>CM034155.1:635898535-636368535 GCA_019776745.2 Taxus chinensis | reverse complement strand
GGGTTTACCAATAACCTAGAGATGTTTCAAATAAATACACAAACAATTTCCCACGAGTTAAATACGAGGGAAAACTTATGAAAGAAACTTAATAAAAATAATTCAGGAAAGAAGGGTGATAAGGGAATAAGTTTTCTATTCAAATATAATTCTATATTCAATTCCATGACAGAAAGGTCATGAACTGTACATTACACACCATATATTTACACCCCCTTTCTTCACTCATTTATACATCAAGTCGACCCATCAACTTCTTATAAATATTCATGTTCGTGTGCCTATTTTATAATACATAGAGATAAATTAATTTTATAATTTACACCATACTAACATCTATGCAAGTGGTTTCCAAAGATTCAAAAAACACAATGTGAATTGTCCACTAAGAGTTTCTAAGTAAAAAGGTCCAAGACAATTCTTAAAATGTTGATGTCTTCAAGAACTAGAGACAAATCACCTAAAAATTCATGTCACACATTACAGTGACATCATCTAAAAGTAAAATATTATACTTTTATTTATTGTAAGAAACTTACTAATTTCTACAAAATAAATCACCATCTTTAACTACTATATCTTCCAATTCCAAAATTGAAGGTTCAACTTTTGGGAGAGGACATCATAGAACTAAAAAATAAAAACTTCACAAAAATAAAATAGCAATTTTAATGTTTACTTTATAACTTTTCATCTCACATGACACCAAAAAGGAGAAACATCACTAAAACAAAAAAAAAAAAAGTTTTGAAAGAAAACAATTATGATGAAATCAATGTTTACTTCAAACCTAGAAATAAGAAACTATTGAGTAAATGAATAGAAAATTTATTTTTAAGAAAAAGAACTCAAAAAATCTACAAATCAATGAGACAAAGTGCTTTACGAGTTTTTGACAAAAAAACATGGTCCCATTTAACTCGTGCAGTGATTTATTTTTTGTTTTTATTAATTCTATTATTTCTTTAAAATGTGTCATCTTTAGCTAAAATGGCTCCTAACGACTCAAGAACAAAATTTGAAATTTGTAAGAAAGATTTCAACTTTTAGGAAACACTGCATAATTGTATTACAAAGCATCACATTGAGCATAATAATTATCATAATAGAAAGAAGAAATATTGGTAAATTATATATTAGGCAACCTTTATATTATAGACACAATATACTCCTTGCTTCCAAAAGCAATGAAGCAATGAAACAATACGACAAATGCTTAGGACAAACAATGTGACTCAAACAAATGATAGCTAACTCCACACAAAGGTCAAGGGATAAAAAGAAACATTCACCATAAAATAAAATAAACATTCATCGTAATTTTACCATAACAACAAAACAAGATTGAACTCTAATGACTAGTTTGTAAATCCTAAAGTGAATCCCCAATTTATCATTGAAAATGAAGATTTATGATATTATTATAGATTTTGTACGAATATCGATATGTCAATTCTACTTTAATTAGTCATACAATTTATTATTAATGCATTTTTGTAATCGTTGGTGTCTTTAAATGTCCTTTAATTAAGGCACAATTAGGTTGATTAATATTAAAAACATTGTCTTAAGGACTTGGGGGCCTATTAATCATGAAATGGGACAATTTGTGAGCACTTCTTGTTAATTTATTAGAAGATTTTATTAAAGCATCTCATGCAAATTATATTTTTGATTTTTTTTTCTTTTATAAGGGTTTAACATAAGAGAACAAACATGACTATATATAAGAATTAACACCTACATTGATCTCAATTTTCATTCGAGTTGAACTTCCAACATTTGTCATGCATTCTATTGGGTTTTCGTATGTAATATTTAAGGTTACCTAAGAACTAGGAAATGCATTTTATTCTTTCCATCATAAGGAAGGTGTCCTCGGTGATGATTTCTAATTTTGTTTAGCTATCAAAAAATCAAATATTCTAGGAATCATCCAAACCTAAGGAACATATGTTTGGAGGAAAATCAAAGCTACTCTCTTAAAAAAAAGTAGCTTGAGAAAATAACGAGGATTAACTAGAAGGGAGGTAAAAGACATTATCCATAACACTATCAAATATTGTTGTGTAAAACTAATATTTTCCTGAAATGAGGTTAAAATCATATATATAGATGAGACTAAAATCAAGAAGGCACGACTGCTTTTGAAGTACCAACTTGACCTTCAAGTAGGCCTCTATGGGAAATCTAGGTGTGTTAAATGCTAGTGTCATCTTTCTACCAAAGAATGAATGTTCTTGGAAAGTAAATCTCTTGGAGACAATTGATGTTTCAACATGAAAAGGATAAGCAAGAAGGATAATACATTAATCAAAATTATTAACACTATCATCATATAAGAGTAAGAAGTTTGACAAAAAAAAAAACATTGGTAAGACTTGAACCTCAAACATAAAGATTGGTAAGACTAAAACCAAAAAGGCCCAGCTTCTTTTTAAGTTAGTGACTTGACATCAGATAAGGCCTCTATTAGAAATCTAGTAGTGTCCAATTTCTTGGAAAAAAATGTGTTGCTGATTTGGGCTTTAATTCAAATAGAAATGGCAAAGGCGATCCTATTCATTAATATAAATACTTAAAGGAATGTAGTTGAGAGTTTAAACATGTCATGATAAGTTCCAATATTATCAAATCAAGAGGATTTTTCTAATAGATGTTAAATTTGAAAACTCTATATTTACTAAGATTTCCCATGTCTGTTTTTTAAAACAGAAGCAAACCTCTTGGCATAGTAGAAATTTTTTGGTGTTAATCTCTCTCAAAGAGAATGTGAGAATGTGTTAAACCTTGTCAAGGACATTAAGGATAATATGGTGGAAAGGACTTAAGATCTAGTGAAAGAGCATTTAATTATATCCTATCCCTCTAACAAAGAATAGAAATAACATAATCTTTATAGAAAGGAAGCCCTGCAAAACTGTGTCATATTTTTCCTCAGTAACAGTTTGCATCTTTCCAACAACCAAGACATAATATGGAAATTTTCTCTTTCCACTTGAGCTTATAGCAACTCCAATATTAATGAATTCATTAATACTTTTTAAAAGCTTTATAAGTCTGATCTGTAATGCCCTACACACAAATGACTTGATAATTGATTAACATGGCGGTATACATCTGATATGGATTCTGTTGGCGACCTATGGGTATGATAGTTTGATGATCCATAGGGTTGTATAAAGGAAATGACAGATGTTAATTCCTAAGATTGCACCCTTGGATTTAAGGCTCTACGAAGCATTTCTTGGCTTAGACTCTAATACTTACCCCTCTCTCCAAATAAGGTTCAATGAAATGAGACATTTTATAAGAAGGGATTCGCTTACCTCCTTTTCTACTCTCCAAGACATATAGAGGCATCGCTAGTGATTCCTAAGAAGTAAAGTGACTCCAAAAATTCTCAGATCTGAATAAGGATGATGTCTGTTCAAGGAATCATTCAAGGAGACAACAAATAAAGAAGTCTTTTTTGGCCATTAATGACAATGATAGCATTTTTGAGTTCAGTGATCAATAATGTGGAAATCATTGGAGTCATTTTGGGACATAAACAACTTTATCCAAGTTAGGAGGAAAAACATTATGTGATCCTAGTGTGCTTTTCAGTTCTTTGGTTAAATTACAACTCCTCGTGAATGTATTTGTGCCTTTTATAGAAAGGAAGCCCTGCAAAACATATTTTTCCTCAGTAACAGTTTGCATCTTTCCAACAACCAAGACATAATATGGAAATTTTCTCTTTCCACTTGAGCTTATAGCAACTCCAATATTAATGAATTCATTAATACTTTTTAAAAGCTTTATAAGTCTGATCTGTAATGCCCTACACACAAATGACTTGATAATTGATTAACATGGCGGTATACATCTGATATGGATTCTGTTGGCGACCTATGGGTATGATAGTTTGATGATCCATAGGGTTGTATAAAGGAAATGACAGATGTTAATTCCTAAGATTGCACCCTTGGATTTAAGGCTCTACGAAGCATTTCTTGGCTTAGACTCTAATACTTACCCCTCTCTCCAAATAAGGTTCAATGAAATGAGACATTTTATAAGAAGGGATTCGCTTACCTCCTTTTCTACTCTCCAAGACATATAGAGGCATCGCTAGTGATTCCTAAGAAGTAAAGTGACTCCAAAAATTCTCAGATCTGAATAAGGATGATGTTTGTTCAAGGAATCATTCAAGGAGACAACAAATAAAGAAGTCTTTTTTGGCCATTAATGACAATGATAGCATTTTTGAGTTCAGTGATCAATAATGTGGAAATCATTGGAGTCATTTTGGGACATAAACAACTTTATCCAAGTTAGGAGGAAAAACATTATGTGATCCTAGTGTGCTTTTCAGTTCTTTGGTTAAATTACAACTCCTCGTGAATGTATTTGTGCCTTTTAGAGCACCTACATTTTTTGCAAACTTTACAAAACAAAAATTACTACTTTAACCCATCCCATAAGATGGAAATAAATGTAGGGGACCTTTATCATGATGCTGAAAAAAGAAGTAAAAGAGATGGTGCCAAAATTGGAAATTATTCCTCTACAATCATGGTTCAATTTTAGAATTCACCGCTCAAGTCATGATTCATGGATCTTTGTCATCCAAACCCTAATTACTTTATAAGCCCACTTAAGTTGCAATCACAATCACTGAAGTGGGGTTACCATCATAGTTCTCGTAATTCTCCCATTAAATAAGGAGAGCAAGAATTTCAACATCTTCTTGAAGAAATAATTAGAGTAAAGGTAATGATTGTTAACGTTGGTTCAATGTCCATGATTCAAATCTATGTTCAAGTGAGGAACATGTTGGGGATAAGAAGAAAACTCTTGAGAAGAATGTTGTACATAGAAACACGTTTGTGTAGAAAAATTTGGGGAAAAAATGTAGTACTAGCATGCTTAGTTGTCTCAGGCTGAACCTGGTAGGGTTTTAGAATATTTTCTTCTCGATGGCATTACAACTGAAATGGAATGCCATATATTAATTAGTAGAAAATAAAAAAAGTAGACGATGACCTTAACATGTAAGGGGTGTTGACAAGCCCTTGTCATGCTTTGACAAAATGAATAAAATATGTCCCCTTGTTAATCTCATCCCTTGAAATTAAGGTTTGTATACTACAAAGACCTATGTGGGTACAACCCCAATAAACAATAAATTTCTATGGTGAATAAGAAAAAAATGGACAATTTTAATGCATTCAGAATCATAGTCACATGTATTTAGCTCCTTGAAATTTCAAGAGGAGAAGCATGGTTTTTTAGCATAGACAATTTTCCCATGAAACATTGTAGTTGATGAAAACTATATTTGAATGTATGTTAATTCAATTAGCATAGAACCAACAAATATTTGTGGCATCTTATGTAGACAAGTATGTTCACTTGATAATAAACTATGGCAATAAAAAATGACAAAGTTAAAACATCTTACAACTCCTTTGCATTCAATTACTAAGAAGATAAAGACATGGAAGATATATCATGTTTATAACTAGGTAGATGCGACATATGGTTTACTTGAGACATATGAAGTAGATACATAGATCTTACTGATACTACTAACTTAACCTAATGTTGGGAAGAACGTTGTTAAAAGGTGGAATTTAACATAATAAATTGTAAGCAACGGGAGAAGAAGCATTGTCTCTCTTGGTTGAATCCACCTGCAAGCAAAGAAAATAACCCTCTCTACTATAGTTAGGTTTCACAAATGTCTTGGTCTTAACTACTGGCTACTCTAGAGTTATGCTTCTCCGCCTCCTTATCAAAATTATTCTCCCACCACACTCCTTTTTCATCAGGTGTTGTAAGTGGCACCCAACCCACCTCGAAAACTCCAGGTTCCCCTACAAACGGAGGATAGATAGTTTGACAAAAAATGAAATGATTTGAGGATTGTTGTGAAAGACAAAGCAAAGGGTTAGTCTGAGAGAACATATGACACAATTTGGTCACAAGTTCTTTGCTTCCCTAGAAATAAAACATTCCTTCCAGTGGCCATTTCTTGTGTGATCCTATAGAGCCAAGATATGGACTCACATTGAACATTATTTGTTTTGCCTCCTCTTCGCTACATGTGAGAAAGATATTTAGCGATAGCAATAAAGACCCTAAACCCTAAAACATAATACATGGTGTTACCTTCAAATTTCAATAATAACATAAACCATAAACCCTAAAGTAGAGTAGTTAATTTTAGCTTACCTTCTAACAAGGTTAGCCACAATTTTAAGGAAAAAATCTACCCTTTTATGATGGCTAACCTAGCGGATTTTCTTGCTGGGTTTTGTTCAGCGCATATAGACACGCTAGGTATCGTTGTCGTCTCCTTTCAAAAACTCTTCGTCACTCTCATTAATTACTAGCACTGAAATTAATGCCTCGTGCTAGTCATTGCCATATGCGCCCTTTAGCAATCTTATTTGGTTTTTAGAGGGAACAAGAGGGAAAGAGAGAATACATTGGGAAGAAATCACATGAAGGCTTACATTGAGATTTACGTGGAGATTGAGATGGGCATACAGAACAACGTACAGATTGAGAAAAACCATAAGTTGTTATTGTTTTCAACAAATTAAAATCCCTCCTCAAAGACCAAATTGTTCTGCCTGCATCCTTCACACCCTGCCCAAAAATCACCATAAGAGTTTTCTTCTACTTTCCTGACCAGTTTTCACTTTATTTTCCTTTTCGGTTTTCTCTCTTTTTCCTTTTCGGTTTTCACTCTTTTACCCTTTCCTATGTCATTAATTAACCTTGTTAACTCTATTTGATGCCCTCACTTCTAATCCTTTCATTCATCTCCACGCATTGCGAAGCCCGGGCTGAAATTGAAGGATGGATGGGGTATGTATGCATATGTATTTATATATCTTTATAAATATGTTTCTTATTTAAGAAAATTAAATCTTTATCAGAGGACTAAGATCAATAAGATAATATCATAAACATGCAAGATCTAACATGCAATAACATTTAAGTACAAGTAACAAGAGGATGAGAGTGACTTAGCTTGTATCTAACTGTCTGGGGTGATTTTGGGTTGGAATAATATTAGAACATGTTGGATCTAGGTGGTGTCGGTTCCCAATATAACACCCCAAATAAGGCATTGATGGAAAAGGAGAAGAGATATACCTATTGTTGTGTCATTTTATAGCCATGGACACGTTTATCTATCTATCTTGACCTTGTCTGATGGGAATGATAGGAAGACATGTGATTAAGGATGTGGTTTTTATCCTGCTACTTTATGGTTCTACCTAAACTAAGGTGAGAGAGCCTAAGGGGTGGATTGAAAGAGTGAGGGAGATATTATGTTTCAAACCCTCAAAATTGTTGGAAGCTCAATATGAGATCAAGTGCAACCACAAATTCAATGCTCACTCAAAATAATGGTCACATAAACATTGCAAACACTTGATGCATCAGACACAAGCCACTGAAGACAGATTTCAAGGTGATCACAAAACATCGTCTCTGAATAAATTGTTAACAACTTGGGATATGATGATGTTGGGATGTTAAAATTTACAGATCATGAAAAAAACACTTGAAATATATGAGATAAGTGAAATTTTTAGGCCAATAATGTAAAATAAACAAAGGTAATGTGATTTGTAAGGGTAGGATAAGATGGTACTTAGTTAAATGAAGTGGGACTAGTGGATCTAATGGGGAGAAGTATCAGTGCTCACCATTCTAGTCTACTACTTCTAGAATCCAAAAGAACAGAGATCAAAGCAACATAATCTTTAAAGGGACATTTGCATTCATTGATACCAAGTTCATGGAAACATTACCACGAAACCCTTGAAATCTTAACACAAACACTTGTGTATGAAACTTCAAATATCTATTACATCACTTGCATAACACCTAAGATACACTCAAATGCTATATTAATCACCTCTAAAGTGATATTTCAGAAAGGTATTTTATAACCAACCAGACATTGTAAGGTAACTTTACAACACAATGTTCACTTAGTAACCAATCACATGCAATAACCGGAAGGAAATGCTTCGTATTTCATTGATTTAACAAATAAAGGATTACATCAAAGATTACATTCCTCGGTTATGCTCTTGCTTACAATCCATAATACCTGACTAAAGCATGGAAAATAATTTTTTATGCCTCAATTAGACAAGGGAGACATATACAGAATGCTCTCAATGTATGTTAATATCTATACAATATAATCACCTTAGCAAAAACTCAAAAATTAGAACCAACACCTTTAGAATGAGGACATGCCCTCATTCTTATACAAAATTTTCCTATAAGGGAAATACCTAAATACCCCCCATGAGCACTAAAAGCTGGAAAATTGCAAGGCATTTGATCTTTGATCTACGTCAACTGGATGGATGCATTGTTCTAACTGAAAATATTCCATTTTGGTATGTTAGGTTGGAATGGTTTTGAACCATGATTGAGACCGTGTAGGAGTGGAGAATATTAATTTTGCAAACAAATTTATTTTTGTCTCTTTTTTCCTTGTCATCATTCCTCGCATGCTCCAAGGATGATTTTGTTACATGTCATAATAAACTCATTGTGACCATATGATTTGATTCTTTCATTTGAACTAATAATGAATAGAAAGGAATAAAGAATGAGGAAAAGGAAAAGGAATAAAGAACATGTTCAAGAATGGTTGAGATCTATTTGTTTTCCCTTCCATTCTAGTTCCACATTATCCATGTACTTGTCAAAGCGCTCAAACATCCCCAAAATGGAATCCTCATATAACAAAGTAAGATTATTTCTTGTTTGGAAAAGACTCTATCAAACTCGGCTGAAATAAATCTCCTTTCTTATTTTTTTTTCCAACTTATATAACTCTCTAAATGAATGAATTCCTGAATGAAAGAATAATGAAACCCTTTGGAGATTCCGGTTCACCTGCAACATGTTGTTGAAGAATTTCAATTAGCTTTTCTGTACATGAAATTCCTGGAGTGTATGCACTTGTGAGGGGAAGCATTTTTTCAATCTTTGACTCAATATCATCCCTATATACACCTAATTTTTAACTTTTCATCTTTCATGCGTGTTACTAATAATTTCATTTGTGCATATAAGGGTCACTGATGCATCTATTCCTTGAGTGGGCTCTTTAAAGGGATTCCCTAGAATGGGGAATGATTATTCACATACTCATTATGGGTTAGATATAGTACACATAGAGAGTGTCGTTATTTGGACCTATCGTTAGTTACCCTTGCATTAGTCATCTTTTCCCCTTTATGTCACATACACATTTCATGCCTGACACCTTGTTTTCATTTCACCATTTGACACTTTGATCATCCATATGTTTGATCCATGACACTTATTTTCACTTTACATGACACATTAGCTCATGTTAGCATCCTTGGCCAACACTATCACCCGCGGGTGATGGTTTTGGTCTTAGGTTTTTCCCTAGCTGACGCCATCACCCACAGGCGATGGTGTCATGTATATATTCTTACCACATCTTGACATTTATGAGGGAAGGAAGCCCGAATCTTAGGAGCTGACACCTATTATGATATTTTGAACCAACTTTGCATATACTTTCTTAGCTCTTGGTTCATCTTGCACCTGGCTTGGATTGGATTGGACACTCTTCTTCTTGGTTGGATTACTTACAATATTGGGCCATCTATAATGAATCTAGAATATGAATGGTGCTCCCATTCTCCATCTAATAATGATTCTTTCTTGGTGTGTTTCTTCTTTGGAGAGATATATGCACCAGTGACCACCCCACAAGGTAAGTTCTCTAACTCTCTTTTCATTTTGCATAGATTAGTTCATTTCCCTTACCCATGTCTCTATGTAAGCTTAGTGTTACATGTACATTGATGCTAGTTATCATAGTGCTATTATTTGATCAAAACTTAGATTTCATTTCATTCATATTGTGCATGTGTATACCTCTTATCACTCATTTACCGATATCCTCGGAGGGTACTCACCTCTATCTTGACCGCGGGCCTTGGGAACCCTAGGTTGACCTAGTGTAGGGATTAATTCCCTCTAGATATGCAACCCTAATGATCATTGTATCCCCTTTAAATCTACCCATTATATGCTGGTTCATGTGTGTCTCTTACTCATTGCCTTGATACCCTTGTAGAATGGAAGACTTAGGAGTGTAAGTTATTGAGACAGATTCTTGGTCTGCCATACATTTCTAGTGAACCCGACGTAAATCCTACATACCTCCTGATTGAGAACAGATCGTTAAAAACATCCATCTTCAACCTTGATCTCACCTCAAACCTTAAAAAATTAAAACAAAAACTCAAGAACCAGTTACCATAGACACCATCACCCAAGGGGTGATCTTATTATTTGTTTTAGCATACTTATTTCCAAATGTCATCAACCCCTATGCAAACCTACTTGCATAACTGATCCCTTATGTTTTTATAAGTTTGTTTCCATACACCATCAACCCCTGTGTAAAATATTTTACACAGTCAATTGTGTCTGTAACCTCCATTTTAGGACTTTCTCTTGGCCAGATCATCACTCCATCATGGATTATTGGGGCATGTGGTCTTCTAATTATGTTGTGCAGACATTCCTTGAGATCTATCATCATGTAGTTGAATTCCCTTTTTGGATGGATTGGTGTGTCGTAGGATCACCTAGAAAGAATCCTTCTACCCACCAAAATGGCCCACCTGAGGATGAAGAATAAGAAACCCAAAATCATGATACCTTTGATCATCCTGATGAGAGTCAGAAGTTTGTCTCTTAGTTTCCCAATACAAAAATTTATTAGAAGAAATGATTAGGAGGCTTATTCTTGAATTCATTTCCGAACAACTTGACAACAGGGTAGAAAAATGGAAATGTCTTGAAGTAGGTTCATCTGACAATTCCTCTAATTTTGAGCCTACCAATCTCATCCTCCAACTTATTAATAGGATGAGCCAACAACAAACTGTTATTATGACTCAATTCCTTCAAATGCAATCCAACGTGGCTTAATTGGTCAACTTCCCTATAATGGGATTTTTGGGCACCACACCCCCTCCTTTTCCAAATGGGCCTAATGAGGTGCCCATCACCCAACCCCTATCCAAAACAAAGTCTTAAGAGCATTCTAGAAAGAGTCTCTAGCACCTTAGCTGTTGGCATGGATATTATTAGCATTGCTCCTTTTATCTCCTACGTCATGTCCATTGATCACAACCTTCTTATCAAGGCCTTTGGTAACCTTTACAAAGATTGGATCAGAACCAGTTCATATGATGCAACCAAACTCCTAGCTAAAAATCTCACTAGAGATGTTTTGTATTGGTATCACACTTTACCTCCAAATTCCATAGTTGAGCTAGAGTCCTTCGTGACAACCTTGGTGAAATTTTTTTAATATCATGATCTACATGATAACAATATCAATGGTTTCATCAATTGCCAATAATATAAAAAATGAATCAACGCAAGCTTTTCATCAAGCGTTGGAAGACCATATCCATATGAGAAGAACATAATATGCCTAGTGATATCCTCTTCCATATTTTCTTACGATCTCTTGAACCTCACCTTCAATACAAGGTGAGGTCATTTTATCCCACTTCCCTAGAAGAAGCCTTTAAATAAGCTAAAAGGAAATATTATCTCATGAGGGAGTTTGAGAAAGTTTTTCCTAAGACACAAACTAAAAAAAATTAAAAATCCTCCAACATCCTAAGAACAAGAACGTGACAAATGACAGAGTCTCGGATACTCTCCTTTAAATAATTTTTTTAACATTGATCAACAACCTAATAATAACAAAATTCAACCTAACTATTATCAACCATTGAGTAAGGAAAATTTGAAATGTCACTTACCTAAGTCATTTACCGCGATCTTGGATCCTTCTCGACCTATTCCTCATTAGCATGATGAAAGTAAGTTATGTTGGTGGCATGCTAATTGGGGTCACTCTCATGAAAACTGTCATGCACTACAAATGGATGCCATCAATTTTTTCCTAGGTCTTCAATTTGACTATGATGCCATCACTCTAAAGTGTTTGGCCAAAACAGTCAAAGCCCATGATGAAGATCAAAAAAAGGATCATCATGAAGCTATCAACCAAGATAATGAGAAGCTAAAAATATTATCTAATCCCATGCCTAATCATAATGTAGCTAAGAATTCTCAAAAGTAAGAACATGCCATGGATAACATAGTCAACATGGACTATCCTCCTTAAAATACGGTTGTAATTAATGATGTAAAGTGTGTCATAGCTTATGTATAACCTTAATACCCTGTAACATTTCAACCTCGGATTCAAAAGGTTATATATTCCTCTGTACCTCAAAACCAAGATCCTCAAGGTAAAAATTGACCTCCTCCAAATGTCATTGACCTCTATGGAAATCATTCTACACAGCCGATGGTGTATTGATCTATTTCTCTGCCTCCTCTAGACGCCATTGGCCCATGTGGAAATTCTTATAAAAGGCCGATGGTGTTTGGATATGTTTCTTTGACCACAAACATGGTCCACCCTATGTAAATGAAACTTATAGGGCCGATGGTATAATACTTCAGCAAAAAAAAATCAACGGTCTCCCTAATCACACATACTCCTTCTGGATCTGTTTCTGAGGACTCCCAACACTCTCATCCTACTACATAGCCCAATCATGACGAGTGGGATCCTCTTAAAGAACTAGCCCAACATCTCATCCAAGTCCCCTTCTTAGAAATCATGCATACATTGCCTTACCACTCTAAGCATCTCCTGACAATGTTGTTCAAAATGAACATTCCCTTTCCTCCCACTTTAGGGTAGAACTCCACATTGAATGGCTCAGAAGAAAGCATATGTCGAAAATGTAAGGAAATCTCCATTCATATTGATCTCACTATGGATTCTCACTTTTGCATTCATTTTCCTATGGATTTTATGATCCTAGATGAGCTCTTGCTCTGCGCATATGATTTACCTCTTTTATTTTCAATTTAGATCAGTCACACTCTGGTCAATCTTTCTCTTATTGAAGGAGTAGGCACATGTCTGACCTCATTATATTTCATTAAGGCTCTTGGTTATCATATAAATAACCTAAAATATACTTGAATCACTTGTTAAGGATACAATTGCTGAAAGATGCCTCCTATTCCCATGCCCCCTAGGAATATTTGCGTTAAATTTATGGTCTTCAATTTTCCTCTGGCTCTAACTTATAATATTCTCCTAGGGAGGCCTTGGACTCACTGTATGCAGGCTATCACTTCTTCCGTGGGTCAGTATGTTAATTTTTCTCACCAAGGAGCTATTTATAAGATCCAGGGGGAAACTAATCCTTAGAACTATGATACACTCCAAAAAAATTGGACATATAAGCTCCCAACACTAGATATATTATCTCTAATCCCTTATGGGAATATGAACATTTTAACTATCCTATAGATACTCTTTGCAGTCATGTCGGTCATCCTCAATTGGTCGAGAGCACACCTCCCATTCTCTTAGAGTCAGATGATGATGAGCCTGATGAGGTCACACTTAGAATCAATACCTCTAATCTTCATGAGCTTATAATATCCCTATTTCCTCCTTCCTTGTGGCCTCATTCTTGGAAGAAGGAGCCTTCCCTCCAATAGTCATCTCACACACATTGTAACCCCCACTAGAGCATGTGGTCTAAATTGAGACCATAATAGACTCATGTGTGGTGGATACCTCCACATCAAATTATGATGATGGTTATGTGTTAGACGATCCTCACCTGGATAGCTATGCCCAAATTCATGATAGGGAAGTCTTTCGTTACCAAGAGACTCTTTGCACCAAATTAACTCATGATGCAAACATCATCCTCATACATGAGGAATCTTCAAGTATAGTTGTTACTTCTTCCCAACTAGTGGTTGAGCCTTAACTGATCCATCGAATAAAATACTATTAACCTAACGTACCCATTTTCCCTTATAAAAGTGGATGATCATGTCACTAGTTTAGACCATGAATTTGATGATATCATGGGTGATGATTTTATCTATCGTCCCTTGATTACTAAGCATCATATAACTCCATCGGTAACATCTCCACCCATTTCATTGGTGTCATCCTCAGATACTCTCACTAGCTCTCTACATCCTATGAAACTTATCTCCATACCTCTTGCCCTTTTGACTCCTCAGTCCTCTATGATCGAGCCATATTTTACATGGCACAAGGTTCTAGGGCACGATGTTTATGACTGTTGAACCTATCAATGCCACATGAAAAACTCAAATTTGAGGTCAAATATGACCAAAATAGAAAGGCTACACAACCTTTCACTTTAGCTCCCTTCATTTTCTCTCATCATGGGTATTGCATTCACATCGACACTAACTATCAGGTTCTCTATTTAACAAGTGTTCAATCCCAAAAATGTCTTCCCGCAACCAAAAATGTGGGGGTGATTCCTCTCATAACCAACCACCTTCCCCTCATCCAGCTAAACCACAACCTACCTATGGATCACCACCTCATCTTGATCATCGTCCCACCTTGGATAACATTCAAAGTGATATTCTCACATGATTTAAGGATCAAATTGATGACACTTTATTCGCCACGAGATCTAAAGTTCACCAAAAAAAAGTTATTACACAGATTCATGACTCGTAATCAAAGCAATATCTAGAATCAAGTTGATGACATCATTATTAATACATTGTGATATTTTTTCCCTTGTGGATAGTTATCTATAGTACATTTATTACATATTATTTTCCTTTTCTGGCCTAGACCCTTGCTTTCACTTGGGCTCTCACCCCCCACTTGGGTTTTTACACACTACCTTCCACCTTCACTTGGGATCTCGATCCCCCCTTGAGTTTTTCACACACTTCCTATATCTCATTACATCCTTTATTGGGTTGTTTTCTCATCTTGGATTTATCATCACGTATGCCCTGGTTTCTCCTACTGTTGGAGTGCCTCAGTCCCAATTTGCCTCAACCTTTCCTATTGGATCATCGTGGTATCTTGTACATCATTTCTTATGCCTATGGCCTTGCTTGGAATTATATAGCCAATTGTGCTACATCATATTGTTGGATGTCTTGTCCTTATTACGCCTCTTGGCTTCTTCACATCACATGGTTCGAGCTACCCTATTGATTCCCTTCCCACCAGATTTACCTATCTAACCACATTATCATTATTCCTAAGTACCATGGGTATAATTACATACATACATGTGGAAATAAGGAAAATGATAAGAAAATCAACATACACATCAAACATCCAAATATCACCAAAATCATATACATATATAAATGAATCAGTTTTTATACGTCGAAAAAATCATGTAAAATCAATACATGGCTCTGGCCCATCTATAAAATGGCTCAAGAACCCTCACCCCCTCTGGGGCTCTCTAAATTCTTTACACTGATGGGAACGTGATGGTATCTTTGAATGTGCGGGCCAGGGAATCCACCCGAGATCAGGTTCTAAAGGCCTCTCCCTGCGCTCTCGCTAGTTGTGTCTCCAAAAAAGTAATCATCTCCATGGATCTCCAGGTATCTGATAGGCAGGATGCCTACTCCTGAAGTAGGGATTCCTATGCCTATAATAGACTTTGCAACATCACATCTATGCTATCAGAAGTGTCCAACACATATGCATAAAGATATCGTTGCAGTATCTGGGATGCCTCTCCAACTAGACAAAATGAGCTCACAAAATATCTTGTCGACACTACTGCTGGATCCACCATCACTGGAGTATCCTAAACATCCACCACTATATACATGATCTCATGGTGGAAACTCTATATCAAGGATTTTCACTCCTCTACCTTTTACTTTACAAAACCAAATAATGACACATGTTACTTACAATATCAATATAACACACAAAAATCCATTTCTTGAGAATCATCTTAAAACGACATAATATCATACATACTTAACTACCAGTGCCTCTTCACACCACTCTCGTTGTCTCTACAACCTCCTAATACCCCCTTCTCTTCGTCATCATGAAGAGGTTTGACTCCTACATATTGTGCCCACTTATCTAAGTACACCAATATCACATCCCCTCTGTGTTGTGGTCTAGGCCTATGCCTAAGGTACACGACCATCTAAACCCTGATCGACATCAGTTAACATCCTCATGTCTGTCACATCTTATGTTCCCTCAGCCATGTTATTAGTGTTATATTGTCGGGAAAACGGTTATAAAAATCCCCAGTGATGATTCAAAATCCTTTCAAGATGGTGTTTGAGTTCCAAAAACCCATTTGCAGTATATATTTGTAGCCTAGATAGCCTTACTTAACTTTTCCTTGCATTTTTCCAGCTTCCACCATCTTTTTGTGCTCGTTTTGACATTAAGTGTTGAAACCGCCGCCCTGCGCAGGGCGGCGGTCCTGATCGATTTTTCCAGGATCTTCATGTGGAAAATTGCATGTGACGATTCACTTAAGTTTTCTTTTTGAATGCATCCATGAGTCGAATTTGCTAAAAATAGCTTCGTTTGCTTGGTTCTCCTTACTCCTATTTTTAAATAGATTTAATGAGTGGAACTACCTCTTGATTGCCTTATGCATGAAGTAACCTTTTATCCTTCATTCCTATATATTCTATGCTTGTATTCAAGTAAAAGGCCTAAGAATTTTGTGCATCTTACATTGTTGTGCTCCCATAATCTTGCTAGGAATTGCATAACCAAGCTCAAATCTCTTGCGTTATCTTTCTTCTACTTGCATTACATCTAGATTGCTTCCAAGTATGCCATCGCTCAAGCGCCATCCTCTTGTTTTTGTTCTTTGCATTCCTAATCGTTTGGACTCACATGAACACTCAGAGAAAGAAAGGAAAGAACTGAGGGGACAGATACTGCTACTACTAGATTTGTCCAAGGTTCTTGCTCTTCCAGGTTGGAGTTGTGTATTTGTTTGCTTTGTTTATCAAATTGTCAATTAGGAATTGTTAATTTCAATTGTATATCAAATAGAGTAGAGAAACAATTCATTTAAATTAGCTAGATAATTGCAAGTAGATCAAATCAATAGGAATTTTTCTCTTCAATATTACCAGGGAAGTTGTGGGGAAACAATAGCTCTGTTAGAGCCATGATTTGTTCTTCACTTCTGAGGTAGGGTTGGAAAGATTTTATTTGAGTTAGAATAGATCTTAGATTTAGATTCACACATCTGCACAGATAGTTAGCTACATCTGGCTAGTTATTTGTTTTAAACTACTTTATTAGATTAGATGCATTGTCTGAAAAGTTAGAAAAGAACAAAAACATTTACTTTCCATAGATTATCTTGTTTTACTGCTTTGTTCTGATATATTGAGAAAACACCAAAAATATAGCTTATATTTCCTTTGATAGATAGTTTGTTTACTGAAAACAAATCAATTCATCTTGCATGACCATCAACGGTCCGCAACAGGAAAAGACTTATAGTTGCAATCCACTGGTCCCACAACCCAATGGGCCAGAGCTAATAACTGACATTGACACAAGTTTGCGCTTAACAATCTTATGTACACCTACCACATACGTAGAGAAAATAAGACAGTTAGAGACATTGAACATAGCTGCTAATCAAGCCTACAACTTTTGGACTGCTCCTGGAAATAGGATTTGATTGCATGCATGACCATACAAGGGCCTCAACCTCAACAAGTCTTTGGTTGTGACCCACAGGTCCTACAACCCAATGGGCTTGCTAGTTAGTTAGATATCAACACTAGCTTATGCACACAGGTATTCATATTTTCATCACTTCCACCCGACATTATTACACATCTTTCATTGTTGAATATAACAGCCGATCAGGCTAAGAATTTCTGGACAAGACCAAAAAATTGCCCTTAGTTCCTATAGCTCCACTACATCTCTTGTCTCAATTTCCATGACCTTGTCTGGAAACCCATACGAGGCACCTACAGGTTACTTTCCACGTATTCCACAACTAATCAATAGAAACCTTGACAGAACTAGAAATTGATTGGAGTCTTTGAGTAGCTATCATATCACACCGTACCATTACACCCCTTCAAGATAGGAGAGCATTCTTTGCCTTAAATTCGTAGATCCCATTATTACATGTCGAAGACATAAGATTACCCAATTAGCTTGATCATCGCCATCACTTTCACTCCCATTTCAATTCCACACCGGATGTCTCGGCACGACCTCGGGAGGTCGGGTGCGAAGAAGGTCACGTGTTGATTTTCTGTCGTACAAATTGGTGAACCCAACGTGAAGAGCTAGTCTCTAAGCATTTCCACTTTCGTCCATCCTTTATTCCACGGGTATTCTTATACCCACCGAATATGTCAGGATATGATGAGTACGGTTGACCCATCCTGGGTTTCGACATGTACAATTACCAATCAAATATCCCACAACAATCACCTTCACTTTCAACATGGGTAAACAACCGCTCATCCACTCAAAACCCTCTGCTTCAGGGAACCAATTTTGGTTCTTCTGTACGCATCAAAGAACTGGATCAGGTCACTCAGACTTATCCCCTTGAACAATCAAGTTCAAATAACATGACATTCACTGGAGAAGCAAGTTCATCTCCTCGGGTATTTTTTTGACAGCCCATTACCGTGCAATCAGATCAACTCCCCCATCTTGATGAGGAGTATTTAGCATGATATGCTAGGAGTGAGCAACAATTCCAACAAATGAACCAATCTTTCGATAGGTTGCAAGGACAAGGTGATTTCCTTCTTCAAAAAAATAATTCTACCCCACCACCAACTGACAATACAACCAATGAGGGGTGGCAACATCGTGAACAATTCATAACGGGATACCATACTCCTCAACAACCTCCAAGGGTTCAACCAAAGGTATCTAAGCAAGGTACCGCCCCGTCAACAGGCAATGTCATTTCAGCTTTGGTTGATAAAGTCAAGGAGTTAGAGCTTGCCTAGAATACACAAAATTCATATGCAGGGAAAGCATGGGCTCCTTCCTACCCATAGAACTATGGGAAAATACTGACCACACAGAATCTGCCAGTGTACATGAATACTCCAAACCATGGAGACTTGTTAACCGGGACGGGTACCCTGGGTATGTCTCCTCAAGCCACATATGGATATATACAACATGCATCAGCCGAAAGTGCATTCTCAAACTGCTATACCAGCCAGAAATGTGACGTTCCCTGGCTTCGCACCTTCAGCTTCATATCAAGGAAGTCAACCCCCTTATATACACATGTATTCTAAATCTCCACAGGGGGACATGTACACCTACCCAGGTCCATATGGACAACCAAAGGGGATGTCATACGCCCTACCAAATGTCTATGCTATCCCATTTTAGTAGCCAATACATCCCCCACCTCCCCAACAAGGGTCCTTAATGGTGGAAACATATGCAATGGGGACTTATTCTGAATATCTCAAAGAACCCCTAGATTTCTCCATTTGAGCAGTCATGCTCCCGAGACCCTTGCCTGATCTCCCGAAGTTCAAAGGGGAGGGTGATCCAAATGCCCACATCAAGGCTTATGTAACGGCCATTCGATAGCTGCTCCCATGGGATGCAGCCATTGCAAAAATTTTCCCTAAGACACTTGAAGGTATTGCTCTCGACTGGTATTATAGGATACTAGAGGCTTCAATACACTCGTTCAAACAACTCGTGTCAGTGTTTATCAAAGATTTTGATATGAACAAGATTTTACAAAATAGAAATCAGAGAATTTCTTCATATCAAACAAGAACATAACAAGTCTGCATCTCACTTCATTTAGAGGTGGCGACATGTTCTCTACTCTTCCGCAAGTGCTCCAAACATGGATCAAACAGAACTTTGTGATTTGTTCCTTCACTCCCTCAACAAAGAGACGAAGTAAGAGGTTCAAAAATTCCCGCTAAGGAGCTATGAAGAGGTGCTAGAGGGTGCCCTTCGGATCGACCAAGCGTCCATTGACAGTGGTCATAAAACCTCTGGAGAAAATGGGAAGTTAGTCACTCCTATTCAGAGCACTCCCGGTTACTCCAACAACACAAATAACAATCAAGGACCAAAGATCCTTAATAAGAATCGTGGAGTCATGACTGATGGTGTAACTAACCAGCCCAAAAATTGAATGTTGTTAATCCCACTAGTATAGGTGCTATGAATAACAACAACAATGGTAGCAACAATGGCAACAATCAGAGAAATAACAATTTCTCACCCTCGGTAAATGCTATGGATTTTAATCATCCCCAACAACAACAACCTCAGCCACAAAGACAAATGCCGACCCCAAGTCCTAGTCAATACCCTAACCAATTATAGAACCAGGGGCAAGGGTTCCAAAGTGTTAATTATAACAGTCAACAACCAAACAACAACAGTGGTTTCAGACCACAACAAGGGACAAACCAAAGGCCCCGAGATTATGATCCTGACCTATATTGTGGTTTCCATAGAGTCCACGGGCATGACGCAAGAACGTGTCGCGATTGTAATAAGTTTTTCTAGTGTTTTCCAGAAGACCAAAGATAATTGTTTGTCGACATGTTTCTGGCCAACCCAACTGCACCTAGTTAAAATGCCTATATGGGACCGGTGTCTCCACAAAACACACCATTGGGAATCTTCAACGATCCTCTCCCCACACATCCAAAGGATGGTAGACTGGATCCTAACGGTTCAAATAAAGGCATTGTAATAGGGACTCATGATCATGAAGCCTCAACTTTGTCAAACCCACAGGTGGTACCTCCTTTGGATGGCCGCCAAAAAATGAAGATCGTAGGTTTGGTTGAGTTAGACGTTGAACCCCAAATTAACACTGCAACAAGAGCTAGAGACTAGTCATCACAGCCAATCTTGATTTATCCAGTTGTCTCGAATAGTGTTCATGACACACTAAGCAAGCTAGTAGGGGTTTATGATTTGATTAGTGATCTAACCAAGACCTTTTCACACATTTCCTTTTTGGATCTACTGAAGAATTCCCCTGCTCATCGAGTCACTCTTTTGGAAGCACTTAGACTCGGCCATTTGGCTAACGTTACCCCTCCGCCAGAGGCACAGATAAACCATATAGACTTTGACGTTTTCCCTCTAGGGCAGCACCAAAGGGATATTGGGTTTGTATTTGACATAAGCAAGATGCCTACAGATGCTGAAATAGCTCGTAGAGGTGATCCGACCTTGTTTTTACAGGTTTGGATCTACAACAACTATGTGAAGCACATAATGATCGATGATGGGGCAACAATTAATATAGTCCCCTTCTCTTTTCTTCAGATGTTAGGATATGGGGAGACTAATTTCTCCTCAACAAAACACGCTGAGGGGCTATGATAGCCTCAAGGAAACCTCGATCGGAACCATAGTATTTTCGGTTACTCTTGGGCCCAAGACGGTAGTCACTGAGTTTTATATTATAGATCGGGAAACCAACTATAATATGATCCTTGGCCATCCTTGGATCCACCACATGAAAGCAATCCCCTCCACCCTATTCCAAGAAGTCAGATTCTTGCATTTAGGGAAAGTCTTTGTCACTCAAGGTGATCCAAAGCCCTTTGATATACATTTGGCCAACTTGAAGAAAAATCCAGGGGTCCACTCTGAATTCAAACTTCCTACGAACCAATTAAACAAACCGACAAGCGTGGTACCAGAAGAAAAGTTGGTTCCCACAATGGAATTAGAGGTTACAGGTTTGATCGAGGGTATTCCGGTGGTCAAGGATGAAAATGTTGTTGTAGAGATGGTATCAGTAGGAACTACAAAAAAGATTGTTGAACTATTAGAAAAGGATTTTCCTATCCTCTTCCCCTTTGATTCCATGGGTATGGGACATGATTTGGGGCTTGGTTCCCTTCCAACAGATGAGGTTTGCATGGTAGATGTAACTCGAGATAAAAGGAGAACTTACAAAGGATGACTCAACATCCATCTTTCTGAGTAATTTTGGACCCTCCATTTTTATGGGGCCAAGTGTCACTTCGGTGTTGGGGCGGGTGCAATCCTTACTTCGCCCAAAGGAAGGGTTTTACCTTTTGCTTTCAAATTGAATTTTGAATACACAAAAAATGGGGCTGAGTAAGAGGCTCTCCTATTAGGTCTCATTGTAGCTAAGAGAATGGGCATCCTCAATATTAGGGTGTTGGGTGATTCACAACTAGTCGCAAATCAAATATCCAAGGTATACGAGACTAGGGCTGAACACTTACAACTCTATAAAACCTTCTGGCAGACTCTATAGTGACTTCCACCTCACCCTTCACCCCAAGTAGTGATTTAGAGGACACCAACTTCATGGTTTCACTCCACACTGAATCTTTGATTTGCAAAATGCCAGGGGCATCAATGTTGACATACGTAGAAGTTGAGGACCAGCTTGACTCTTCGAACCCTGTCGATGGGATGAGTCAACTTTAACTTATTTAAACACTTTGGTAGAGCTGCATCTTACTTGTCACGAGGTAGACCTTTCCCTAATTCCACATTCTTCTTCTTATTTTGGGAATCCAATGATTGAGTCCTCTCTGGGAAAAGATCTTGAGATTTACAAGGTAGAAGAAGAAGGGGACTTGGAGTTTCCGCCAGCCCTGCCTGAGTTTGAGGAGGATAACACCTCCTTAATTGAGGGAACAATTGATATAAACATTAGAACGAAGGAGGAACCAAAAATCTTAAAACTAGGATCCTCTTTAACTCCAAGGAAGTAGAAATTCATACCCAAATCCTCAAGGAACATCAAAAATTCTTCACATTTAGTTACAAGGAAATGATGGGAATTGCACCACACATTGTAGTTCACAATCTCGTCACTAAGCCAGACACCAAACCAATTAAGCAGAAATCAAGCCCTATGAAGCCAAAGGTGGCCCTTATGGTAAAAGAAGAAGTAATGAAGCTTCTCCATGTAGGATTTATCAAGCCAATTGATTATTCACAATGGGTATCTAACATTGTCCCCATTCTCAAAAAGAATGGAAAGATCTAAATTTTCATAGACTTCCAAGACATTATGAAGGCTTGTCCCAAGGATGATTTCCCGCTACCATCCATTGATGTTATCATTGATGTAACAGATGGATTTGAGTTGTTGTCCCTCATGGATGGTTTTTCAGGATATAATTAAATCAAAATATCTACTGAGGATCAAGCTAAAACTACATTTATAACTCCTTGGGGAACCTATTGTTACGCCGTCATGCCATTTGGTCTTAAGAATGTTGACACTACATACCAACGAGTAATGACCTACATATTTCATTATCTTATTCATAAGATTGTGGAATCCTATGTAGATGACCTAGCTGGCCAAGGCTAGGAAGCGTTGCGATCACCCAGAGAGGTGCTTTGTATCATTCTCTCATGCTTGATTGAGTATGGTGTCACATTAAATCTGGAAAAATGTGTATTCAGTGTAACAGGTGGTAAGCTCCTGGGTTACATTATATCTTCACGAGGGATTGATGTTGACCCAACCAAAATCTGGGCTGTGTTAGAAATGGTTCCACCATCAGATGAGTCTGGTATTAGATCTTTTCTTGGGAAACTCGGTGCAATCCGAAGGTTCATCCTTGACTTGACCTTCTCCATTCATCCAATCAACAATTTGTTGAAGAAATATTATAGCATTGATTGGACAGAGGAATGTGATGAGGCATTCGAGGTAGTTTAATGATTCTTATTGTCCCCTCCCACGCTAATGCCACCTAGGTCAGATCGCCCTTTGATCCTATATTCGCAGGCCACAGATGTTTTGCTTTCCTGTATGTTGGCTCAAGAGGACAACGATAAGTAGGAACATGAAGTTTACTTTATCAGTCAGACGCTACTTGATTATGAGACACGCTACATGCAAGTAAAAAAAGAATGTCCTTGCCATAGTGTTCGCAACCAAGCACTTAAGACATTATATGCTCAATCAAGAAACAAGGGTCATCGTCAAGTCAGACCACTTATGAACATTCCTCATGCAGGGATCCTTGTCTAAAAAGGCTAGGCATTTCAGTACATTAATGGGTGAGTTTGAGTTAACGTTTGTAAATCAAAAATCTGTTAAGGGTCAAATCATTGCAGATTGGTTGGCTGATAATCCATTAGATAGGGGTGAATTGGTAGATTTGGACTTTCCCGATGAGTGCGTATATTTCATTGAAACCAGACCCCCTATTTTTGTATGCCCTTGGTACACTGACATTATCAATTTCATCATGAACCACATGAACCCAGAAGGGGCAACGTCACAACAAAGAAGGTAGTTATGCATAATTGCCACTAAGTACATTATCCTGGAACATGTGCTTTACCGTAGAGCCTTTGACGGAATGCTATTGAGACGTGTTTACGCCGAAGAATCCAAAAAGATTCTTTATGAGTCACATAGTGGGGTATGTGGGGGTCACTTTGGCGGCCATGCCACTACCCGGAAGATACATCGTTTGGGCTATTTCTAGCCCACCCTCGAACATGATGTAGTAGAGTTTGTGCGCAGATGCCACAAGTGTCTATTGGAGATATTCTATCTTGTAGTGTGAACATTAGGATATCATTATTAATGAGGATATAAATATTGTCATGGATAATATATATGTAAATGTAAACGTGAATGTAATATTACATATAGTAAATAGTATTTACTATATGGTAATTAGTAGTTAATATGTTAGATAATAAAACAATGAGATATTGTTTTATTATCAATATTATTAATGTTGTTGAAACCATCTGGGTAGATTGGTTTCATGTGCAAACAGAGATTGTTGAGAAGGTTACACATGGAGACAAAGATGTTGTTAAGAGGGTTGTTACTATGCAGCTCCTATATAATGTAGTGTATAGGTATGGGCACATTGGTAGAGTTAGTAGAATGTAATAAAAGAGAATATTGTGTGAAGCATTGTAATGTAATACAATAAGCGTGGCGTTGTATACTGTCTATGAGTAGATTAATATATCAATATGTTGTGTCATTGAGTTAAACCTGTGATCAATCATATATGTATTGTATCTGATGTACTTAGTGTGGTAGATAGAGAAAGAATCGAAGCTATTACTTGCTCGTAACCTGTGAATTCCTAACAGTGTCAAGATTTTTCCCATGAGATCCACATACCAGCACAAGATTTACAGCCAATCGCAACTCCATGTCCCTTCTCCACCTGGGGCTTGGATCTGATAGGGAAATTTTCTCCCTCGTCAATGGATGGCCATAATTTCATAATTGCGGCCACAAAGTACTTTACCAAGTGGGTAGAGGCCATGTCTCTTACCACTGTTCCTGGCTCTATAATCGCTAAGTTCATCTTGAACCAGATCATTTGTAGGTATGGGGTGCCACAGGTCATTATTTATGATAATGGCACGTCTTTCAAAAATGATGAGGTGTGTGATTTATGTACAAAGTTAAAAATAAGCCATCACACGGCTTTTCTCTACTACCCTTAGGCTAACGGACAAGCTGAGGCTACCAATAAAACTTTAAAGTCCATTCTTCTAAAAACCGTTAAGGAGAATAAATGAGATTGGCATCTAAAGCTTTTTCTGGCCTTGTGGGCCTACCAAACGTCGGTTATAACACCAATGGGGGAAACCCCCCTTTCCTTAGTCTTCGGTGTTAAGGCAGTTCTGCCACTCAAAGTCGAAATACCCAGTCTCCGCATTTCACTACATAGGATCTGGGAGCAGGGATAATTTTAGTGACAAATATTCGTAATATGGCGAAAATTTCATTTTAGGAAAATTTGAAAAGGTGATTTTTTCGGAGCGGGTCGGTGTCCTGTTCGCCTAAAATATACAGTATATTTTATTTTAGGGTCAGCTTCACCTTCATTTGAAAACATCTCCTATAAAAACCCAGGTGATTCGCCGGGTAGTATACCACAAGTAGCTTACCAAATTACCAATACCATGAAGTTTGAACTCGCATACTCTTAAGCACTAGAGATTGTTGTTAGCTTGTTAGGGTTAGTTGTTGACACGTGATAGGGATATAGTTGACACATGATAAATAGGTATTGCAGACGTGTGACAAGGAGATATTGCAAATGCACGACAAAGGGGTAAGCAGTTGACACGTGACAGAGAGAATTGACGCATGACAGGGCATAAGCAGTGGACGCGCAACAGGGACAAAGTTGACGTGCGACAGAGTCAATTGACACCTTGTTGACACGCGACACTTTCAGTTGATGCCTTGTTGACACCCGACAGGGATTATTGACTCACTTTTGACACCCGACAAAGGGTTAGTTGTTGATGCGCAACAAGGAGTCGCTACTTGGTTCTTTTGCTGACGCACGCCTCTGTATGGAAGGTGCTAGTCCTAAGAATGCGAAGACCCTAAAAGTAACTAAGAAATCTCAAAAATCACTGTTACATTTTTTTGGAAACTCTGCGGATATAGATATTGAAAATACCAACAACCATAAATATGCCACTAGAAAGAATCAAAATATTGAATGTGTGGAAGGTAATATTGAGGTGGACATGCATTCTGCATAGTATCAAACAAATGACACCTATGAAAATACGCCAGATCTTGAAGATATTCTTCCTGTTGGGGTGTAACTAGAAGTGCATCAAGATATCACACATACAAATACTCAGCAAAATGGAACACAAATATCAAATTCAAATTCTGGTTCACGAAAGAGGAAACTAGGTGATTGTGAGATTGCTCAAAATTCTACTCAAAAAAGTAAAACATTGAAAACAAACAAGAATATGTGGACCATTGGCAGGTCATACAAGTTTGATTGGGAAGTTAAATTTCTGTTTATCAAACCTGTACAATCATCTAATTCTGAAGAGATCCCATCTTAATGTACATGTACAATATGTACGTGGAAATTGGGAAAGCAACAAAAAATGCAAATGAAGCTGGACACTATAAAAAAACATTGTGGAAAACAATATTTGACTGTAACGGGGGCAGATGGCCAGAAAATCAAAACACACAGGTGGAAAATTGAAAAAGAATGCATGCATGTTAGATACGCAATGAAATATGAGGCAGAGCAGAAAAAATGTAGACATCTCTGGAAAAGGGAGGAACGATCACATCGCATATTGGTAAGATGAATCAAACAAAGCTACATGCAAAACTCATACAATTCTCTACTCTATTATACTAAAAAAAGGAAGATTGATTTTAGATTTCCTCAATTTCAAAGTTTTGTATCAATATAATGGAATGTTGAACGTACCTTAGTCTCATTGGTCTAAAAGTAGTGGATGGGAAATGACAAAATGCCTTTCGATGATAGATAAGGAAGATTTGAAAGAGAATGTAAAAAAATCAAAGTTTATCTCTCTTCCAATTGATGAAGTGACAACAGTCGACAACACTGCATGGGTATGTATCCACGTCTATACTTTAGAAAATCATATAAGGACACCTCATCTGTTGGGTGTTATGAAAATGGTTGAAAACTGTAATGCCAAAAACCTACATAAAATAGTTGTTTCTCATTTGAAAGATATTGCTGGAATGATTGATTATGAAATTGCTACGAAGTTGGTATGCGTTGGAGTAGATGGTTCATCTGTCATGCAAGGTCACCAGACAGGGTTGTGTGTTAGATTACAAACAATAGTGGCCCCATATATGCTACCAATTCACTGTATGGCTCACAGAATGAATTTAGCGTATAAAACGGTAAGAAACCACGAAAATGTTGCTAAATTAGAAGACCTTATAAGAGAACTTCATGCCTATATGGTAAGCAGCCCAAAGTGATTTCTTGAGTTCCAGAAATTTGCAATTGGAATTACAGATGACAAAAAAATTCTGAAAGATGTTGAGACTAGATGGATCTCTTTGTATGAACTTGCATGTAGAGTTTGTGAGGAGTATCCTTCATTGGTTGGTTTCATGCACAAACCATCATGAAGTTGATAGGGTGAGGGACTTGTTGTTCTGTTTAACTGAATTAGAGACATTGCTTACATTATTTGGTATTCTTCTAATGTTAAAGGAGATCAATACACTGATGAAGCATGCACAAGGGAGATTAATCTATATTGTGGATTTTATACGGATGAGAAAAATGGTATGTCAAAGTCTTGATATCTTGTACTATTCCTAAGATAGTTTTGATACACCTGTTTTTGAGAATTGGAAAGCTTTATTAGATCTTAAAAATCCTAGTACTTATTTGAGATTTAATATCCACGATCACCTCTACATCACTATTAATGGGAGGGACATACCACTACACATTTTGTAAAAACATCAAGATATTACATGATCGGAATGAGAAGATGTTCCCGTGACACATAATCTCTTTGAGTCTGTTATAGTTGAAACAAGAATAAAGCTTTAAAAAAATTTAGAATCCTTATCATCAGAAATTAGAGAATGTTTCTCCAAAGATAAAATTCTTGAAGCCATGGGTGTGATGAATCCTAATTTTTGGAATACTGAAGGTGGTCGTGCTGACTTTGTAAGAAATCATTTCCATAAATCCATGGGTACAATAATGGAACATTTCGCAAAGACTTCAGAGTTCAAGGGTATGGAAATCAAAGGTATATTGAATGTTTATTTATTAAAATTTCAATCAACAAATTTTGCAACAACGATGAGGAACCAATATAAAAATTTAGACGAACCTTCTGAAAGTGGTGCTATTACAAGGTTGTGGCGAGGAATCTATCAAAGTTCTATCTTATAAGAAGATATCAGTGAATATTTCAAATTATACGAGCTATGCCAAATAATATTTTGGGGTCTGTGGAGGACAAAAGGGTTTTTAGTGCACTATCATTTATAAAATAAAAACTGAGAAACAGGTTGGATAAAAATATGGAAAGTTGCATGAGGTGTTATGTTTCTTGGTACTCCATGGAAACCATTCCTTTTGACAGAACAATTTCGCATTGGAATTCCCTTTGCGAAAGAAGAGGTGTGAATAATACAACTACAAGTACAACTGTTCCCAACGTTGAGAGTGGAATTGGCACATCGTCACACTCTATAGAAGAGAACATCGAGTTTGAAGAAGCTAGTGATAATGGATTGTTTCAACTTTAAATAGGTATCTCCTTCACCTTAATCTTATTGTTTGTCACTTTATAAAAATTTTAGCTATTGTTATCATTAAAGATGTTACAGGTCTATATATTTACATTTATTTAAATACAATTTTTTTCTTTTTTTTGAAAACTTGGGTTGACATCCATCAGAAGAAGCTGGTACTTCTCGGGACTGATAATGTCAGGCAACTCACCCATCTATCTACTAATCCATTTCTTGTGTTGAGTTTTCTTAAAACAAAGATCTAACACATTACCAGTGATGATTTCACAGCAATCTAAAACACTAGAGGTAAGTTAAACCCTATCATACCATCTTTCTTGATATCTTACAATTATGTTTAATTTATTTTTTATATTTGCAAAATGCTTTGATATATTTTTTAAACTGTGGGATAAAATGACACAATTGAATTTTATAAAGGAAGATATTTCCATACTATACAATTCATAATCCACGATCCATTATACAATTCATCATCCACGATCGTGCTAGAAACTAAATCTACGTCCACATAAAATTCATCATCATCCATATATATCATATCATCATCATATCATTATGATAATCCTGACACTACAATTATTATTAAAACAATTATTTATCTATTTTAAATTTAAAGAAATGTCTGTCCTAACACATTCCATTTTTTAAAAACAATTCATGATCATATCATTACAATTATATCCGTTCTAATGTAATCTATATCCATTCTAATGTCATCTATATCCATTTTAACACATTCCATTTATTTATCATCTATATCCATTCTAATATCATCATGATCATACCATTACAAATATAGAGAAGAAGAATTATCTTAAAACAAGTTTAAATGTCTAGAGAAGAAGAGTTATCGTGCTTGAAGCTAAATCTATGTCCACATAAAATTCATCATCATCTATATATAGCATATCATTATGATAATCTTGATACTACAATTATTTATCTATTTTAAATTTAAAGAAATGTCTCTGTCCTAACATATTCATTTTTTAAAAAACAATTATCCATTATCATCATTCATCATCATCTATATCCATTCTAATGTTATCATGATCATATCATTACAAGTATAGAGAAGAATAATTATCTTAAAACAAGTTTAAATGTCTAGAGAAGAAGAATTATCGTGCTTAAAGTTAAATCTATGTCCACATACAATTCATGATAATCCAAGTAAACAAGAAACATACATCATCATGATTCATCCCTATCTAATGTAATCGCCATTAAGAGTAAACCAAAAAGCATAAACTCCATTAAATATTATATAGTATTTCAAATTTTAAAAGGCTATCAAATCCAGATAATAAAATTCAAATACCATGACCACAATATTCAATGTTTCAAATTTTCAAATATAGACTCAATATTTCAAGTTTTCAAATATAGACTCAATATTTCAACCCTCTTTTTCTGTATCCAATTCAATTCCTGTGCTCCTTTCCTCAATGGTTTCTTTTCCTGTGGCTTTACTCCTTTCCCCAACGGTAGAAATAACCCCAGAACTTATGAGATCATCCGCAGCACTATCCATATTTTTTAAAATTCTTTCTTCTTGCTTTATCACATCTCCATGGGACAACAAATTTGGATCAAGTGTTGCCTTAGCTTTGAATAATATTTCAGGGTTGAAGCCTTGCTCTTTAATTATCCGCTTCAGTGTATTGTTTTGTTTGTTAACCAAAATAATATTTTCCTTCAAATTCTTTGTTGCGGATAAACTGTTCTTCGTTGTTTCCAAGTGAACTTGGAAAACCTTTTCTTGAATCTTCAAATTTTCATATTTCAACTGCACAAAAAAAGTAATGTCAATTCAACATATTACTAAAATAAGAAATTTTCAAATTAACAAAAAATATTGTTTGAAAGTGATAATACTTGCGACCACTCTATCTCTCTCGACATTTGCAACTGCTACCAGATCCTTGTCCTTAGACCATTTGTTAAAATATGCCTGGGCCTCAACACTAATATTTTCTAATTTGTTTAATGTCTTATCCAAAATGTCATCTTTAAAGTTGTTGTTATACGTGACAGTCCCACTTCTTACTTGGGTAAGTAAGGAATCCATCTTCGCAGGTTGATTCTGGATTGCAGCGTATAAACTATCCCTTTGCCAATAATTTTCAAAACGAATAATAATCTCATTGATAAGTACTTTAGCCCTTCTCTCCCATTCTATGAGCTGAGTGATATGCGGTAGAATAAACTCACTGAAATGGGATTGACAATCATAACCAATTAAGTTCTCCAAAGGAAAAGGTAGCAACTGTTCACCATCTGTATCTGATGAAGATGATCTTGTTGGAGAGGTATGGGGGCTTTCAGGCTGATCAATTGATACTTGTTTCTACCTTTGGGTGGCCTGATCCTATTTTTGATAAAATTAGTCAAGATTCAGACAAATAAATTTAAATCAAAATGTAATTCAATATGGTAAAGTATGTTGAAATTGAAGTATACATGCTGGCCTTGAATCATCTCATGGGTATTGAAAAAACTAGTTGGGTCATTGCTATCAATGCTGAAATAATCTTCATCTAAATTTATATTATTCAAAACTGATATGCCCATTGCACTGGGCAAGCCACCAAGTGAGAGGGTTGGAATTCGAAAGGAGGAGGCAATGTTAAGTGTCCCGCTAGGGGTCGGAGCAATTGGCATGCGTTTACCAATGTTATTTTTCCCTGTTCCTCTGGTTGGCATTTTAAATATTATTGGTTGAGGGGGGTCGGTGCCGCTATTTGAACAGAAGGACTGCAATGTGCTGAAAAGTTCAAGAAAAAACATGAAAAAATAGAAAACAATCCAAAAACTATGAAATTAAATGAAGTAGTATTCAAAATTTGTACCTTGTTGTCGAGGGGTAGTTTGTCACGGTGCTAAGGGTGGTCATGTAGGAGTAGTAATTGGTGGTTGTTGAGAAGATACAAATGCATGCGACTGTACTGAGTGAGTTGGGGAAGATGGTTGAGTTTCCGAAACACGTGTATGGTCCAAAGTCCCTGCAATGTCATCAACATTGAATTGTATGTCAATTCAATTGGTTAAAATTTAAATTGGAAAATAAAAATAAAAATTTGGAATTTTTAAATAACATATGAGAAGGTATTACTTCTCTAGCATTTAACGAGTTCAAACTATTGAGGGTTCAAAAAGGAGTGAGCTTCCATTTCAAATTGGGAATCTCTCGAAGCCTCAGCATGTTGTTGGCCTCTTCCTCTTGATAACACATTTTTTCAGGGAAGGGCTTCAATAAATCTTCTCTGCAAACCATAAATTGTTAATAACTATGCAGTGTAATGTCAAAATACAAGCTTAATAGTTTATACATGTTGTTCTTCAAATGGAATTGACAACTTCATCAACTCCTCATCAGTGTAAGTAGGAATTGGTTTGTCTTCTAAATTTAAAAGAGCCTCGTAATAAAGGCCAAGGATATAGTTTGTGGAATAAATGACAGGTTTTTATGAAAACTTTGCATTTGTTGTGTCAGTTCTTATTTTTTTATAGATAGGTGCACCAATCAAATTTTTGTTTTGAGATAGTTGCAACTATGTATGCAATGGCCTAGTTTGGTATATATGTTTGCCGACCCTGCAAAACTATTTTGGATGGAAAAAAGGAAATCATTGCAGCAAGAAAGGGGTGTGCAATTGCTTGCGTATCCACACCATGCCTAGATTTGTTAACATGAGCTGCAAATGCCAAAAAACATTGGGAATTAATATAACATTACATTGTATCGCAATAAAAAATAGAATAAAAAATGATGAATGAAAATGAATTATACTTACAATCAACATGGAAACCGAACGTTGATTTGAGATATTTCTTGTCATCTTCCATGAGTGTAGCCTTCATTGTAACAAAGGGTAAATTTTTGAATGGAAGGCCCATAAACCGATGGATGTCAGTTATGTCGATACCGAATTGAAAAAATCAGCCATCATTCAGAGTAACATAAAAAAGGCCGTCCTCTGTATTGTAGGATGAGAGAAGGTAGTTCAAAATATCTGGGTCTGTTTCGAAATGGGGCATCTCAACGAGCCCACTAAACTCACACGCATCGATCAAATCTTTATATTCGGAAGACACCTTTAAAACAGTATGGATGTGGGGGCACAAAGGATTCATGTAGATGATCTTGCCCATGGATAAGACTGGATTTTATTCTTTATTTTTGTCCTAAGCTTGCAGTTGGGAAGCACTTGAATTCACCATTGTAGTTGTGCTTGCATCTTTGACAATGATGGATTCCTGTATACAAAAAAATCGAGAGCCGGAAAGTGTAAACAAGAAAATGACTGATAGGAGCGTATTTATAGGCCAAATCAAGTGGGAAAAAGACTTATTGACACGTGTCAATGTCCCCTATTGACGCGCGTCAATGACTTCTATTGACGTGTCAATGACTTCTATTGACGCACGTCAACGACCCCTATTGACGCGCGTCAATAGGGGTCATGAACGCGACGATAGGGGCCATCACGTGTCAATAGGGGTCATTGACGAGCGTCAATAGAAGTCATTGATGCACACGTCAATAGGGGGCATTGACGTGCGTTAATAGAGGTCATTGACCTGCATCAACAAGGGACATTGACGCGCATCAATAGGGGCCATTGACGCACGTCGAAAAATTGTGTTGACGCGCGTCAACGACATCTATTGACGCACATCAATGAACCTTGTTGACGTGTGTCAATGGCCCCTATTGAAATTGTGTTGACGTGTATTGATGGTGTATCGGTGCCTGAAACTCTGTGGTTTCTCTGGCTCAAAAAACCTGGTGAAAATTCGGTTCTGGGATACTGTCAAATTCACCTTTCGCTGAAACTAGTTCTGGGGATATTTGCTAGGTATTTTCCACCTAAAATTTACTAGAGGTGTCTTAAAATGAACCCTACCTGGGAGAGGAGGGTTATCGAGAAGCTCGACTCTGCTAGTTAGAAAGTCTTGACGAAGCTAGATTAAACACTGAGCAACGACACAGTGTGTACGCTGACCGAATGGCTCAACAATACAATAAGAAGGTGTACGAATGTGAGTTCTACGAAGGAGATTTGGTATTAAGACTTGATACCAGAATAGACAAGAAGATTGGTGAGGGAAGAAATTTCAGACCTAGGTGGTTAGGTCCATATCGAGTAGTCGAAGACTATAAAAATGGTGCATTTCGCTTGTGTACACTAGAAGGTGAGGAGTTTAGTGAATCCGTAAACTCTCTTCACCTAAAGAGATACTACACATGATCCACCAGCATTCCCATATGTACATTATTGCATCTGCATTACATTTTCATCTATTCATTCATTTTGTAAAAAGTGTGATCAAGGAGCTTATTCTTATAGCTATTCCTAAAAACTTCTGAAAATATTGGTAAAACATTCAAATGATGTCTCTTCAAATCTTCATTATATCATCAATTGTTTCTGTATCACTTATCAATCCAAACAAGATAAGACAAATTTTTGACAGTAACATACCAAGGCCTACATACTTGGTTCTACTTTTGGTCTCTTCTTAGGATAGGTGTCTTTTGTTCATGGTCTGTTCTAGAAGCTTCATGGTGTCACATCTATCCCACATACATCTCCTTGGAAATAAGAACATTCTAAACATTTTTCCCAAATAGGTAAGTCAAATGCAAATCAACACAAAAAATTTATTTTACACATTTCTTTGCCCTACCAACCTTTGGTGTTGAGCTTGTGTCTCTTACTAGTGACGTAGGGTTAGGAAAGGAAGGAAATTCCCTTACTCACCTATGCCTTGTCCATGGTGATAAGCCCACACTTCCTACTGGGTAGCATGGGGCAAGGTTTAGGGGGTCTCTTTGACAAATCTGAAAGTCATAAACAATTAAATCAATTACTTTAAAATACTAAGTCAAAATAAAGTGAATTAGATGTTCAAAATTCCAACATAATTCAAAACCCTAAAAAATAGATTTTGTCAACCAAGTGGCCATCTACGGATCCAAGTCTAGATAAACTGCAAAGCAATTCACATCCTAAACTATGAGGTAGCATGAGTAGGGTAAGGTTGTAGCGTCCCAATTTGGTTCTATCAAACCTCTGTCTTTCTCTCATCACTTCCATTCAACAAATTTCATGGCTTGTGCCCTTTCTAACTCCCAGTGTTGAGCCCTCACATCTTACTAGTTGTGTGGGGTTAGGAGTGGGGCAAGCATATCTATTTATCATATCATTATATCATCACGTTTTGTCAAGACAAATATGAAGTACCGAAGATTGAAAAAGAAACTAAGTTTAAGATCACATTGTGTTCGCATTATCATATATCAGCATTATGAAATACAAAAAAGAAATCATTTTGTTATCATCTCACATCCATTGTATACATTCTGAAAAGCATAGAAAAGTAAAATTCTAAACATCTAGAGCACACATGAGAGATAAGCCAAAGAGAGTCAACTCGGATACAATGGAATGCCGAACCAAAAATAGAGTTTGTATATATCATAGTGGATCAAGTTTGTATACAATGTCATCATGTGCTAGGCATGGTTAAAAATGCTCACAATGAGCCCGAAACATACAAAAAAAATCATATAATGTCAAAAAAATGGTATCCAAGCAATAAAGGCTCAACGGCCTGTCAATCCCTGTGGGATCCCTCAGATGGTGCGTGACCACGTCTAGGGATCTTGTTGCAGCTGTGACAATGTTGAGAATGGACCGAATGTTGTGAGTGCTCATGGTGGCACCCATTGCACATAGCCTCACTATGAGAATGGCTTCACCTCATCAGGTGCTCGACAGTCTTGTATCTAGCTACTTTGGTACGAAGGGAGGACAGTATCTCCGTGACCTTCCAGATAGGAGAAAACACGTCAATGTGTCAGCCAGCGGCTAAGGGCTGCCCTAAATCAGAAATCAACTTGGCCCGAGTCTTCCCCAAGGGGATCAACAGGGTGTCCACACATACCCGATGAATAAGCTCTTGCCACTCGTGTGTGGATGTTGCAAAAAGAAAAAGAAGAGATAGTGAGCTAAGAGAAGACCAAAGAGTGAAAATTAAAAGAGAATACTAAACTAAACATGCGAAAATCGATAGACAAATTTGAGAAAGGAGTATTGAACATACTTGGGTCTCCAGGCATCCATGTGGGATCAATGACTACTGCGGCACTGGCTTCTGGTGACTGTGGAGCCTCCCTGAATCTAGAGGCATGGTGTTGTCCAATCACAGACTCATCATCCCCTCCAAGTGTCTCCTCTAACCAGAGTCTCTCTCTCTCTTCACTCACCTACTCATGCACTGCTCTAAGGATCTCCTGAGTATCATGCCACTCAGGGTCACTGTAAGCCCCCTCCGAAGGTCCTGCCCCCTCATCCTCCTCTCTAACTGACTCCCTCTCTGTATCGTCTCCCACATCCTCCTCAGAGAAAGAGTCCAAATCGATCAGCTCATCCTCCTCCCCACTATGAGTAGGAGTTGCCCCAATCTGAAGTAAAGCACCAGCTTCCTGTCAATCCTAGACTACGCACCTAACTACAATAGGCACACCAGGAGTAACAACTGTCCAACCAAGATCCCCTCTAGGACCTCTCTGTGCCTCCTGAATAGTCCTATAAATAGGTGCACACTGGAGGAAGCATGACAGGGTATGGAAGACTGAACTGCTGGGGTACCTGGTCAAAGGGGTGAATCTCTAGTCTCGCAGCTCTGTCAACTAGCTAGCTCATGGAAGAGCAAGCTACCATCATCGTAGTCTCCTCACCCCATATCCTGCCATGTCCTGATAGGGTGTGGTGGTCATGTCTGATATAGTCAGGGAGGCCACCGACTGATGTGGAGTCCAGAGCACTGACATGCCTATCCATCTAGCTGTCTGGAAAGCCTCTAGATCTGATACCTGCACCCCCTTGCCATACAGGATGAAACACTCATAGACCCAACTCATAACCAGAGTGGGGAGGCTCAAGGACTGTCCCTACAATCTGACAACTCTGTATAAGTCATGGTATGTGGTCCCCAGAATATCTTCTTCCTAAGCATACTTACGGCCATGAACCTCGATCTGTGCAATGATGGGGGCCCAACAGTATAAGAGTGTATCTCCTCCCTTGTCCCCGATTAGTCTTGAGGATAGGATACCTCTGATGGCTCTCCGAAGGATAGGAATGGGAGCAGTAGCAATAGACCAAACCTTCATTCCCTTCTTCGAGCTAGATGAGACAATAACATCTCCCATGTATGTAGCCTATTGTGTCATCACGAACCTGGACCGAGCTGTTGCCAATGTCAAGTTTCCTACCAAGTACCAAGAGTCCAAGAATGTGGTATACATCCTCCAGGGTGATAGTCCACTCCCCCCTGACACCTGGGAACCGGAAAGTGTTCCGGTCTGCATCCCAATAAGAAAATAAGTCACATAGAATGTGACTGGCATGAGCAACATGGGGTACCCATGCTATCCGCTAGATGCTTTCCTGCTGTAAAAGATCTGTCTCATCCTGGGTCAGCTGATCTAAAATCCCAGGGAGCCAATCACTCTCTCTCTCTGCTCCAGCGTATGTACTCCACCTTTTTCTACATCCACCAAAACATGAGAAAAGAGCAAGTTAGTAAAGTACATCTCATAATAAGCTCACCAAAAACATAGTAAACTCTCAAAAATCCAAAAAAAGTCAAGTTTCGAGCATGTTTTGACATTCTGTCCAGAACCGCCACCCAGTGCAGGGCGGTAGTTCCCTAACCGCCACCCTGCTTTGGGCGGCAGGTCCTAAACCAATTTTTAAAATATTCCCTTAACCCTAGAAATGACCAAAAATGTTAAATTTGACCATTTTCAACAAAATAAAAGCATGCCCTATGGGTGCCCCCCCTAAAGACCCATTCAAGACAAGAAATTTTAAAATCTCCCCCCTAGGTGAACTTTTCAACATTTTAACTTTTAGGGTACAAAAAGACAAAGGAGGAAATAACTAACCTGAGAGTGTGTTGGTCGATCTCCCACTTATGGAGGCATGATCACAATTTCGGCACGAACGTATCAGTTGTATTCTCGTCAAGAACGGTCACCGTAAATCTAGAGCTCCAAATCAATCAAACTAACCAAATCAACAATGCACAAATGAATTGAGAAATGAGTTTGTTTTGATATATATATATATATATATATATATATATATTTCTAACTTCATTTTGAGTGTGTTTGCTTATAGGGTTGGAGCGTTAGCACAGGTATATTTCTACAGCCTCACACAAATGGTATGTCTTCTTGTTGTTTTGATTTAGTGTTTATTTGTTGATATTTTATATATCTGCACTTGAGTCTTTTCCCTCTTCTATAGGTGACAGGAATTTGGACGACAACTCTTCAACACACGGGCATGTCAGGTATAGCTTCTAACTCCCCATTTCAGGAATGCCATACTCGGACTCTACATTTTACACCTCTTTCATGGCTAAAACGCTTCTCTGAGGGGGCAATATGTACACACCCAAAATTACACGTGCTATATTGTCGGAAAAACGGTTATAAAAGTCCCTAGTGATGATTCAAAATCCTTTCAAGATGGTGTTCGAGTTCCAAAAACCCATTTGTAGTATATATTTGTAGCCTAGATAGCCTTACTTAACTTTTCCTTGCATTTTTCCAACTTCCCCTTCTTTTTGTGCTCGTTTTGACATTAAGTGTCGAAACTGCCGCCCAGGTAGGGTGGTGGTCTTGAAACTGCCACCCTGCGTAGGGTGGTGGTCCTGATTGAATTTTTCCAGAATCTTCATGCATAAAATTGCATGCGACAATTCACTTAAGTTTGCTTTTTGAACGCATCTGTGAGCTAAATTTGCTAAAAATAGCTTCGTTTTCTTGGTTCTCCTTACTCCTATTTTTAAATAGATTTAATGAGTAGAACTGCCTCTTCATTACCTTGTGCATGAAGTAACCTTCTATCCTTCCATTCCTATATATTCCATGCTTGTATTCAAGCAAAAGGCCTGAGAATTTTGTGTATCTTGCATTGTTGTGCTGTCATAATCTTGCTAGGAATTGCATAGCCAAGCTCAGATCTCTTGTGCTATCTTTCTTCTACTTGCATTACGTCTAGATTGCTTCCAATATGCCATCGCTCAAGCTCCATCCTCTTGTTGTTGTTCTTTGCATTCCCAATCCTTTGGACTCACATGAACACTCAGAGAAAGAAAGGAAAGAATTGAGGGGACAGATACTGATACTACTAGATTTGAAAGGTTCTTGCTCTTCCAGGTTGGAGTTGTGTATTTGTTTGCTTTGTTTATCAAATTTTCAATTATGAATTGTTAATTTCAATTGCATATCAAATAGAGTAGAGAAACAATTTATTTCCATTAGCTAGATAATTGCAAGTAGATCAAATCAATAGGAAGTTTTCTCTTCAATATTGCCAGGGAAGTTGTGGGGAAACAATAGCTCTGTTAGAGCCATGATTTGTTCTTCACTTTTGAGGTAGGGTTGGAAATATTTTATTTGAATTAGAATAGATCTTAGATTTAGATTCACACATCTGCACAGATAGTTAGCTACATCCGTCTAGTTATTTGTTTTTAATTAGTTTATTAGATTAGATGCATTGTTTGAAAAGTTAGAAAAGAACAAAAACATTTACTTTCCATAGATTAGCTTGTTTTACTGCTTTGTTCTGATATATTGAGAAAACACCAAAAATATAGCTTATATTTCCTTTGATAGATAGTTTTTTTATTGAAAACAAATCAATTCATCTTGCATGACCATCAACAGGTCCGCAACAGGAAAAGACTTACAGTTGTGATCCCCTGGTCCCACAACCCAACGGGAAAGAGCTAATAACTGACATTGACACAAGTTTGCGCTTAAAAATCTTACGTACACCTGCCACATACGTAGAGAAAATAAGATAGTTAGAGACATTGAACATAGCTGCTAATCAAGCCTATGACTTTTGGACTACTCCTGGGAATAGGATTTGATTGCATACATGACCATACAAGGGCCTCAACCTCAACCATTCTTTGGTTGTGACCCACAGGTCCCGCAACCCAATGGGCCTGCTAGTCAGTTAGATATCGACACTAGCTTACGCACATTGGTATTCATATCTTCACCGCTTCCACCTGATATTATTACACAACTTTCATTGTTGAATATAACAACTGATCAGGCTAAGAATTTCTGGACAAGACCAGAAAATCAACCCTTAGTTCCTGCAGCTCCAATACAAATCTTGTCTCAATTTCCATGACCTTGTCTGGAAACCCATACGAGGCACCTGTAGGTTACTTTCCATGTATTTTGTAACCAATCAATAGAATCTCGACAGAACTAGACATCAATTGGAGTCTCTGAGTAGCTATCATATTGCACCATACCGTTACACCCCTTCAGGTTAGGAGAGCATTCTTTGCCTTAGATTTACAGATTCCTATTATTGCGTGTCGAAGACATAAGGTTTCCCAATTATCTTGGTCATTGCCATCACTTTCACTCCCATTTCAATTCCACACCGGATGTCTCGGCACGACCTCGGGAGGTCGGGTGCAAAGAAGGTCACGTGTTGATTTTATGTCATACAGTTCCTTCAATGGGTAACCCCAAAAATCCCATGAAAATCCTCCAAGGTTAATGGCACCTCCATGGTCTCTTGTCCTTTCCACCATTGAAAGGTGTTGCATATATTCTCCCATTTGGCTAAGAACATATGTAGCAAATCCAAATCTAATGGTATCCTAGGCATCTACATGATGCCCCCAAATCCCCAACCCTGAAATTGGGTCACCTATACCTAGGCCAGTCAATAAAACATATTGCTGATCCAAGATACATCCACACATTACCATAGGTGGATCCTACACTATGTTTACACACACAAAATTACAAAAACCAATCATTAGAAGCCTACAAAATTAATTTTTAGAGAAAATTCAAAGTTCAAAAATTATATCTACAAAAATCCCAATGTCATTGGCTCTTTAGCTAATGCCATCGGCCCCTGGAAAAAATATATGTCATGCCCTACACCATCAACCCTATGGAAAATAACATCGGTCCCTGGAAACATTTTCCCCCATCCCGACGTCATTGGCCCTCTTGTTGGAAAGTGGCCAATGTCGTCTAGCCAAAATGGGACAACAAATTTCCTAAGTTTGACTCACAAAAATTAAAAAAATGACAAAACAAAAATTAAATCCCTCCCAAACCCACTTGTATTTTTTCCTAACCCACCTGATGATATATGTTTTGACAAGAATGACTCACCAATGACTCTGAAAAATGCAAAATGATAAATGACACCTAATCTACTCAACAAAAATAAATGTAATTGACTTACCCATAGTCGCGCCCTGCCACGTGCACCCCCTCGTTATCCTTCATCGTCATCTCGTACTCATGTCATGGCATTGAAAAACACTAAAAATTATAATTCTAGATCTCAATTCTCTCAATTCAAAAAATAGCAATAAGCAAATAAAAACCAAAATCAATATATAAAACTAAAGTTTCTATTCAAATTCGGTTGTGATTGTAGACATCTAAAATGTCGACATGATTAATTATGATTAATCTATCTTATAAACATCCCAACATCACCATTATCTAATAATTAATCACAATATTAATTATTTTTAATCCATTTTATCATATTTCCCCTTTATGATTCCATCATTGATCCTTTTAAATCATTATCATATCAATTTCATCCTTAATCCCTTTTATTTCATCATTATATCTTCTTATGCCACCAATAATCCCTATTAACATTTTCTAGGAATAAAATATCCCTACACCCACGTACCCACCTACTCTACACATCCCTACACCTAGCTTTTCCATGTAACCACACCCCTAATCATATTTATTAACCTAATCTAACTCTAATCCTAACCATATCCTCACCTCTAAATTTAGAGGCTTCTATTTCTAAAAGCCTCTCTAAATTTCCCTCCTTCATATTTAAAAATTCAAATATACTTCCCTCACTCCATTGAATTTTTAATTCAATGGAGGCTTCTTCGAATTTCTAGAATTATCTTAGATATTTCTATCCTCACATGCATTCTTCACCCTTTATCCAAATCCAACATGGCTTCATCTTAGCCATTGAATCATCCACCCCTTAGCTATAAATTGAACCCTCATCCTCCATGAGAGCTAAGAAGAAACATGCTAACAAACCTCTACCATTTTTATCTTCTTCAATCACTCAATCAATTCATTCTTCATCTACAATCAATGCATCTTCATTAATCAAGCAATCCAAAACATACTCAAGGGGAGGTGTTGTCAAAGTGATCCCATAAATCTAAAGCAAGAACATAAAATCCACCATCAAGATCACATCAAATAAATAAAATTAAGCACTACTTCGGTAAGTGAAGGTATTGCACTCTATTTCCCTTTCCATCCATTGCTCTATCTGAGGTATTTGTTGAGAAGATTAGATTAGGGAAGCAAGTTTGTTTTATCTTTTCACATTTGCATCACTAATATTTTTAACATATAAATTTTGGCACCCACTATGTTTCTTACCAACCATTTTTAATCATCTTCTATCTTATTTGATCCCTTGAATAGGTTGTCCAAGTTTCAAGAAGTTTCGTTGTCATTTACCCCTTCAAATTTACTATTTTTGGGCTAAAATTTTGTTCCTAACAGGAAAGATCAAGTTCTCTTTGTGAAATGACACCTATACTACACAGGTTTATGCCTATGGCATAAAATGAAACCTATTCCATGTTTCAACGCATATGAATGAACTTTGGTTCCTTTGTTAATTCTTTAGCACCTTTGTTGTAGCTTGAAAACTCTGAAATTATAATTTTTTGCCTGTTTTTATTGTTTCTGACCTTGTTTCTATCTGTTTTCACAGATGACACATTTTCACTAAAATTGGTTCCTATGTAGTGTTTCATTGCATATGCACAAACTTTTGCACCTTTTTCTGAGACTTCAGAGCCTTTATTCTAGCATAAAAACCTTGTTTTTTACTTGTTTTTGACCTCTTTTTGGTCTTTTATCGTACATTGGCACCTATGCACACAAAATGGTTCCTTTTCCCTGAAATGGTGCCTTTCTCCTAATTTTTATCCTATACAAAAACTTTAGCACCTTTGCTAAGACTTCAGAGCCTTTTTTCTTACACAAAAACCCTTTTTTTTGCATGTTTTTTTACCCTGTTTTGGTATTTTATCATACATTGGCGCCTATGATGCACAGAATGGAACCTTTTCCCTAAATTATAACCTCTAATGTACTTTGGATCCTTTTCCATACTTTTCACCTATTTCCTTTAAATAAGAACCTTTGTAGAATCGTAGTTTTTGTTTACAACTAACGGTGTAATCTTGTTTTCAAGGGTTTTTTGGTGGTTTTCGTAGGTCTAACATTCTATTTTTACAGGTTTATTACTAAAAAAAGGGGAAAATACATCCATTTCTATATTTATCTAACCCTTTTTGTGATTTTAGGATTGAAAAGCTACTAATCCTTTTGTTTTGCAACTCGTTTAGTTCAAGATTTTGGGTTCAAAAATCAACCTAATAATCCTTGTTTTATAGGGCCTCCTCTTGAAGACCCAATCATCAAAATAATAATCTTTATCATTTCATTTTATCATATAGCATCTAATTATCTTGCATTTATCATCCTTTTGTGTGCTCTCCTTTGTGAACTACCACAACTCTAACAAAGCTAAATAACTAGACTAACAACAAACAGCCTAATAACAAAGCTAGAAATCTACAATAGTAACATCATGATCATAGCTTATTGGAATGCTTAAGGAAACTAACATGAAATCAATCATATAAGTGCAACCATGCATACTAAGTGTGAATTTCTAATTAAAATGGACCTATGAAGACCACAAGCAAATCAAATTGGGTGTTGTTACTTCACAATGGTGAAAGGACCTCTCTAACAATGGCTACAAGGCCATGTTAGATGTTCCTCTGCTAACCAAGCATGAAGATTGGATGAAAAGATGAGCAAGCTATTCCATCAATGGAAGTAAGGCTCTTCATCATATTTCTTATATGATTAATACTAATCAAAGTATGGTGTAAAGTGTGAACATATATGAGGTGTCCTTTATATAGCTTTCTATTGTTAGAGAAGCTTGTATCTTGGTGCATGTGGGACTAAAGGATAAAGTATATTAAGACTTGTTAACCTTGATTAGTGGAATTAACAAGTGATTAACATGTAGGTTCTTTAATTAACTAATTAGGATTAATTAAGAGACTAGGATAAGATTTTGAAGCCTTTATAGATGATATGGAGGGAAATGGGGTGATTTTGAGTGGTTAGAAGAGGGTTTTTAACCAATAAGAGGGTTTATTAATTAAATACAAGGGTAAATAGGATTAATTAACTAATAATAGCTAATTGTTTTCTCGAAAGAGGATTATAACTAACGATGTGTCGTCAATTGACATCCGAAATGTGATAGAAGCTAGTTAATCAACAAAGTGTCATTAATCAACTAAAATAGAGGGAAACATTAGTTAATTAGCAAAAAATCACTAATTATAACGGAAATGGTAAGAATGAGGGTAATTAGTTCACTTTTAGCAATAAAATTGCGTAAGTGGATTTTAGGTGTCTACATTTGCCCCTGTTCGAGGTGGCATAAGTGATGCCACTTCAAACATAGTAGAAAAGCATAAACAAGTAAATTTTGAAGAAAAACTAGTAGAATGAAGGATTCCCCCTCGAGTGTCGACGAGGTGATAGAAGAAGGAGATTGACGATCGAAAATTTGAAGGAAACAGATAGAAGAAATAAGGTAGGGATAAAATTGATTTTTATTGCCCCAGGTGTTTTGGAAGAAAAAATTGATAGTGAGAAGACATGATAATGAAGAATATGGGAATATCTTTTGCATCCAGCTCGTTCAATAAACAACTTTGTTTCATCATGTTGCTCGTGATCTACATCATTGGCCCTCATTACAATAAACGCATACAATAAAAGTGTAAAATAACATGGAAAGATATAATATTAACATTTGTTCATTGCTAAAAATGTGTAATTCCATGCAACATACATAATGTAATATGATATGAGAAAGTAAACAAGCTAATGTAATAGGGAAACAAGTACAAACACACATACTCAAACAAACAACGTTCAAGACAGTTACACCAGTGTTTTTTAGCAAGCTTTAGTTCCCAAATGTTTGTGTTTAACAAGGGTTAAAAAAGTGCCCCAAGCAAGGATACATACGAGGGGAATAACAAAGGACACAAGCAGTCCTATGAAAAATAATTCGTGTGATGTGACATAGTACCTAACAACTCATTGTTATAGGGAGTACCGACGTAGTAAGCAAACTAACTTTGTTAATGGAGGTAGATCAAAATGATCTGCTAGTTGTTGTGACAAGAATAAGCAAGGATCAAATAAATATGTTTTGTAGGAAAAATTTCTATGTTTGAGGACAATGCATTTGATACATGCTTCAGCTGCATACATGTCGTTTACCAATTTTTGAAAAAAATTGAATTTTACATTTTTTTTGGATTTTTACCAATTGTTTTTGGATTTTGATGTTTTACCAATTTTTTTTATTTTTGAATGTTTACCAATTGGTTTTGGATTTTTGTTTTAAATTTATGAATTTTTAGGGTTTTTTTAAAGTTTTTTGAAGCTATGTATAGGAAAACAAAGAAACACAGATGCCCCCAGTGATAGATGGGATGTACAAAGGCAAAATGTCACACGTATGTGTAAGAAGGTAAACATGCAAAGTTACCCCCAACATTAAATGGGAATATAAAAAGAAAACTCTTCACACATAGAAGTTTGATCAAGGCCAATATAGATAGGTTCAACATGATGATGAACTTAAACCAATGAAGTGCTAGGAAGGAGCAAGCATGCCCCCAGTGCAAGTTGGCCAAGAAACACACGATAGAAAGAAGTAGAATATTATTTTAGTGGAAAAATGGACAAATTTTCCCTCAAACATGGGAAAAAGGAAATCTTATATGCATGGATGTTCTAAACAAAGTAGAAGAACAATGAATGTTATGAAAAAGATATGGACAATGTTGCTAGAATATTAGCAATGAAAAAGTGATTAGCCAAAGGCACAAATCGTGAGGCAAGATATGGATTAAAGGAAGAGTCTGAAAAAGGTCCTAAACAAGACACTCGGTAACATACTAATCATGTTTTCTCATCGAGATCCAATGTGTACACATAGAAATTAATTACCTATTGGAGGGAAGATCTGATAAACAACAAGTGAAGACACCCTAGCCAATGTGTAGGAATGATTTATTTTCAAATTGGATATGTGAATGGATGATGGAAGGAGAGCCCTACATTGGTCCACTATTAGCCAGGCATCCATATCCCTAATAGATATGTATTTGATTCTAGTCGCAACATTGCTCTATTTCCAGATAGGCGTCTGTAGCCCCGATAGAGATACTGCAAATACCCCAAGAGAGAGTTATATACTGATTTGCTTTTTGCTTTTGCTTTTGATTTATTCCTTCACTTTATAAAAATTTATTTCATCTCTCTTGATTTTTTTGACAAGGGGTTAAGAATCACTTATGGCTCGATGGAAGGATGTGGAAGTAATTGCGATGATAACATTGGCTAGTGTCAATAAATACATCAAAAAATTCTTCACAAAAAGTTTATTAGATGTTGATTATGATAAGATCTCTATGAGATTGGTCATTCTTTAATTTACCAACGTGATGAAAGATCAAGGTCAAATGGACACCATAGAGATAAATTTCGTAAAATGCATGTAAATAGACTAACCATAATATCGTCAAAGGGATGAAAATGGTGGATGACTTGTAGAGGGGTGACAAGAAAGGGAAGAAAGAACATCCATGTGTATACAATACTTGATTGCAATGTTTGATCTTCATATCTTTGATTTTTTGTATTGTTTTAATGTTTTCTCATTTTTTTGTATTTTTGATTTTTTAGATTTTGGGAAATTGGGACCAATCAATATCAATCTGCATGATAAGATCCAACAACAATGTTTGTGATTTCCTTGGTAAAGAATAATATGCGTGTTTGCTTATTAAGGGTCATGTTATCTCCGATCTCGATGATCGTAGTGAGATCATACTCAAAAAATGACTGTGATTTATCTTGAAACATGGATTTCATATGTGGGAGTTTGAGTTCCCTATCCAGAGGTTTATGTACTTTGTGCCATACTTGATGGTTGCATTGGGCATTCTTGAATTGTGTTTGATTCTGAAATTTACGATTGCTGAAATTATTGGGAGATTTGGAGCTCTTAGAATTTTTTACCTTAGCTTGATAAATAAAATGTTTGGGTTTCTTATAATCTAATGCTTGACTTGTTTGATCTCGAGAAATTGGAGAAGAAATTGAATATTTAGAATTGATGTAAAAAATGATGGTGGGCTTGCCACAATCATTAATAGAAGGATAATATGATGGATGAAAAGGATATGGTCCAAGAATTGAAGAGGATGGGCTACCAGGATGTGTCCCATAGACTAAATATAGAGGGAATCTAGGATGTGGCCCAAGTATATAAGAGGATGGGCTACTAGGAGTTGTCTCATAGACTAAAGATGAAGGACTACTAGGATGTGGCTTAAGTATAGAAGAGGATGGGCTTCCTGAAGGTGAAATACAAATAGAAGATAAAGGGATACTAGTATATGGACCTAGACTAGAAGGTAACGGGCTACTAGGAGGTGAACCCAAATAGATGAAGGTCTTCTTGGAGGTGGCCCATATATAGAAGAAGACGATGGGCTACCAGAAGGTGACCCAAGGTGAGATTGTGATCGAGGAATCGTGATAGATAAATAATGATTAGGTAATGAGAAGATAGGCCATGGATCAATGCCAGACCCAAGAATTTCATCACGCAATGAATAATGTGAAGGTAGATTAATAAGACGAGGACCAAGTTCGATGATCCTAGGGTCTTCCTTTGTTTCCTAATAAAAGGGATTACTCTCTTTCCCATAATATGTGAATGTATCGAGGTCTAAAAGGAATTATTTGTTGTAACCTTCAAGAGGAATATCTTCATGTACCCCCATGAACTCTCCAATAGCTTAATCATTCTAAAATAAATCGATCAATATGGGTTGTTGGTCAACCATAAGAGGTTGATTGGAAGAAAGAGGTCCAATAGGTGTTGAAGACTTAGAAGATGTTGGATGATGTAGATGAAGGGAAGATTTGACATTATTGCATCCACAAAGGAATTGAATAGTGTGTCAAAAACATATATTAGCACATCATTTCTTATGAATGGTTTGACATGGACGCAAACATCGATCTTTAGAAGATTGATGAATATTGAATAAGGTATGATCGAAATGATCCAGGGGCCAAAGAGGGATTGGATTCCGCTTAATAGAATAAGATGACTCAAGAGATGAAGTATATTTGTATTAGGATGTATCACAAGTGGAAGAACATGTAGATTTAACATTGGTTTGTATCGATTTTCCTATAAGAGGACATAATGCAGGTAGGAAAATAGGATCACGTATAAGGTTAGTAGATTACGATGTAGGAGATGACTTAGATGATTTAATAGAAGGAATTTGAGTCACATGAATATTCAGAGGAAGACTTCATTGAGGTGACTGATAAATGAGGTCCTGTAAAGAAAGGGAATAGCACGACTCAAGAGTCGAATTAGATGTTTTATTTGAGGAACTTGGAGTTGCATGGATCTCTATAGGAGGAAGATGTTGTTGAGGAGACTAATAAACAAGGTCCTGCAGAGAAAGGGAGGACCTTGACTTAGGATTCAAATTAGAGGAATATCAATAATAGTTCAGATCGGAAGCATCAAAAGACTGAGGGGAATCAGAAGAATAGTTTGGATAGAAATCGTTAAAATCATATCATCGACTATGAGATAAGGGTGGGGAAAGAGGTAACTGAACGAGTTCTCTAGCAAGAAGAACCAACTAAGGTTTAGTCGTGATGGGCATATTTTGATGGGAATTCCAAGACCTAGGTTCCTATATGCACCCAAATTTTCACGTGCTACATTGTCGGAAACAGTTATAAAATTCCTTAATGATGATTCATATCCTTTCAGAAGGTGTTCGAGTTCCTAAGCCCATTCACAGTATATATTTGTATCCTATACATCCCTACTCAGCCTTTGCATGCTTTCTTCTAGCTTCTTATTTCTTTTATGCATGTTTTTACCTTCAATGTCCAAACTATTACCCTACTTGGGCAACAGTTTTGTAACTATCACCCTACATGGGTGACAGTTTTATAATCACCGCCCAGGTAGGGCGGTGGCTTTGTAATTGCCCCCCAGGTAGGGGAGTGGTTTTGTAACCACCGCTCAGATAGGGTAGCGGTTTTGTAACTGTTGTCCTAGTTAGAGTGGTGGTTTTGTGTTTGTCACCCTACGTAAGGCAGTAGTTTTGTGTGAATTTTCCAAAATGTTCACCCGCATTTTGACACAAAATTCTCTCACTTAACTTATGTTTTTAGATGTGTTTCTTGCCTGTTTTAGATGATTCCAAAGCCCAAATTCCTTATAGTAGTCTATACTTTCATTTCTATTTATGATTGCATGTTTGAACCCCCACTTCATGTGAAGACGTGGCTTTGTGCATGTCCCAGTTAATTCACATATAACCATTTCTTGTTCTCAAGAAAATCCTGGAGAGAATTTTGAGAATTCTTGTTATTGCAAAGTTGCTTCCTTTCTTGCTAGAAATTGCCAAAGCCAATCTCGGTTCAACTGTGTTTGCATTCTTCCACTTGCATTGCTTCCTAGTCTACCAATTTAAGATATTGCTACTCATACACTTTTCTTCTTCTTTTGTTGTTGCATTCTCACCCGTTGGACTCACGTGGACAGATAAATCGAAAGGATAAACTAAGGGGACAAATATTCACACAACCAGATTTGCCATTATTTTTACATATCTAGGGAGGAGGTGTTGTTCATTTGCTTCATTGATACAAATTTTCAATTCTAAATATATCAATTCAAATTCATATCAAATACAATAGAGAAATTGTTTCATTGTTTCAATTATCAAACAATTAGAGTATATCAGATCATACTAGAAAGATTTCTCTTCAATATTGTTAGTTAAATTGTAGGAAATAATAGCTTCTTCGAGGTTATGCTTTATTCTCTGCCTCTGAGACAGGATTGAGGGTTTTGATTAGGAAGGATTAAATTAATTAATTAGTTTAGAATTAATTCAAAATTACACAGACAATTAACTACATCCGGTTAGTTGTCTATATTAGATTTATTTATTTAGGATAGAATAAATTTGTTGTCTTGTGCTTGTAATATTTCAATTTTTTTGATTTGTTTAGATTAGTTTCCTTTCAGTAGTAGCTTAGATTGCTAATTCCATATTGGGTAAATTTAGACATTTAAAACTAGTTTAGCATTTAGAATCAACTAGGTAATCAAGCCAAAAGGAATTTATGCTACCCGGTCATAGCCTCTAAATCTCCCCTTTGCTGACCTAGCTACTAGGAATTCACACTACCATATCCTAGTCATTGATTCTCCTATAGTTAGCCGTATACATTTCCACATCAGTTGCCTCAGCATGACCTTGGGGAGTCAAGTACATGTGAAGGTCGTGTGTCGATTTTCATTTGTGAAAATTGGTAAACCTAACGTGAAGGATTAATTCCTTTTTGTTTCTTTTTCTTTCATTACTATTACCTCGCCTCTCCATTTCTTCCCTATTTTTGTAGGTATTTTGTACCTCCTAAAATATGTCAAGTAGAGAGATTGGTGGGCCATTTGGCTCTGATATATATTACACCAACATGCAACCACAATAGTCCCCTTACCTTCCTGGATGGGATGACAATTACACAAACAACATTCAAACTTCCCCTAGCTACACTTCAAACCCCATTAGCTATGCAAGGATGGAGGAGGTTGATCAATCCTTAAACATGCAATACAATCAACCCAATGTAAACCACTTAGTTATCTCAAACGGAATAGGTTCTTATCATAAAATCTTGTCAAGACCTCACATTGTCATGCAATCAACAAAAGATGACATATTTGCACGAATAGCTAATCCTCTTCGTCAAATAGATGAGTATTTGGATAGAATGATGGTTACAGCCTCTAAGATTTTGAATTCCTATCTTAAGATTCTTACTTCTGAGGAGGACAAGAATTATACATTGACCAATTTATAACATGGTATCATGAGCCTACTCAGTCAAACCCTACGTTGCAGGCTTCCCAACAAGGGGCTAAATCCTCTCCCAATGATCTCATTTCCACTTTAGTAGGGAGGATTAGATGACTAGAGAGTGCCCAACCATTACAACCAACTCATGTGATAGGAAAAAATATGGGATATCTAGTAGATAACAAGGGGTACATCCCTACCAATGAACAACCAATCCAACATCCTGCACAACAAGGTTATCCAGTTCAGACGAATCCATGTGATCTTCTCACAGGGTCTAACACAATAGGGATGGCTCCTCATCCTTCCCAAGCTTATCCTATGCAAGGGCTAGCCAGAAGTTCGTTCTGAAATTCCACTCCATCAGGCAATGCAAAGTTTCCTAGTTTCACGCATGCTTGTCCATATCTTGGTATCATCCCACCTTACTTACATATGTATTCAAATTCCCCTCAGATGGACCCATATGCCATTCCTTCTCCTTATACACCATATCAAGGAGCTCCATATGTTTTAGGCAATGCCTATAATACAACTTATCATCCTCCTCCTCCACCTCCTCATCAAGGATCTTCAATGGTGGAATCTTACGCAATGGGTACTTAGATTGAATACTTAAAGGAACCCCTTGAATTAATTATATGTGGTGTCATGCTTCCATGCCCATTGCCTGACTGTCCTAAATTTAAGGGAGAAGGAGACCCAAATGCTCATATCAAGGCTTATGCTAATGCTATCATGGAATTGCTTCCTTGGGATGTCGTAGTAGCTAAAATATTCCTGAAAACTCTTGACGAGATGGTATTAGACTAGTACTATCAGATTCCAGAAGCCTCCATACATTCATTTTAGCAACTTGTCTCAGAATTCATTAGAGCATTTGATATGAACAAGTTGTTGCGCACAGGGATTAGAGATTTTTTACATATTAAACAGGAGCAAAACGAATATGCTACCCATTTCATCCAGAGATGACATCAAGTTATTTATTACTCTGCGAGTGCACCCAACATGGATCAAATGGAGCTCTGTGATCTTTTCCTTCACTTTCTCAATCGAGAGACTAAGGAAGAAGTTCAAAAGTTTCCTTTTCATAGTTATGACGAAGTTTTGGAAGGTTCACTTCAAATTGACCAAGCTATTATTGATAGTGGGCGTAAGACCTATGGTCTCAATGGGAAGTTGGTGTCTCCTAATAATGCAAATTATCAAAACAATGGTGTCAAAAACCAAGGATCTAAGGGTGTAAATAAAAATCATGGTTCTACCATGAATGGTGTTGTTGATCAAGCAAAGAACGTTGGTTTTAAAAACAACAGTAACACTAATAACTATAATAATAACTCAAGAAATCAAAGAGGCACCAACATTGTGTCTTTTGTCAACACGGTGGATGTAAACCAACACCTGCAAAAGAAAAATCAAACCCAAGGCCCAAACCAGTATCAAAACTCCAACCAAGGGTCAACGAATCATGGTTATAACAATCAATTTCAGAACTACAATTGGGGTTATAATCAACAACAAAAATATGCTCATCAAATGCCATTTAATTACGACCCTAACCTATATTTTGGTTTCCATAAGGTTCAGGTCCATGATGTTAGAACTTGTTGTGATTGTAAAAAATTCTTATAAAGGCTCCTTGAGAATCAAAGGCAACTCTTTGTGGATATTTTCTTAGTATACCCTGAAACAAATTTGTCGCCAAGCTATACGGGACCTATAGCTCCTCAGAATGCTAATGTGAGCATATTTTGGGATCCACTCCCTACGCATCTTGAAAATGTCAAAATGAATCCTCAGAACTCAAACAAAGGTATTCCAATAAGAAATAATGACCATGAAGCCTTAACTTATAATAAATCTTGGGTTGCTCTTAACCTTGGTTTGAACGACAACACAAAGATCATGGGATTAATTGAGCTAGAATTTGAACCAAAAATTAATGCAACAACTCAGGTGAAGGAATAATTTCCTCAAACTCTACCCACTCTTTCATCTCGTAAGATGATATTCCTACAATCGCAAAACCAATAGGAGCCTATGATTTAATATCAGATTTGAACAAGACCTTCTCTCACATCTCGTTCCTAGATTTACTGAAGAATTCCCCTACGCATCATTCTGCATTACTTGATGCAATAGGTCTTGGTCATATAATACATGTTACATCTCCTCTTAGTGCTCAAGTAAATCATACTGAATTTGGCATACATCCTTTAGGACAGAGTGATATGGATACTGGGTTTTTTTTCGATATAAAAAAGATGACATCTGACACTGAAATAGACCAAAGAGACAATCCTACCTTATATTTAAAGGTTTGGGTTTATAACAATTGCATTAAGAGAGCCATGATTGATGATGGGGCTGCAGTGAATGTGGTTCCTTTCTCTTTCTTACAGAATTTGGGGTACGGGAAGACTAATTGGTCCTTTACAAGAAACACGTTGCGAGGGTATGACAGTTTGAAGGAAAATTCAATTGGAACCATAATTATTCCTATCACCCTTGGGCCAAAAACCATCTTGACGAAGTTTTACATCATTGATAGGGAATCAAATTACAACATAATCCTTGGTATACCTTGGATTCATTGAATGAAAGCCATTCCTTCTACCTTGTTCCAAGAATTTAGATTTCTCCATGTGGGAAATGTCTTCATCACCCAAGGGGATCCTAAGCCCTTTGATATACACTTAGATAACCTCAAGAAGAAAATAGGGGTCCATATAGAGTATGAGATCCTAGAAAACTTTTTAAACAAGCCACCACCATCAAACCAATTGGTCACGACCACCCTAACCATTCCAAAGGATAAGGTGGTAGACCCAAAAAAATTTGAGGTGGCCAAAACATATAAGGGTAAATCAGTATCCATAGAAACAGTGTATACTAAAATAACTACGGAAATCATTAAAATCTTAGAGAGTGATGAGCCAATCTTCCTCCTATTTGAACCGCATAGAATGGGTAGCCTTCCTAGTACTGCCTCTCTTGCCACTGATGGTCTTGGCCTAGGTATAAACATGATATAATTAATCACAGAAGAGGAGAGGGTTCATATCTAGATGATTCCAATCAAAGCTATCCATAAATCTTGTCATATCCAGTACCTTGGTCTAAACGCAAACATGTCAGAAACTAGGTATGTCATCTCCACGAGGTTTAATCCCATAACACAACCAAGATCACGTGAAGTCACTATGCTTCACCAAGCTGAGAAACCTAGTCATGCTCAACTAAAAATGAAATTTCAAGAATGCAACAGAGAGGTTCTCATATACCTCCTTCAAATGAAAAAACTGAATAAACGTATATACACAACCATGGGTAGGGATTGCGATCCTAAACCCCAGGCGGTAAATCCTTTTCAAGCAATTAAAAATTTAAAAGATTGTATTTCTTCACTGTGTAGTCTTCGGGGCGAGGATTTTGACATCCATCAACTCTTTTCATCCTAGAAATTTCTGAGCATGGTCCACCATAATTTCCACATGTACACGACTAAAATCCCATTGCATTATCATTTGTTAGCACATTCTATAAAATTTGTAATAAAATAAATTATCTTCCAAACAACTTTTAAACACTTTTGAAAGCATTGACAATCATTCAAATCATATGTCTTCAACTATCCGCAATATTATCATCAAAGGTTTCTGAATCATGTCATCAACTCAAATAAGTTAAGATAGAGTTTTGACCTTAATCCTACCAAGGCCTTCATACTTGGTTCTACTCTCATTTTTCTTCTAACTTAGGTGTCTTTGCCTATAGTCGCTTCTATAAGCTTCTTGGTGTTGCATCTATCCCATACATACCTCTTTAGAGACAAAACACTCTACATTCAACCCTCGCATTCTACTGGTTACATGGGGTTGGGGATAGGGGGAAAATATCCCTCCTAAAAGCACATCTTAAAGTTGCATGGGGTATGAGGCTAGGGGCATAGTATCTCCCTCCCATATATAGCACATACTATATATAGTCATATATAATTATATATATATATGTCAAGTCAAAATCAAATGCAAAATTTTCATTTACACACTTCCTTGCCCTACCAATATTTGATGTTGATCCTACACTTCTTATTGGTGGCGTGAGGCTAGGAAAGGAAGTAAGTTACCTTACTTGCCTATGCCTTTTCCTTGGTGATGAGCCCATAATTCCTACTAGTAGCATGAGACAAGGTGTAGGGGGTTTCTACAAATAAATGAATAAGTTAAAAGCAATTCATTCAATAAAAAGAAGCTTGAAATCATAAATCCCAACAAAGTTAATTAGACGTATAAATTCCAAGATAGTTCTTAAGCCTTAAACCAGATTTTGTCAATAAAGTGGCCATATATGGATCTAAGTCTAGATAAACTAGAAAGTAATTACACTTTTAACTATGTAGCAAACTTGTGTAGAACTAGGTTGTAGTTTCTAAATTAGGTATTTGTCAAAACCTTGTCCTGCTCTCATCATGCTCATTCAACAAATTCATACAACGTGCATCTCTTCTGACTCTTAGTATTGAGCCCTCACATCTCACTAGTTGCGTGGGGTTAGAGGTGGAGTGAGTTCATATTATTATCATACCATATTCATCACATATTTCCAAACAATAAGGAGGTATCAAATATTTCTTGAAAAACCAAAGTTCTAAATTACATTGTACTTGCATAATCATCACATATCAGCATAAGAAAAACAAAAAGAAAGAATTTTGTTAGAATTTATCATCCCCTGCATGTATTCTGAAAAGCATACAAAACTAGAAATTCTAAACATCTAGAGTACACATATGAAGTAAACTAGGAATGAAATTTAACTGTATACGAAGAATATCTGAACCAAAAAGAGATCCACATATGTGTCATAATAAATTGTGTTCTGTATACAATTCTATCATACACAAGGCATGGTCAAAATGCTCACAATGAGCCCAAAAATACAAAAAAATCATATATGGCTTACAAAATGGCAAAAACATAATAATGGCTCAACAACCTATTAGTCCATGTGGGACCCCTGAGAAGGTGTATGCCTAGGGCTCCTGCTGTGGCTCAAACGGTGTGAGTGTACTGATTGTTGTGAGTGCCCATGGGTATGGCCACTAGCTGTGGTCTCGTTGAAGCTCCTCCTCAATGTTTCTCTCTCTCTCTCTCTCAGTTTTCTCATAGCTTGTAATCCTCGTCAAGTCCATAATCATCTTCGCTGCCTTCCAGAGAGATGGAAAAAACATCAGTGTGGAAGCCATCCTATAAAGGCTGCCCCACATCCTCTAGTAACTATGCTCTGGTATTCCCCATAGGGAGTAGTAGGGTATCTAGGTAGACTCGATGAATAAGGTCTCGTCACTCCTGAATATTTGCTACAAATCAAAGAAACAATGACAAGTTAGAAATCATAAAAAAAAGATATGTATACGTAACAATTAACATTTCTATCTAACAAGTTGAGGAAAGGGTATCTACATACCTGGATCTTCGAGCACCCTTGCAGGGTCTACTTGCATGGCTGGTATAGCTGCTAATGGTGCCCGTGGTGCCTCTCCTCTACCTAAGGAAATGTTTTGTCCTACAACAAACTCCTCATCTTCTCCTTCATCTCGAGGAAGTGGATCCTCAAAGACTAAGGTCTTCATCTCTGCATCTTCCTCCTCCCACTCCACTCTCAATATATCCTGAGTGTCATGCCACTCAGGGGAACTCTCCTCCTCCTCTATGTGAGCTACCTCACCAGTCTCACCACCCAGCTCTTCATCATCTGACTCATCACTGATATCCTCACCACTCGACTCCTCTCCAGTCTTGTCACCTATCTCCTCAGTATCGGAGCCTACATCTATAGGTATCTCCTTCTCCCCACTGTGATTAGGTAAGGCCTTGATCTGAAGTAAAGGTGTGGGAGCAGCACCAGCTACCCATCAGGCATGAACAACACACCTAACTGTAATGAGTTCTCCTGGAGTCACTATTGTCCAACCAGGATCTCTGATAGGACCCTTTCAAGCCTCCTTGACACTCCTATATACAGGTGTCATGGGGAGAAGAATATAAATGTATAGAAGACCAATCTACTGAGGAACTCAGTCAAATGGATGAGTCTTCACCTTCCCCATCATATCCACTAACTAGCTAGTAGTAGAACAAGTTCCCACTATAGTCACATCTTGCCCCCACACTCTTGTCATATCATGGTAAGAAGTGGACACAAAGTCATCAGTAGTCAATGAAGGCACTGGCTGATGCAGCCCTCTAAGCACTAACATCATTGTTCATATGGCGGCCCTGACAGCCCCTGGATCTTGTACTGGAACTCCCCTCTGGTAGGGGATAATATGCTCATAAACCTAACTCATCACGAGTGTGGGGTGACTGAGAGATTGACCATGTAAATGAACCACCCGGTATAAGTCATGGTAAGTAGTCCCAAGGATATCTGCTCCCCAAGCATAAGTACGGCTATGTGCCTCTATCTATGTAATAATGGGAGCCCAACAATATAGTAATGTATCACCCTCCTTGTCCCCTATCAACTGTGAAGCCAAATATTCATGATGGCCTTGCAGATAGTGGGGATAGGAGTAGTAGCAATAGATCAAACCTTCATACCCTGTTTGGAGCCAACTGACACCATGGAATCACCCATATAACTAGCTCAAAAACTCCTCATGGATCTAGATCCTACTGTCTCAAGATTCAATCTCCTCCCAAGGATTGAAACTCGAAGAATCTGATACACTTCCTCCAAAGTAATAGTCCACTCACCCCTAACACCTGGTAGTCAGAAAGTATTATGGTCGACATCCCAATAATAAAATAAGTTGCATAGTATATGGCTAGCAGGAGTAACATTAGACACCTGTGCAATTATCCATATGCATGTTCTCTGCAATCTATCAATCTCATCTCGAGTTAACTGATCAAGGATCTTTGGGAGCCAATCACACTCCTGCTCATGACTCCAATGGATGTACTCTTCCTTCTTATACATCCACAAAAAAAACAAGAAGAGAAAGGCAATAACATTTTTCAATAGGCAAGCTCATAAAAAAATCGTAAAACATAAAAAAAACAAACTTAACAAAAGTATTTATACATTCTGTTCAAAACCACCACCCTATACAGAGTGACGGTTTTGTGACCACTTCCTTGTTAGGGCAACGATTTCTTAACCACCATCGTGATAGGGTGGTGATCATGTAACCTCTGTCATGCTCAAGGTGGCCGTCCTAAACAGTTTTGCAGTACGGTTACGTTACCCTAAAAAATCTCACAAAAACACAAAAAATTGACCATTTTTAGTGAAATAAAATATTTCCCTATAGGTGCCCCCTAGAGACTAGTTTAAAACAAGAAATTTCGAAAATGACCCCTCTTAGACAAATATTTTTGACATTTTATATTTTAGGTTTCAAAACAAACAAATGATAAAAACTATTCTTAGACCATGTGGCTCGGTCTCTTGCTTGTGGAGGCATGATCATGATCTCATAATGGTCATTTTGGCTATACTCTCATAAAAAATGGTCACCGTGGGTCAAGAGCTCAAAAATTGCTAATCAAATATGCACAAATGAATTGGAAAATGATTTAGTTTAATATATATGCTATATTTAACCTCTTTTTGAGTGTATGTGACTTGCAGGGTTAGAGCATTGGAAAAGGTATGTTTCTATCCCCACAAAAATGGTAAGTTCTCTTGTCGTATTGATTTAGCGTTTATTTTTTATAATCTATCTATCTCCACTTGATTTTTCTATTTCATTTTACAGGTAGCGGGAGTTCAGACAATGACATTTCAACACTCTTACTCTACATTTTGAGAATACCATACTCAGACTCAACGTTTTACGCCTCTCCATGGCTAAGATGCTTCCCTGAGGGAGAAATATGTACCCACCCAATTTCACACGTGCTACATTATTGTAAACGGTTATAAAAGTCCCCAATGATGATTCGTATCCTTTCATAAGGTGTTTGAGTTCCCAAACCCATTCAAAGTATATATTTGTAGCCTAGACATACCTAATCATCCTTTACACACTTTCTTCTAACTTCCTATTTATTTTATGCATGTTTTGACCTTCAGTTTCAAAACTGCCACCCTACCTAGGCAGCGATTTTTTAACCACTGCCCTAGTTAGAGCGACCATTCTGTGTTTGTCACCCTACACTGGGCGGTGATTCTGTGTGAATTTTCTAGAAAGTTCACCCACGTTTTGACATGGAATTATCTCACTTAACTTCTATTTTAAGACGCATTTCTTGCCCGTTTTAGATGATTCCAAATCCTAACTACATTGTGGCAATCTATTCTTGCACTTCTATTTGTGATTGCATGTTTGAACCCCCACTTCATGTGATGATGTAGCTTTGTGCATACCCTAGTTAATTCCTAAATAACCATTGCTTGTTCTCAAGAAAATCGTGGAGATAATTTTGAGTAATCTTGTTCTTGCAAAGTTGCATCCTTTCTTGTTGGAAATTACCAAAGTCAATCTTAGTTCAATTATTCTTGCATTGCTTCCCAGCCTGCCAATTAAAGTTATTGTTACTCCTGCACTTTTCTTCTTCTATTGATGAATTCCCACCCATTGGACTCACGTGGAAACATAAATCGAAAGGATAAACTAAGGGGACAAATATTCACACAACCATATTTTCCATTGTTCTTGCATATCCAGGGTGGAGGTTTTGTTTGTTTCATTGATTCAAATTATCAATTCTGAATTTATCAATTCAAATTCATATCAAATACAATAGAGAAATTTTTTCATTGTTTCAATTATCAAGCAATTACAGTATATCAGATCATACTAGAAAGCTTTCTCTTCAATATTGTCAGGGAAGTTATAGGGAATAATATCTTCTTCAAGGTTGTGCTTTATTCTCTGCCTCTAAGACAAGATTGAGGGTTTTTATTAGGAAGGATTAAATTAATTAATTAATTTATAATTAATTCACAATTGCACAGACAATTAACTACATCCGGTTAGTTGTCTGTATTAGATTTATTTATTTAGAATAGAAGAAATTTATTGTCTTGTGCTTGTAATATTTCAATTTTTTTGATTTGTTTAGATTAGTTTCCTTTCAGTAGTAGCTTAGATTGTTAATTCCATATTGGGTAAATTTGGACACTTCAAACTAGTTCAGAATTTAGAATCAACTAGGCAATCAAGCCATAAGGAATTTACGCTACCCGGTCATAGCCTCTAAATCTCCCATTTATTGACCTAACTACTAGGAATTCACACTATTAGATCCTAGTCACTTAGTCGTATACATTTCCACATCGGCTGCCTTGGCACAACTTTGGGGAGTCGAGTATAGGTGAAGGCCGTGTGTCAATTTTCATCTGTATAGTTCCATATGGTCATAAGTATGAGGAACCATGTGATAATCATTCATGGTTGGAATTTTTGAGTACAAATTCCTACACCTATATGGCGATTGAAATACTTAACGGTGAATAAATTTATATGTCAATCATAATGGCAACCAAATAGACATTTTGCATATACAAGTCCCCCGGAAAACCAAGTAGCATAACAACTTCAAATCATCACAAAGAATGTCAAATAATAAATGGTAGTGAATCCAAAGGATCAATATGAACCAAGGACACTAAACAGCAATGAATGACACACTAATCATAGTATTATACAACAAGAATTATCTAGGACAAAACAATTAAGTACAATACTATAATCCAATCATAAGAATATTTTACTCCCTAGGTTTTCCAAGATAGGTTTAATGTAAATAGTGACAACACAATATCACCACTTAGGTCAAGTTTAAAATAAAAAACTAAATACTAAGAAAGTGTTGACGTGATCTCCCAATAAGGTATAATAAAACCAATTTTAGATACAAACAAAGTCCAACTCTTTGAAAATGAAAGTTATAAATGTGGGCAACATAACAACACTATTTGGACATGTTAATCAAGATTTGCAAGAGAAAGCAAGATTTTAATATCAAAATGATGGTATCACAATGCAAACAATGTAATGACAACACTCTCAAAAATCAAGGCAATGGTTGGATCAACAACCAAGCCTAAGTATATCAAGAAGTTTTTATTTATGTGAGTAGTGTAACAATACAATTTAGAGACTTAGATCAAGTTTCACAGTGGAAACAAGATGTATGTATCACAATTGTATGGCTATAATGTGAGAAATGTAATAAATCAAAGGAATTCAATGAATAAATAACCTATCTACAATATGAAATCTCAATTATGGGTATCGAGATGATGGCTTCAAAGATACAAAGACGCACCAACACACTTTCAACGCTTACTATTGCAGTCGCAATAAGGAAGGATGTAAGTGGGTGCAAAAGTGGTGGACACAATCTTTGGTAGCACTATGTATATGTGTTTTATTTTAACCTAAATGGGAAACAATAAATTAGTGGAGTAAACCAAGTGGTGATGAAATATACTTGATGTAACTTTGGCAGAGTTTTTCCTTATCTTAGGATAAATGAAAAACTACGAAAAAGTAACACTTTGTAAGTTTCGTGATGAAATAACACCCGGTTTCAAATTTAATGTACTATCCCCTTGTTTAAATAACAAGGTTTTGACTCCAACAATGTTGTCACATTGTGAGAGATCTTTGAAACATGATGGATAAAGTCAAGTTGGGCCCAAGCCACAAGCCTCCTCTTAGTTCACTCTCTAAGTGTCACAAACTATCTCTACAAGCACAATTTTCCAAGAAATTTGTAATGACTAAATCAAGGAGTATCTAGAATTTACTTTACTCCCTTTAATACAATGAGCAATAAATTAAATTTAGTTGTATCTCACTGGGGTCACGCAAAGATAATTTTTACGTTGATCTCTCTAAGGCGTACTAGTCAATTGGGTAGCAAAGCACTTCCTGTTTCATTCACTAGTTCTCTCAAGGTGTGAACTACTTTAGGGTTCCTAGAGTAGTCCTCACAATGAGTTTTATGGCTTACGCCAAGATACTTCCTCCAATTTAAAGTGGATGATTCATAGCTCTTAACCAAAACATGAAAATACATTATGTTGAATAAAGGTGATGTTTTTTTAATCTTTTAGATTAAGAAATTTGGTTTAGACCACCATTGGCAACCTGGAACAGATGTGTAGTTAGAGTTTTATTTAGATCCCAAGTATTTGACAATTGTTAGGTCCTGCACACTTATTTTTTAGTAATTTCCAATAGAAAGTGAATCAAATTTGCTTTTGATTCTCAAGATCATCCAAAGACACAAAAGAAGACCATACATAATGATTTGATACAACTAGATAAATGAAAAGGAAAACTTTAAATCAAATGAACTTTAAACAAAGCTTGATAATTTGTTCATTCCCTTAAGCCAAAGAAATGAAAGATTAAGTTTCCAATTTAACCAAATGTTAGAAAAGAAGACCAAAGTTTTTTTTTATTCTAAAGATCACAAAAAAGTACAAGAGAAGATCATACACAAAGTTTAGTCTAACTAGATAGAAATAGAAAACTTTAAATCAAAGGACCACAAAAATGCATTGTAAAAGGTTCATTTCCTTAAGCAAAATGAATAATGAAAATCTATTAGTTAATCCAAATGTTAAAAATATAGATATACAAGTTTTTTTTAATTCTCAAGATCACCAAAAGGTGCAAGAGAAGAGCATACACAAGCTTTTGTCTAAATCAAGTGAAGTATGAAAATAAAACATTAATCAAAATATTAGACATGTTAGAAAATGACTAGTTTTTTAATAAAGGCAACCATAAATTTTCTGTAATTCAAAATCTTAAATTTATGTTACCATTTTGTAGTTTGCTTTAATACCTTCCCAATTCAAAAAAATGGATTCGTTTTGAGGTCGGGAGCAAACATTATGGCCTCCAGAAGATCGGTTATGCACACAGATTGACACTAACATGCCCCTTTCAATAGTAGCACATCCCTTTGAACACCAAAACATCCCTTTGAACACTAACACGCCCCTTTGAACACCAATGCAATCTTTTTTAACACCATTGTTTCCCTTTGAACACCAGCGCGCCTCTGACAAAAAACAAAGATAGAGAGTAGACAGTTCAAACACCAGTGTAGCCAGAGAGACACCTATGTGCCCCTTTGTAACACCAGCGTGTGGAAGGATAACACAAGCGTAGGTCTTCCTATAGGTGATAAAAACACGGGTTTTAACAAGAAAATGATCAAAAAGCTCAAAACTTTAGCAATCTAATCCAAATTTTATATTACCTCACTTCCTTTGATCCTGCAAAGAACAAAAAAACAAAGAAACTAAAACTAATCTAGCGAAGAAACCTCATATTTATCAAAAATAATACAAAAGAGGGTTAGAAAACTAAACACTTGAAACTAATTGTAAAAATCTTGAAACTAATCTAAAAAGCTTGAGATATAATACAAAGGACAATGGAGTATGTCCCACTAGGTGTGCTAAATGTGAACTACCTAAACTCTTGTAAAGTTAAATATTTAGACTAACACCAAATAGTCTAATAGAAAAGCTAGAAATATACAATAGTAGCATCATGATCATAGCTTATTGGAATGCTTAAGGAAACTAACATGAAATAAATCATCTAAGTGTAAACATGTCTACTAAGTGTGAATTGCTAATTAAAATGGACCTATGAAGACCAACAGAAAATCAAATTGGGTATTCCTACTTCACAATGGTGAAAGTGTCTCTCTAACACTGGCTACAAAGGTCATACTAGATATTCCTCTACTAACCAAGCATGAAGGTTGGATGCAAAGATGAGCAAGCTATTCCATCAATGGAAGTAAGACTCTTGATCATATTTCTTATATGATTAATACTATTCAAAGTATGGTGTAAAGTGTGAACATATATGAGGGGTCCTTTATATAGCTTTCTATTGTTAGAGAAGCTTGCATCTTGGTGCATGTGGAACTAAAGGATAAAGTGGATTAAGACTTATTAACCTTGATTTGTGGAATTAACAAGTGATTAGCATGCAGGGTGCTTTAATTAACTAATTAGTATTAATTAAGAGGCTAGGATAAGTTTTTGAATCCTTTAGAGGTGATTTGGAGGAAAATGGGGTGATTTTGAATGGTTGTAAGAGGGGTTTTAACCAATAAGAGGATTTATTGATTAAATACAAGGATAAACAGGATTAATTAACTAATAATAGTTAATTGTTTTCTCAAAAGAGGATTATAACTAACGATGTGTCGTCAATTGATATCCGAAATGTGATAGAAGCTAGTTAATCAACAAAGTGTCGTTAATCAACTAAAATAGAGGGAAACATTAGTTAATTAGTATAAAATCACTAATTATAATGGAAATGGTAAGAATGAGGGTAATTAGTGCACTTTAAGCAATAAAACCATGTAAGCGGATTTTAGGTGTCTACACTCCTTTTTTGCTTGTTCATCCCGAAGGAAAAACCGTGTATGCTCTCCTCTCATGTCCTAGGATGATCTTGAAGATAAAAATTGAATAGCCTTCCCATTTTTATTTTGTAGGGTAAATGTGACGTGGAAGTGATATTTATGCACTTTTCATAGTCCTAGGGGTCTTGTGACTGTGGGTTTCATCTCTGTAGACACCTAAATTCCACTTTTGCAATCTTATTGCCAAAAGCACACAAATCACTCTCATTCTTACCATTTCCATAATAATTAGTGATTTCCACTAATTAAATAATGTTTCTTACCATTTTGGTCAATTAACAACACATCATTTATTACTTATCCTCTTTCACATTCAGGATGCCACTTTACGACAAATCGTAAGTCAAAATCCTCTTCCAAATAGACAATTAGTGATTATTAGCTAATTAAGCATATTTTACCTTTGTTTTGGTGAATATACCCTATTATTGGCTCAAACCTCTCTTCCAACCACTCAAAATCACCCCACTTCCCTCCAACACATCTCAACATGATTGAAAAGCTTATCCTAGCCTCCTAATTGACCCCAAGTGGTTGATTGAGGCTCCTTACGTCCTATCACTTGTTAATTCACTAATCATGATTATCAAACCTTAATCAATATTAGCAATTATTAATCTTCTTTGTACTTTTATTCCCACATGCGCCAAGATACAATTTTTCCTTAAAGGAAAAACTATAAATAAGACTAAGTACTACCTTATAATTTTACACACCATGATTTGATTTGCATAACATATAAGAAATATGATTAATAGACAAGTTCAATCCTTGCCTCAAGTCTTCATTTTGGTTAGTAGAAGGGTATATAACATGGCATTGTAGTCTTATGCTAGAGATATCTTCTCACTATTTTTGGAGTAGCAACAAAACCCCAATTTGATTGTTCCTAGATCTATTTAGGTCTATGTTAGTTAATGAATCATACTAATAGGCATGTTTTAGCTAGGTTTTGAATTATATTCATGTTACTTAACATTACATTAAGCTTTTATCATTGATGTAACTATTGTTAGATTCAATAAGCATTTGTTCAATTACACAATGTGGTGTTAGTGTAGACACATAAATTCTACTTTTGTAATCATATTGCTAAAAGCACACAAATCACTCTCATTCTTACCGTTTCCATTATAATTAGTGATTTCTGCTAATTAACTAATGTATCTTACCATTTCGGTCAATTAATAACAATTTTTTTATTACCTATCATCTTTCATATTCAGGATGCCACTTTACAAAAAATATTAAGTCAAAATCCTCTTCCGAGCAGACAATTAGTGATTATTAGCTAATTAAGCCTATTTTACTCCATTTTTGGTCAATATACCCTACTATTGGCTTAAACCCCTCTTCCAACCACTCAAAATCAGCCCACTTCCTTCCACAACATATCAGCATGCTTTAAAAGCTTATCATGGCCTCCTACTTGACCCTAAGTGGTTGATTGAGGCTCCTCGCATCCTAATCACTTGTTAATTCACTAATTATGATTAACAAAGCTTAATTGTCATTACTAATTCCTAATATTATTTGTAATTTTAGTCCCACATGCACCAAGATGTTATTTTTCCTTAAATGAAAAACTATAAATAAGACTAAGTACTACCTTTCAATTTTAAACACACCATGCTTTGATTTGCATATCATATTAGAGATATGATTAATAGCCAAGCTCAATCCTTGCCTCGACTTCATTGTGGTTAGTAGAAGAGTATCTAGCATGACATTGTCGTCTTATGCTAGAGAGATCTTCTCACCATTTGTAGAGTAGTAACAAACCCTCAATTTGATTGCTCCTAGATCTATTTATGTCTATGCTAGTTAATCAAACATACTAGTAGGCATACTTTAGCTAGTTTTTTGAATTATATTCATGTTAGTTAGCATTCCATTAAGTTTTTATCATTGATGTTTCATTCCTTATATTATGCAATTAGCTTTAGACTATGTGGTGTTAATCTTTCTTAAATTAGTTAATTTGCATTAAAAGTTTTGGGTGTTATCATTTGGCACTCCCGATGGGACCATACCCCGTTGCATTCATTTTTAAAGATTTTTAACTTAGTTTCAAAGTTTTTCATTTCAAGTTTCCTAGATTAGTTTCAAGTTTTCTAGTTTAAATTCAAGCTTTCTAGATTACTCTCAAGCTTTTTAGATTAATTTCAAGCTTTCTAGATTACTTTCAAGCTTTTTAGATTAGCTTATTAAGCTTTTTAGATCAATTTCAAGTTTTCAAAAAAAAATTAAAAGTTTTGTAGATCAATTTTTAAGCTAGATAGTTGTTTCAAATAGATTAGTAGTAGATGTTGCATTTTCATGTTCTTTGCAAGATATAAGGAGGCGAAGTGCTATCGATATTTACTCAAAAGGCCAAAGTTTTGATTTTTTGAAAAAAATCCTTGTTAAAACTCATGTTTTGACCACCTACAAGAAGGTGTGCACTTGTGCACTATTGTGTGCTTTTGTGCTCTATTGTGTGTGCATGTGCCCTACTATGTGTTCATATGCACTACTGTGTGTTCTTGTGCACTACTGTGTGTTCTTGCGCTCTACTGTGTGTGCCTATGCATCATTGTATTTTTGGTCTCTGAGTGTGGCTTGCACCTGTGCTTCAAAGTGTGTACCCACACCTATCTAGTTGCACTTGTGCAAGTTGATTGTGTAAATCTGATAGACGTGTGCCTATGCACAACTATGTGCACATGTGCATCAAATTTTGTGCTCATGCTATAAGGTGTGAACTTCTGCACCCATATGTGTGTCAGTGCACTCAGGTAAAATTGCTTCAAAGTTTAAAATTTTAAATTTTTGTTTGTACGATTCCTGTCATTTTTTAGAGGTTTTTAGTTTCTGTTATTGTCAATTTTCTGATTTTAGAGCAAGATTCCTAACAAAATTAACTTAGGGTTTGGTGAGTGATTTTTCTTTCTTTCTTTGAAAGAGTTTGGAATAGGGTTGCATATGCTCTTCCCTTGCACCTAGTGTGATCTTAGGAACCAAAAGCACCTTTAAACCACTTTTTGATAATTTGGAGTAAGTAGGAAAAATCATCATTCATTTTTATGCTTAAGGGAATAAACTTTCTTTTTTCCATGTACATAATCTTTTAGTTTAAGAGCTTTTTCACTTGATAAATAACTAAGACTAAAATTTGTGTATGTTCTTCCCTTCCACCTAGTGTGATCTTGGGAATCAAAAGAAATTTTATTCTTTCATTAAGAAGCACTTGGATTAATTGGGAATCAACCTTAATTTTAAAAGTTTTATGGTAGATTAGTTGATTTAAAAAAAAATCATCTAGTTGGGTTACTTGTTGCGTATGCTCTTCCCTTGCACCTAGTGTGATTTTGAGAACCAAAAGCAACAGTTAATCCTCTTTCTATAATATTGTAGATATTTATGAACTACTAACCATTTTTGTGAAGGAACTAATGCTTGTCAAAGAAAGGAGGGCTCTCTTCAAACCAAATTATAACATTCACGTGTGTTTATAGGTTTCCAACAATGGTCAAAACTAAATTACTTAATCCAAAAGATTAAAAAATACACCACTATACAACACACTTTATTTGCAGGTTGGTTAAGACCTAAATCTCGTCCACTCAACTAGAACATAACCTCTTTGGCATAATCCTTAAGCTCACAAGAGGGGTGGTTCTAAGAACCCTAAATTAGTTCACGCAAGAGGGAACCTTGTGAACGAAACAGGAAAGTGCTCCACACTACCCAATCGACTAGTACACCTTGAAAATTTAGAGTCAAAACTATCTCCATTGCAACCCCAGTGAAAGTATAAATGAATGCACTTCGTTTCTCATTATACTGAAGGGGGTAAAGTAAAGCTGGGATACTCCTTTGGAAATCTTGGAAAACTGAGCTTGCAGAGGTAGTTTGTGACAACCTAGGTGAGAGAACTAATACGAAGCTTGTCGGCTTGGAGCCAATTTTGTCTTAGTTGTTATACTTGAGATCTCTCACAAAGTGACAACTTTGTTGGATTCAAACTCTTGTTTTTCGAACAACGGAAATAATTTTTTAAAGCTAAAACCATGTGACATTTCATCACAAAACCTACGACGTGTTACTTTTCTCTAGTTTTTCATTTTCCCTAAGGAAGGCGAAACTTTGGTAAAGTATACTTAGTTTCTTTCATCACCATTTGGTCTACTCCTTTGTTTTCTTGTTTCTCATTTGGAGACAAAAGAAGAACAAATATACATGGATACCACTAGAAATAATGTGTCCACCAATTTTGTAGTCTACTTGTATGACCAGGTTACAATGTCATAATGCAAGTGTTGAAAGTGTGAATGGTATGTACTCACATTCTAGAAGGCCCCTTGTGTCTCAAAACCCATATTGAGACTTGTTATAATTATAGTTAGGTGGTCTTATCATTATCTTCCCTTGATTTGTTATGCTACTTGCATTATAGCCATACAATTGTGATACCTACATCTTGTTTCCATTGTGAAACTTGGTTTAAGTCTCTATATTGTAGTGTTACGCTACTCGCACGGGTAATAATTCCTTGATATACTTAGGCATAGTTTTTTATTTCAACATTATCTTGGGATTTTGAGGGTGTTGATGTTGCATTTTTAGCATCGTGGTAACATCATTTTGGTACTAAAATCTTTTTTTTCTTACAAGGATTGATTGACGTGCCCAAATAGTGTTGTTACACTACTCACATTCGTAACTTCCATGTTCAGAGACTTAGAAATTGTTTGTATCCAAAACTAGTTTTTTTACACCTTGTTAGAGGATCACGTCAATACTCTCTTAGTATTTAGGTTTTGTTTATCTTTAAACTTGACAAAGGTGGTAATATTGTATTGTCACTATTTTTTCTTAAACCTATCTTAAAAAGCACAGGGGGTAAACTATCATTGTGATTGTGATTATAATCCTGGGCTTATTTTTGTATCTTAAGTGCTTTTTTATTTATATTACCTTGGTAGGATAGATCATTCTTTGTTCATTATCCTTGAGTTCACATTTATCCTTTGGATTCATGACCATTTATTTTTTGGTATTCTTTGTAACGATTTGACGTCGTTACATTGCTTTGTTTATCTTAGGGCCCATGTTTGCCAAATGTCTAGTTGGTTTCCGTTGTGCTTCCTAAATCAACACGGGACTTCCTTCCAATTGCAGGAGTTCAATCACACTATTTCATTCTAGACATTTGTATCCCACAAACACCAACAATGACCAACTATCGCATGGCTCATTATATATATAACAATAAGGAAAATAAGTTTTGGCATTCCCATCAAAGGATGCCCATCACGGTTAAGCTTTGTTTGGTTCTTTGGCGCTAGAGAAGCCGATCAAGTACCATGTTCCCCACCTTCATCTCATAGTCAGTGGTATGGTTTAGATGCTTCTAATCCAAATTATTATTCGGGTTCCCCCCACTCTTCTTCTAATTCCAATCTAAATTCTTCTTCTAATTCTTTGGATTCATATCAATCTTCTGAATATTATCATCATATCTATTCACCTCATTTAACTATTAAGTCACATTTCTCCCTCTCTTCGCAGGATTCCCATTATCAATTACCTAAATGACATCTTCCTTTGAAGATCTGTACGGCTCCGAGATCCATCAATCAAACATCTAATTTGGTTCTTGAGTCGCGGTCCTCCCTTACTTCACAGGACCTCACTTATTCACCACCTTAACAACCCCTTCCTCTGTTGAAGAGCTCTTCGAATCGAATTTTCTCTAATTGATCATCCAAATCGACCCCTACGTCACAATATCCTACCTGGATAAGGGATCCTATTGCTCTACCGACAATATGTCATCTTCTAGAAAAACCTATACCAAGCTATTTCAAATTCGTGTCTTCTATCACTCATGAGACATATAGATCCAAATATAATTCATCTCTTGATTCATCATCTTCTCAATCTTCCACGCTAGTTGGACCCATTTCTTCTAGTCAACCTCCCATGGTCAAAGAACAACTACCCATACCTATTGATTAATTTCATAATGAAGAAGTGATTAGATAATTTATGAGGGTACATGAAGATCTTCCTCTAGAAAGTTACGAGTAATAATTCTTTTTAAACCTTGTTACATTCACGTATTGGGAGGAAGAAATTGATTCCTTTTGTCAAAAAATAGAGGAAGACCCTAGGATCATCAAACTCGATCCTCCTCTTATTATTTCATCTTCACATTCTTCATTGGGAAATGGAATTCCTAGGTCTAACATTGATCCAAGTCCTCTCTTCTCATTACCCAATCATTCTTTATCTATCACGATTCCTTAATCACAATCTCACCTTGGGTCACCCCCTAGTAGCCCATAATCTTCTTCTGTATGTGGACCACCTCTAAAAATCCCTTCATCGTCTATTTGGGGGTCATTAATTCTATTCTAGGGCCACATCCTAGTATCCCTTTATCTTATATTTTTGGGTCACCTCCAGGTATCCCATCATCTTCTATACTTGGGCCACATCCTAGTAGTTTTTCATCTTCAGTCTATGGGACACCTCTTGGTAGGTAGTCATCTTCTATATTTAGGCCACATCCTAGTAGTAATTTATCTTAATTCTATGGGACACCTCCTGGTATCCCATCCTTTTCAATTCTTGGACCATACCCTTCACGTCCATCACATTGTCCTTTTATAAACAATTGTGGAAAGCCCACCATCATTCCTCACATCAATTCTATTCGTTCACTTTCTTCTCCCAATTCTCGGCATCAGAAAAGTCACGTAGTAGCTTATAAGAAACCCAAATAGTTTCTTCATCAAACTAAGATCAAAACTTCCAATATCTCCAAAGCTCCGAACAATTCAATGATATTAAAGTTCAGAATCAAGCATGATTCAAAAATGTACATCAACGCAACCATCAAGTATGGCACAAAGTGCATAAACCTCTGGATAGGGAATTCAATCTCACACTTACAAAATCCACGTTTCATGATAAAACACAGTCATCTATTGAGTATGATCTCACCGAGATCATTGATATCGGGGATGATATGAATCTTGATAAGAAAAAATGCATAGTATTCCTTATCAAGGAAATCACTAACATTGTTGTTGGATCTTATCACACTGAATGACCTTGTTGGTCCCACTTTTCAAAAAAGAGAAAACATTTCAAACAAACACAAAAATGATAAATATTAAAAAATTGAAGGTAAACAAAAAAAAAATTGTAACTAGGTATTGCATACACATGGATGTTCTTTCTTCCCTTTCTTGTTCTTCTTCTGCAAGTCTTCCTACCATTTTCATCGATTTGATGATATTTTGGCTAGCCAATTTGCATGCATTTTGTGACATTTATCTCTGTGGTATCTATTTGGCCTTTATCTTTCATAACCTTGGTAAATTAAATAACGACTGACCTCGTAAATATCTTATCAAAATTTACATCTAATAAACTTGTTGTGAAGAACTTTTGGACGTATTTGTTGACACTAGCCAATGTCATCATCACAATCACTTCCACATCCTTCGATCAAGCCATAAGTGATTCTTAACCCCTTGTCAAAACAAGAGAGATGAAATAATTTTTAAGAAAGAAAAAGAATCAATCAAATCAAAAATCCAAAGCTAAAAGAAAAATCAAATTGATATATAACTCTCTCTTGGGGTATTTCCAATAATCTCTACCAGGGATATGTACACCTGATTGGCAGTACAAAAATGTTGTGATTAGAATCAAATACATCTTCATCGGGGATATGAACGTTTGGCTAGTAGTGAAACAATGTATGACTCTACTTCCACAATCAATTCATAAATAAAATTAACTCTAAAAAATAAATCATTCCTACACATTGGCTAGGATGTCTTCACTTGTTGTCTATCAAATATTTACTCCAAGAGGTAATAAATTTCCATGTGCACACACTGGATTTCTATGAGAAAACAAGATTAGTATGTTACCAAATGTCTTTTTTTGGACCTTGTTTTGACTCTTACTCTAGTCTGTATCTTGTCTCATGATTTGTACATTTGTCTAATCGCTTCTTCATCGCAAGGCTTCTAAACTACATTCACAACATTCACATTGTTTTTATACTTTGTTCAGAACATTCATGTGTATAATATTACCTTTTTTTCATGTTTGCGGGCACCTTTTTCCCCTTTCTCAAAATAATCTTCCACTTCTTTCTATCATGTGCTTCTTGGTCAGCTTACGCTGGGGGCATCCTTACTCCTTCCTAGCATGTCATTGGGTTACGTTCATCATCATGTTGAGCCTATCTATATTGGCCCTGATCTAACTTCTGCGCATGAAGATTTTTCTTTTAAATATTCCCAGCTAATGCTAGGGGCATTTTCACAGCTTCACTTGTTTACGTATGCACATGGCATGCTACCCTTGTACATCCCATCTATTGTTGGGGCATCCACATTTCTTCGTTTCTTATAAATAGCTTCAAAAAAATTCTTTAAAAAAAAACATTCAAATATGTTTCAAAAATAAAAAACATCCAAATATGTTTCAACAATAAAAAGCATTCAAATATATTACAAAAAAAAACCCAAAAAAATTGGTAAAATAATCAAAAACCCAAAAAAATTGGGAAAATCATTAAAAATCCAAAAAATTGCAAAAATTTAAATTTTCTCAAAAATTGGTAAATGACATGCACGCAGTTGAAGCTTGTATCAGATGAATTTTCCTCGAACATCAAATTTTTTCCTAAAAAAACATCTTTCTTAGGTTCTTGCTTGTTCTTGTCTTAAAATGACTTGCAGATCATCGTGATCTACCTCTATTAACAAAGTTGGGTCTTCTTAGTATGTCGGTACTCCAGTGCAACAGTGAGTTTCCAAAGACTATGTCATAGTACATGAATGATTTCCAGGGGACTATTTGTGTCTTCTTTTATTCCCCTTACATGTATCCTTGTTTGGGGCACCATTTTTAACCCTTATCGTTACAACACGAATATTCAGGAACTAAAGCTTGATAACAAAAACATTGGTGCAATTGTCTTGAATGTTGTTTATTTAAGTCTGTGTGATTGTATTTGTTTCTCTATTAGGTTAGCTAGTTTACTTTCTCTTATTGCATTGCATTATGTATGTTGCATGGAGTTCAGTATTGTTTTACTTTCTCGTATTGCATTGTGATTAACAAAAATAAAGATCTAGTGGGCCTAAGAAGGATAAACTAGATTATTAATGTTAATCTAATTAAGAGGACTAAAAATGATGTAAATAAACTAAATTAGTATGAAATAAGTATAAGTAAATTATCTAAATGAAATGAAACCCTAATATGCAAGAGAAGAGTAAGAAAAAGACTCAACTGATTGAAGGTGACTATCGCAGGTTGTCGTAGATCTAGAACTGGAATCCGATTGTGTTGACAAACACTCATGTACCTTGTGAAGGGTAGATATGGCATGTCTGAGATGACACAAGAACCTGAGAGTGTATTGGGGCACCTCGGGGTGCCCTGGTATAAAATTTGGGTGCTCAGAACAACGTAAATGCTTAAAACCTGAAACTGGAAGGGTCGCAAGTTTTCTTCGAATACGTATTGTCTGCCGCACTGGATCTTCTAGATGAGGTGAATGATGACCTAAAAAATAAATGGTTAGTGGGGTCGAACTGACCTCAACCACCAAACTTGTGGTCTTGTTACTGAGTGTTACACTACATTTTGGACCCAAATGTAGTATTGGTATGTGTGTGCACATGTCCTGCCCTAGGTGCTCTCATGTCAATCATACAGCTTGAAACAACGAGCAATAATAACTATAGAAATGTAAGTAACATGTGTGCATGGAATAGAATGTAATATCTCCCCCTATGAGGTGTGTGTGATGTAGATCTCTTATCTTGAATGCATGGCACTATGTGGATTCAAGTGATGCAACTCTAGATGAAATGATAGTAGTGATATGATGCAAAGACTTAGGACCCTCATTATGGTCTTATAAGTTTATATTTATAGGGATCTCAAGTTTGAAGTTCGTAATTAATCCTGACAATTTCGACTAAGAAGAAGATAAGGACACAAAAAGAAGTGACCCAAAAAGAAGCGCAAGAGATTTTGCATAGACCAGGGCACCCATAAATGGGACCAAGGTGCCTCGAGGTACCCCAGTACAGCCTGAGGTTCCCTAATTTCAGGCTAGAATGTCAAAAAGGTCATGATATGGGCTGATAGATATCGGGAAACATGCAGGAAAGATGAATTAAAATATAAAATAAAGATTGCAAAAAGGTGGGATTAATTAGTACTTTTTACACTTGAGAACCTTCTAAATAGTAGTATAAGACCAGGGTAAATATTGTCTAATGTGCAATATTTGTGTCCACACATTGCATTATGTATGTTGCATGGAGTTACATATTTTCAGCAGTAAACAATTGTTTGTAATATATATTTTCATGTTATTTACACTTTTGTTTAATTTTAATAAAGGTGGATGATGTAGATCTTCGGGGAAAAATGATGAAACAAAGTTTCTTGTTGAAGATTGGAGGCAATGAAAGAGTTATTCTCATTCTCCACTTTCTTGTCTGATCATTACTAATTTTTCTTCCAAATCACTTGGGCCAATAAAAAATCATGTTTATTCCTATCCTATTTCTTCGATCAGTTTCGATCATATTTTTTTATCATCAATTGACTTGTTCTATCACCCCATTGACACTCGAGGGGGAATCCTTCATTATATTAATTTTTCTTCCAAAATTTACTTGTGTATGCTTGTCTACTATATTTGGAGCGAAGTAACTTACTTCACCTCAAACAGGGGAAAATATATACACCTAAATTCCACGTTTGCAATCTTATTGCTAAAAGCACACAAATCATTATCATTCTTATTGTTTCCATTCTAATTAGTGATTTCTGCTAATTAACTAATGTCTCTTACCATTTATGTCAATTAACATCACTTTGTTGATTAGTTATCCTCTTTCATACTCAGGATGCCACTTTACGACAAATCGTAAGTCAAAATCCTCTTCCGAGTAGATAATTAGCTATTATTAGCTAATTAAGCCTATTTTACTCTTATTGTAGTCAATATACCCTATTATTGGCTTAAAACCCTCATCTAGCCACTCAAAATCACCCCACTTCATTCCATAACATCTCAGCTTGCTTCAAAAGCTTATCATGGCCTCCTACTTGACCCTAAGTGGTTGATTAAGGCTCCTCACATCCTAATTCACTAATTATGATTAGAAAAGCTTAATTATGATTAGTAATTCCTAATATTCTTTGTACTTTTAGTCCCATATGCACCAAGATGCAAGTTTTCCTCAAACAAAAAACTATAAATAAGACTAAGTACTACCTTTTAATTTTACACACACCATGCTTTGATTTGCATATCATATAAGAGATATGATTAATAGCCAAGCTCAATCCTTGCCTCGAGTCTTCATTGTGGTTAGTAGAAGGGTATCCAGCATGACATTGTAGTCTTGTGATATAGATATCTTCTCACCATTTGTGGAGTAGCAACAAACCCCCAATATGATTGCTCCTAGATCTATTTAAGTCTATGTTAGTTAATCAAACATACTAGTACGCATGCTTTAGCTAGGTTTTTGAATTATATTCATGTTAGTTAGCATTCCATTAAGCTTTTATCATTGATGTTTCATTCCTTAGCTTATGTAATTAGCTTTAGAGTATGCGGTGTTAGTCTTGCTTAAATTAGTTAATTTGCACTAAAAGTTTTGGGTGGTACCAGTTAGTCTATGCTTTGCTTGGAAACTTTTAGTAGTCTTCATTTGGCATGCCTGGTGGGAGTATACACCATTGCATTCATTCTTAATATTTTTAACTTAATTTCAAAATTTTTAGATTTCAAGTTTTCTAGATTAGTTTCAATATTTCTAGATTAGTTTCAAGCTTTCTAGATTAGTTTCAAGCTTTTATATTAGTTTCAAGCTTTTTAGAGTAAATTTCAAAGTTTTGTAGATAAATTTTCAATTTTGATAGTTTTTAAAACTAGATTAGTAGTAGATGTTGCATTTTGATGTTCTTTACAGGATATAAAGAGGTGAAGTGCTGTCAAAATTCCCTCAAAATGCCAAAGATTTGATCTTTTTCAAAATTTTCTTGTCAAAAGACGTATTTTGACCACCTACCAGAAGTTTTGCACCCATGCCTCTCTGGATGCGCATGTGCATAAGTGACTATTTAAAACTGACAGAGATGTGCGTGCGCATTAATATATGCACTTATGCATGAATGTATGTGCTTGTGTTCATATTTATGCGCCCATGCACTAGGAAGTGCGTTGGTGCACTCAGGTAAAATTTCCTCAAAGTTCAAAATTTCAATCTCTATTTTTTAGGGTTTCTATCATTTTTAGGGATTTTTAGTTGATGTTACTATCAATTTTCTGATTTTAGAGTAAGATTGCTAACAAAAGTGCCTTAGGGTTCGATAAAGTGATTTTTGTTAAAATTGGCTTAGGGTATGATGAGTGATTTTTTTTTCATGTTTTGTAAGAGTTTGGAATAGGGTTGTATATGCTCTTCTCTTGCAATTTGTGTGATCTTGAGAATCAAAAGCACCTCTAACCCACTTTTTTCTATTTTCAAGTAAGTAAGAAAAATCATCATTCATTTTTATGCTTATGTGAATAAAATTTCATTTTAGCATGTATATGATATTTTAGTTTAAGAGTTTTGATTTGATAAATAACTAAGGCTAAGGATTGTGTATGCTCTTCTCTTGCACCTAGTCTGATCTTGAGAACCAAAAACAACCTTAGTTTTTCACTAAAAATCACTTTGATTAATTGGGAATAAACCTTGATTTGTAAATTTTTATGGTAGTCAGTTGATTTACAAAATTTTTATTGCTATCTAGTTGGATTTATTGTTATGTATGCTCTTTTCTCGCATCCTTGGACGATCTTAAAAATAAAAAAACATTTAATCCTCTTTCTATGATATTGTAGATCTTTTTGACCTACTAACCATTTATGTGAAGGACCTAATGCTAGCCAAAGAAAGGAGAACTCTCTTCAAACCAAATTCTAACATTCACATGTGCTTTTAAGTTGCCAATGGTGGTCAAAACCAAATTACTTAATCCAAAAGATTAAAAAACACACCACTATACAACACACTTTATTTGTAGGTTGGTTAAGAGCTAAAGCTCATCCACTCAACTAGAACATATCCCCTTTGGCATAAGCCTTAAGCTCAAAAGAGGGGTAGTTCTAGGAAATCTAAAGTAGTTCACACAAGAAGGAACCTTGTGAACAAAACAGGAAAGTGCTCCGCACTACCCAATTGATTAGTACACCTTGAGAGATTAAAGTCAAAATTACCTCCATTGCAACCCCAGTGAAAGTACAACTGAATTCAATTCATTGCTCATTGTACCGAAGGGGGTAAAGTAAAGTTGAGATACTCCAAGACTAGTCAGTGTGACTTTCTTGGTAAATCGAGCTCATAGAGGTAGCTTGTGACAACCTAGGTGAGAGAACTAATAGGAAGCTTGCTGGCTTGGAGCCAATTTTGTCCTATTTATTATACTTAAGAGCTCTCACAAAGTGAAAAATTTGCTAGATTCAAACTCTTATTTTTCGAACAAGGGAAAGAATCTCTTAAAAGTTGAAACCACGTGACATTTCATCACAAAATCTATTTAGTGTTACTTTTTCATAGTTTTTTCACTTATCCTAAGACAAGGTGAAACTCTGCCAAAGTTACACCAAGTATTTTTCATCACCACTTGGTCTACTCCTTTGTTTTTTTGCTCATTTTTGGACAAAATAAGAACAAATATACACAGATACCACTATAAATAACGTGTCCACCACTTTTGTAGTCTACTTTCATGACCAGGTTGCAATACCAGAATGTAAATGTTTAAAGTGTGAATGGTACGTGCTCACATTCTAGTAGGACCTTTTGTCTCAAACCCATATTGAGACTTATTATCATTTTAGTTAGGTAGTATCATCATTATCTTCCTTTGATTTTTTATGCTTCCCGCATTATAGCCATACAATTGTGATACTTACATCTTGTTTCCATTGTGAAACTTGGTCTAAGTCTCTTGATTGTATTGTTACGTTGCTCACATAAATAACAATTTCTTTATATCCTTAGGCTTAGTTTTTAATCCTAACATTGCCTTGATGTTTTGAGAGTGTAGAGGTTACGTTGTTCACATTGTGATAACATCATTTTGATACTAAAATCTTAATTTCATCGTAAATCTTGATTCATGTGTCCAAATAGTGTTGTTACGTTGCTCGCATTGCTAACTTTCATTTTCAAAGACTTGGACTTTGTTTGTGTCCAAAATTGGTTTTAGTATACCTTGTTGGGGGATAGCGTCAACAATTTCTTAGTATTTAGGTATTTTTTATTTTCAAACTTGACCTAAGTAGTGATATTGTGTTGTCACTCTTGGTATTGAACCTATCTTGGAAAACACAGGGAGTATACTTTGTTGTGATTGGGTCATAATATTGTACTTGATTGTTGAGTCCTAGGTACTTCTTGTAATACATTTCTTTTTTGGCATGTCAGTCTTTGCTCTTTAGTGTCCTTAGTTCATATTTCATTGATCCTTTAGATTGGCTACCATTTGTTATAGGACATTCTTTTTTATAATTCAACATTGTTACGCTACGTAATTTTACCTAGGGTCCATTTTTAAGACAACCTTAGGGAAAACCTAATCTTTTTTGCCTCCTATCATAGGAAGAGGGGCATTGAAAATTAGGGTCCAATCCCTTTTCTTTTTCCTAAGTTCATTGTAGTACTTCTGCACATTTTTCAAACCTTAGCAAAAGCATTTCTTATCAAGCAACTTTTGCATCAAATTGAACATAGGAAAAGATTTTCCTTTTTATCCTTTGTGTTTGCCCCAATTTTGATTAAACATTTTGACATTTACATCTAATTTTTTTTGTCTAATCCTTGTTGATTCGTCAAAATTGTGTCATTATGATACCTTTTTTTCCTTAGATTCTCTTTGGAAAAATCGCACTATCTAGGTCTAGGCATTTGCCAACAATGATTGACTATCGCATGACTCCTTATACGTACAACAATAAGGAACCTAGGGTTTGACATTTCCATCAAAGTATGCCTATCACGACTAATCCTTGTTTGGTTCTTCACATTAGAGAACCCATTCAGGTACCTTGTTCCCCAGCTTCATCTCATAGTCAGTGGTATGGTTTGGATGCTTCTAATCCAAATTATTATTCAGTTCCCCCCACTCTTCTTCTAATGGCTCTCTTCTTCCCGCAATTGTAACCACATGGTGGTCACTTTCTCCAAATCTCTCTTCACTTCATCTATTTCTTTTTGAAGATTCTCATCAGAGCTATTCACTCTCATCTTCTCCTCTTTCCTCTTGGTTCTCTTTCTCTCTTCGCAGGACTCCTTTTGATCAGCTTAGCCTAACTTAACCATATTCACTTTTACACTACTCCATACAGCTCCCCATGACTTGATTCAATCACAATACTTTACAATATGGAGTTCTCTGAAAATCTATAGAAAAAAAATAGCTTTGAAGGACATCCCTGTATTCATTACCTCAATGAACTCTTCTTCCGTCATTGGACCTCTCTGACTCAAATATCTGTCTAATCCTTCATTCATGGCTACTCCCATGTTGCATTCATCTAAGTTGATCCCTGCGCTCATGATATCCTGCCTGGATGCAGGGATCCCGTTGCATTCCCATAGATCTGTCATCTTCTCTAGGAATAACCAAGAGCTTGAATCTATTCTCTATTAGCTCACATCCACCCCTGACTCACAGAGGATCATTAATTGATGTTCAAATGCAACATCATCTGTTTGATTCTTATCATCCTTGAGGTAGAACCTTCCAGACCTAGTTGGACCCATGTTACTTCTAATGCAACCATCCTATGACTTGACTCCTAAAATTCATAACGATTTAGATTCATTTCATCAATGACCCAGAAGGCCTGATTAGAGAATTAATGAGGCTACATCAAGATATTCCCCATAAAACATTTACGAGCTAGAATTATTCATGGCTTAAACCTTGGTGTGTCTACACTCCCTGGGAGGAAGATTTTGATTCCTTGTTGTCTTGCTCTTAGAGAAACTAACTCGTTTGGGATCAGTCCCAACTCGATCCTTCATAACTTATTCTTCCATCTTCACATTCTTCATTTGGGCACTCCAAATAGTTTGACATTGAGGTCCATTTCCTATCTTCTCTATAACCCAATCATCCTTTATCTATCAAAATTCCTCAGATCATTAAAATTCATCTAGCTCCTTAAATCACTGCATGGTATCCCCATTGCCTGATTTTTGAATCTTAACCATTTCCAAGAATCAGCTTCATCAGTCTATGTTGTGTACACAAAATGAAGGCAATCTCACTTGAGATATTTCTCCTTATAAGTATTCAAACTAGGTATTAGTTAGATACCTTGATATGTGAATATTTTATCTCTTTATACATTGGCTCTTGCAGTCCAAAGTCTCCAATTTAGCTTTTGAAACCTCTTACTAATGACTTTAGACAGTCATAACAATTACTAATTGCACAGTATAATGTTCTCAGTGTAATAAATCCACACCTAGCTCGATAGTTTCCTTAGGGATTAATTCAATCCCTGATTATCATTCAAGAACATAAAATACACCTACATCCATACTCTTGATTAACAATCTTAGGTTTATGGGATTCATCTAACCATGAAATACAAAACTGGTACTGTTGCTTTCACAAGATCTGTGACAAGTGCATTCTTTCCTTAATTCATAGGGGGAAAAAACAGTCATCTAAAGTAACTCGTGGTAAATTTCTCACTTACACACTCCCATAACTCTCCTAAAATATTGGACCTGATATTTAGATCATATTTAACACACTCATAGAGATGTTGTGAACATTTTCATTAGATAGGAATTCCATCCATCACCATTTTCAAAAGATATAAATGAGTGCTCCTAACTACTAATATTTTCCAAGATATGAGTCGGCGGACAATTTGCTATGAAAATTTTCCCCCAAGACTATGGGCATTTTCAAAACATAGGGAGGAAAATTTTCCAATAGCTTGGGTCTGCGGGCATCACCTATAGAATATTTCCATGCTAATAATCAAGAGATTTACGGATCATTTGAAGGTCAGGGAGGTTTCTATCTTGCTGTCCCATGCCAGGGTTCTTGTGGCACAGTCCATTGAAACAATTTTAGCTACTTTCATGCAAACCTTTTGAGACATAATTCTTCAATTTACAATCATCGCTACACCATGTTGTTATTCACTGTTACACCTGTCTAAAAAACCTTGAGAACCCCTATTCTAGGCGGTCATCTGCCGGGATCGAATCACCTATGAAATAGAGTATTCATTAGCTAAGAAATGTTAGGGGACTCTAACAGCATCCTAAACTGACTCCGTCGTTACCCTAACAAGTTCCATGTAATCAATATTCTAATCCGTAGAAGAGGGAAATGGACTTATCGGGGAATCTTAATACTTCTTCCATACTCATGCATGGACTAACAAAACATGATGACATGGCTAAAATTGAATTCCCTTATTTCCGCCCATATTACGCCGGATAAATGCCAAGTCAAGTCACACTTATCAACTTGGCTTACAAGTGGCGGGGCGGTGATATTCAGTTTTACAACATCTTTAACTCTAACACACCTATAGACAACATTTATCATGGTCTTGTATGACCTTATTACTGCCTTGGTCATTGATTCTCCTGCATCCATGTGTCAGCCAATGGTTGTGCTACGGGGGAAGTGTCCCGATGCAGTTCCATATTTAGTTGAATGTTTCATGAAAACAATCTAAAAGAATACGTGTTTCACCTTGCTACTTGTGCCTATGCACTCCTTTCAAGTGATTTTTCCAAGGCAAGCGCAGGGTTGCGGGCTCCGCGAAACATATAGAAATGTTCATCCCTCTTTTCTGGTGCTATCATAGCTTTTAGTGTAGTGGGGCTTTCATGGGGAAAATCTTCTACCAAATAGTCCCTTGGCATTATTTGAGCTTAGTTTCCCATTTTCAGCAAAAATGAAGGCTTGTGGGTTAGCGGTAGCAGTGGGAAACTAGATAGAGGAACCAGCACTTCTTGGGCAAAGAGTGAAAAAGTCCCAAGTCTTAGCCCGCAAGGTCCGCACAACTTGGGGATGATTCCATTCATGGTCTCAAACACCTCGGCCAGTTATGATTATCTTTGAGATGCGGAATGCACGTTTCAAAAACCAACATAATGCGTTAACAATTGTGACAGGGAGCTCCATTTTTGGCAATACATGTTAACATTCTTAGTAAAGCTCACATAAAAGAGGGGACTCTTTGCACAAGAATCATTATGCTTTTAGGTTTGATGAACCTAGTTTAGGATGGGTGATATTTGCCAGTGCAATCTAGGAATTTAAGGGTTAAGAAGATAACTGATCTTTTTAAACTTATAAATATTGTTCATAATATGCCATTAGCTCGAATAGAAAGATACAGAAAAGAGCATGAAGAGATTTTACTTGAAAAAACCTTTTAGGATGGATTGCAAGGTTCACCAAGGTTTGATTGATCTAGCAATTCCAAAAATTACTAATCTGTATACAGCACATGGGCACTCTGTAAGGCCATTACTGTGTCTATTACCCGATTTGTAGAAGGTTCTATGAAGCCATGCTTTCATCAGTATTTTGGTTTGTTTGAGCTACCTGATTTTGATCGTTTGTGTGCTCAAAATGTATTAGTCTCCCTCAGATGCAATGTTTACATAGTTTTGACCCAGGGTTGAAATGTCATCAAAATCATATTTTGATGATGCTAAGTTGACAGGGCTCGAGGAGACATTTCCAATCTATGTAAGTTATTGTCTTATTATGGAGCTAATGAGTTGATTACATATCATGTCCAGTTTTAACTAGTTATCTTACCTATCGAGAGGCACAAAAATGTAAGACGCGTGGAATGCAGCTCTTATTTTCTTAGGGATCATGGCCTCTCACCGATGTGTGCATTAATTTTTCCTTCTTCCATATGTCCACCTTTCATCTCTATCAAAAAGAAATTCCTCAACATATTTCAACACATATTTTACACAGCAGTAACTCCATTTGTGGAAAAGAATACAACTTCTATTCATATTTATCGCATATAACTTTACAAACTTGTTAGTGTGAAATAACAGCACCCCCAAATGAGTTATGGATCTGCTTTTCTAAGGCAGACTCATTTGGTGTGATTGCATAACATTGAACTTTCCCCAAGGTGTGGGACCTTGCAAAAGTGGGAAAGATCTCCAGAGAAAGTTGGTTCTTGTTCCTAAACTACCTGCCATGAGCTACTCCAGTGCAGGAAAACTAAATCTAACCTAATCTAACCATTCCAAGGAACCAAGGAGAGAGAAAGAGGGAAAAATTGAGCCTACACTAAAGTTGGTGATACACTAGCAAAGGAAGTGAAATATTCTATTGAGGGAGAAAGAAACAGAAAAAATGGAGATGAGGGAGGTCAGACAGAAGTGACACAGCCTAGATCTTGCAGATCATCCATTAAACTCCATGAAACACAACATCCTGCACCTATAAATGTGAAATACATGCACAAAAAACCAAGACTGAAAGGGAGAGGCACGAAGAAACAACAAAATGATGCAAAGGGTTGAAGAACACCACAAAAACACATTTGTTATTGCTCTAGAAGGTGCACAGACCATTACATTTATGGAATAGAGGCACAAATACGTTTGCCAAGATGTGGGAGAAGGATCGCTACTGAAAACTGGCAGTCGAGAAACAAATTTGATAGAGTTTCTCTATGCCTAGAATGTATCTCCTCAAAATGATAAGTGTTATAATATATAGAAAGAATAAGAGAGAGAGAGAGAAGAGGGAAAAAACGAATCTAGAAATATGTCTTTCAACCACTTTTAAAATTGTGTTTTAATTCTTCCTCTATTGATGGGCTCAATGTAAAATCTCATAATTCCATGTATCTACTTCGCAGACAAAAGAAAATGACCCATACTTCATTAAATCTTGTGGTTGGAACTAGTTTTTTTGTCTTTTCCACGCCAAAAAATGTTTTGCAAATTTCTCCCGCAAATCTCTTCCAAAATCAAAATTTAAGACTCCATGATGAAGAGAATCTCCAGATCTTTCCACTAGTAATAAGATCGTCAAAAATGAAGCTTTGGATCAAAAGCTATGGCCTTCTGCATTTTTCCTTACGTTTCTTGCACATTTGGCTTCGGGTGAATTTTGAAAATTTTCCCCGCAAATCGCTGATGATGTGGCATTGACAGGGGTAGGTGGAGGCAAGGAATTCCATTTTTCCATTTTATATTTTTTGACAAAAACTCAAAAAATTCAATTTACCTTCGAAGTCCCGCATCCCCTCATTAGCTTTGACTCGGTTTCAAACTTTGAATTTTTCTCTTGCCTCATTCTGGAATGCGAGCTCGTAGGTTTGAATCATCTCCTTCATATTTTCTCTATGTGCGGGGTTGTCTTGACCAAATATTTTTTTTGGGGGGGGGGGTGTATTGGGATAACAATTTGGGGACTCATGGGGAATATGCCTGCTAGATGAACAGACCAATGGCCTTGAAGTATCCATTGGGAATGGAATCATAAGTGATAGTCTATTACTGATCTAATATTTGAAAATTGAGCTCTGAGCCTCTTGGAAACCTGTTGAAACTTGGAGCTAATCTTCGCCAAAAAACCATTACAATGCACTGTGCAAGAGAAAAACAACAACACTAAAAACTATGTACAAACTGAAAATCACACATGCTCCAAATGGAACATACAGAGTGTGAAAAAGTACTTCTTATAATGAAAACAAACCTACCTACACTACTCTAACCAAGAGCAAAGGAAGCTCAAACAAAGCCTACAACTGGCAAGAAGAAATAGCTTCCCTTCCTCAATAACGACAGCCATGCAACTGATTTGGCACTGAACATCGCCGGTTGGATGAGGGAAAAACTGACAATAAGCTAGTCCTCCAGCCAAATCATTAAGACATCAACATTAATGGAAAATACCTCCTTGAGTTGACATGCATCAAACTTATGGAGGTGTTGATGGTATTGGTGAGCCTTGGTACTTTGATGCTCGTCCTCATGCCCTGAAGTAGGCATGACTGGTATTTGGCTTCTCCATTGGCTCCAATGAAGCCAAGTACCTGATTAGGGATGGTATGATCCTTTGGATGTACCCACTTCTCTAAAATTCAACTCCAAAAATGGATTATTCTTGTGGACCTTCTTGTATGAATGCGCGTGAGAGAGATGATGACATCCTCCTTGACTTCCTTTTCTCTTCCTCCTTCATATGAAGAACATGGGAGAATCATGATCTTCTAATATTGGTTCCATAGGGTTGTTATGGAGTGCATGCTACTTGTTCCTGAATGTTCTTCTCCATGGTAACAGGTTCATGTGTGTGGGATGTGAGAGATGGAGGAAAAAATGATGTGATCTTCATGGGCTCCCCTCTAACATCGAGGAAATCCCTCAAGTATGATAGACGGTCTACCTCCTTGTTGTCCTATTGCATGTCATCTACCTCCTCCATGGTGCCTTCCTAATCTACAACTTGATCACCGTGGTCTCCCTTCACTCTCAAACATGAATTTTGAAATATCAAACTCTTCTTCAACATCAGAGCTTAAAGGGGATGAAGTGGGAGGAAGAACTGAAGGTTCTTCTGTGGCCTTCTCCACAATTGGGGCCTCTGAAACTATATGGTCCTCCTCCATCATGGGTTCATCAATCAAATCAGGCCCTTGAAATGAAAGAAAAAATATTCAATGATGCCTTCTTCATTGAGTGGCCTCAACTTGATTTGATCTCTCCTAGCTGCTCCTCTTAAACGGGGCTTCGGACTGATTGTTCCTTCTCTTGTTCTTTCTCTTCTTCTACTGCAAACTCAGCCTCAACCACCATTGCTTCTTCAATTTGACCTCCTCTATTGGCTTGACAATCAAGGGGATCTTTTGTAAACCCAAATTTGGTAGCCCAACTCTTCAGATTATCTGTCATTTCCTTTATGTTGGGTTCCTCTTCTTACTGTTATCCTTGACTGGATTCTTGAATCTCTTCCCAACATGGGCTTGGGAAAGTAAGAGGAGTTGTAGGTTGGGGTTCAACCAGCTTAGCAATTGTTTGTGGTGGGGAGGGAGGTGGAAATTCTTGTTTGTTCGGATGGGATGACTGTTTACAAGGGAAAAGGACAGACAGAATTGAGATGAGGTGGAAGAATAGAAGGAATGGAGAATTGGATTTCACACTTGGGCTAGAATTCAATGGGAAATTTGGAAATTGAATCCCAAATTGAGATGTTGCTACTTGAGGAGTAGAGAGAAAATTACTAGATAATGGTGTAGGATTTACCCATTGACAAGGTTTCTTGGCACCGAGTTTATAGGCCTCTATCTCCACTGTCCATTGTGAAAGTTGGGGGTAGCATCCCAATCATGAAATCCAGCTTCTCCTGAGGGCTATAGTGTCTTGGAAAAGGGCCTTCCCATGTACTAGGTGCCATACAACCAATCTCAAATTCCCACGTTTGAACTGTCGCCCTTAATTGAACCGTGTTTTCCTCCATTTTTTAAATCTTCTCCAACAACTTAGCATCCTCCGTTTGAATGATGTCTTTATCTGTGTACCCTACTCTTGATAGCTCCATGGCCAAACTGACTTTGACTCTCTCATATGGGTAAGCATAATGGTCCTGGATCTGATTATAATGCTGATCTGGAGGAGTTGGGAAATACATCAGAGGTGGACTGTACTACTATTGTTGTAGATGTGAATTCCATGGAGGGAATGAAGTCATGATTTCAAAACCTCATGGAATGGGAGAAAATGTAAGAGATGGAAGAATAAAATGGAGGAAAATGAGTGGAAATGGATGGAAAAGGTCTGCAACTTAGAGAATGGGTTTTTTGACTAGATAGAGTCGCCAGATGTGCCTGAAAGTGCCTCCAAAGGATGAAATCTTCACTGAGAGCACATTGAACCTAATGAAGTGAAGTGGTAAGGTGCTTCAGACCTATCCCACCGGGTGTGGAAAAACTATTAGTGTGAAATCACAGCACCCCCAAATGAGTTATGGATCTACTTTTCTAAGGCAGACTCATTTGGTGTGATTGCATAACATTGAACTTTCACCAAGGTGGTGGGACCTTAAAAAAGTGGGAAAGCTCTCCAGAGAAAGCTAGTTCTTGTTCCTAAACTACTTGCCATGAGCTCCTCCAGTGCAAGAAAACTAAATCTAACCTAATCTAACCATTCCAAGGAACCAAGGAGAGAGAAAGAGGAAAATACATAGCGTACACTAAAGCGGGTGATATACTAGCAAAGGAAGTGAAGTATTCTGTTGAGGGAGAAAGAAATAGAAAAATGGCGATGAGGGAGGTCATACAGAAGTGACATGGCCCAGATTTGTAAATCATCCATTAAACTCCATGAAACACAACATCCTGCACCTACAAATGTGAAATACATGTATAGAAAACAAAGACTGAAAGGGAGAGGCATGAAGAAACAACAAAATGAAGCAAAGGGTTGAAGATCACCACAAAAACATGTGTTTGTATTTCTCTAGAAGGTGCACAGACCATTGCATTTCTGGAATAGAGACACAAATACATTTTCCAGGTGTGGGAGAAGGTTCGCTACTAAAAAATAGGCATCGAGAAACAAATTTGACAGAGTTTCTCTATGCCTAGAATGTCTCTCCTTCTCAAAATGAGAACGTTTTACAATATTATAAAAAGAATAAAAGAGAGAGAAATAGGGAAAAATTAAATCCTAAAATCTTTCTTTCAAGAAATTTTCAAAATGTGTTTTAATTCTTCCTATGTTGATGGGCTTTTATGGAAAAGCTCATAATTTCATGTATCTACTTCGCAGACCAAAAGAAAGTGACCCATACTTCATTAAATCTGGTGGTTGGAAAATTGTTTTTTTTGTCTTTTTACAAGCCAAAACATGTTTTGTAATTTTCTCCCACAAATCTCTACCAAAATTCAAAATTTTCAAAGTACTCCATGATGAAGAGAATCTTTAGATCTTTCCATTGGTACTCAAGATTGTCAAAAAATGGAGCTTTGGATCAAAAGATATCACCTTACAAGCGTTTTTCCTGTACATCTTCTTGATAAATTTGGCTTCGGGCAAATTTTGAATTTTTTCCCCACAAATCCACCAATGACGTGGCATCCATTTCAGGGGTCAGTAGAGGTAGGTTCTTCCTTTTTCCATTTTACAATTTTTGACAAAAAGTCAAAAAATCATGCTAGTTTTAACTCCGAAGTTCATCTTCCCCGCAATAGCAAAATGTGGGGCCGCGAATCGCATTTATGATTTTTCAAATGATGCATTTGGAACAAAAGCACAGTAATTTATCTTTTCCTCGCCTCCCCGTTTATTTGACTTCCCAACATTTTGAATTTTTCCTTTACATCGTTCTAGAATGCAAGCTCATAGGTCTGAATCGTCTCCTTCATATTTTCTCTATTTGCGGGGTTGTCTTGAACCAAATTTGTCGAGGGGTGAACTTGGGATAACAAAACTAACAATTTTTCTCTTTTCCTTTCCTTCAAATGGCACCTTCACGTCTCTTTTACACAATACAGATTTCAGTGCATATCCCTATTTCGCATTTTAAACATAGGATTTCATTTCCAAAATAGAATAACTATCTAATATAAATAATATTACAAGTCATCCACTTGACAGTGGGAAAAAGGCCTACAAAAAAGAAGTCTCGCAAAAGGGACTGGCCAAAACTTTTTCTTCTTTCTCAGTTGCTAGAACAACAACATGGAGATCCTTCAATGTTATTTATTCTCAATTTGATCAAAACAGAATAGGGGGAAAGGAAACGCTCTTCACCCAACCAAGAAATCCAATGACAATGAGAACCCATCCTTCTTCATTTGTCCACCTGAGCCCCAACCACAATGCAATCGAAGATGTGTTTCAACTCATGGAAACAACAGGATTCCACAAAGCACACATGTAAATTTCACATTTAAAAGACAATCCAAAAATAGAATGTAGTTTGCAACCACATTAAAACATAAACAAATAAAACTTAGGCTCCATCATGCAAGCCAAAGGATCAAGAAACTATGGGGGATGTCTGCTTTATTCCTCCCAAAGGGGAACATGGGTATCACCACCTAAGAATAAACCCCACCAATAATATATCATATATATATATTATATATATATATATATATATATATATATATATCATTTTAGATCCCTGAGATGCCCTTATGCCTCCCCTAAGTACCCCTTATTCCTCGCAATTGCGTATGCCTCCCCAACCTCTTATGGCACACCATAACAAGTAAAGAAATGCAAGCTATTTCTTTTTAGGGTGGAACCCCAGATCCCAACTCCCTCCATACTTATAACTCCCCCAAAAAACTTATGCCTTCCTATAGAAATACCCCATAGTCTTCACTTGCACCATCCCTAGGTCATCTACCCAAACAACCCACACACATGCCAAAACATTCACAATAATAACATTTTGCACAATTAAAAGAAGAGCATTCCAAGAGCCACGCTCTTACCTCTCCATAATGGAGTTTGTTCCAAGTTCCAACCCCACCAAGCTTTCCAATACAAAATATCCCAATATCAACAAAACATAGGGCCTGTAAAAAAGTATCCAAACTTTCTCTAAAAGTAAGAGCTCCAAACAACAAAAGAATTCGCCCCAAATGATAGTATGCAAAAGTGAAGCAACCCCAAAGGGTGTAACCCCTCAAAACAATAAAATGAATTCCAATATATAAATAGGGGAAGAAAAGGAGGATGAGGTGGATCCAAGTGGGATTGCCACATTACACATCCTTAACTCTAACTCATGAGTCAACTTCAATCTCCAAGGCACAATAAATAAGTAGGTTAATAATATGATAGTTTTACTTACACACTCAAATCAAGCCCATACCCCAAAAGAACTGAAATTAATTTCAAGCAAGAAGTGCAATTAAAACATTCAGCTTGACTTACAAAAAAAATGCATAATGAAGGTTAGCTTTAAACTCTCCAACCTATACGTAAGGTTTGGTATGGCAAATTTAAGAGGTTATGGGATAAATCTAACTTGTCCCACAAACCTTCCCAAATAAGTCTCCAAGGACAATTTCGAATTCCAAAGAAGAGGAAGTGTTTCATACTCCAAATTTTACTTAGATATCTCTTACAACATCACTTACACATATCTTAAAACATTTAATACAAGAGTCAATCACTCCAATAATTACTTTCTTATGAACTAATTTGATTAATTTATTTTAACAATATGATTACTCACATTATATACCACCAATTTATTTAAATAAAAGGGGTAAACACATCACTTAATAAAAACATACAAACATCAATAAAGAATGGAACCAAATAAATAAATACATATAAACCCTTGGTCACATTTAAAGGTGATCCCTCCCCATGGGAATCCCTAACATAATCAAACATACAAACGAATACAGTTGCCATGGTGACCTTGTTGAATTCATCTAGAATTCCAATGTGGTTGGTCCTCCAATCCCCTGATGGTTTGTTGTGATATTGTTAACCTGTAAAACACAATACCTCCTTTGGCCTCGTGGCCACGATCAGGAAACATCACAAAAATACATATAAATATAATTCTAAAATCATCTATATATATGCATCACAACAACATCAAGGCAACCAACAATATCATTTTACAATTTTATAAAAAACTATACGATACATCAAATTAATTCCATTTTCTAGGTCTACTTAATATATACCAAATATCACAGTAGTCCACGACGACAACATCCATAAATATAACCATGTCGAACAGTATATCGATCCTCAATATATAAAATGTCTCTCGTAATCATCATGCATCATATTATGAATTAGAGTCAACAATAATCCATAATCTTACATCTAACACCATACTAAATCAAAACTACAAATAATGTCCATAATATAGTCAACAGTATCATGATCAATATCAAAAGTGTCGAAGGGAAGGTGGGCACTACACTATTTAGGGGTCACCTCCCCTTGTAGGCCCGCTACCTTCTATTCTTGGGCCACATCTTAGTAGCCCTTTATCTTTTATATGTGGAGTCGCCGCCAGATTATCCCATCATCTTCTATACTTGAGCTACATCCTAGTAGCCCTTCATCTTTAGTCTATGGGATGCCTCCCTGGTATTCTATCCTCTTCCATTCTTAGACCGTACCCTTCACATCCATCACATTGTCCTTTTATCAATGATTTTGGAAATCCCACTATCATTTATCACATCAATTCTAAACATCCACATTTTTCTCCCACTTCTCAGGATGAGACAAGTCACATATTAGCTTATAGGAAACCCAAACAGTTTCTTTATCAATCTAAGATCAAAAATTCAAAGAGCTCCAAAGCTCTTAACAATTCAAATAATACTAAAGTTCATAATCGAACACAATTCAAAAATGTACATCAACGTAACCATCAAGTATGGCATAAAGTGCATAAACCTCCGGATAGGGAACTCAATCTCCTACTTACAAAATTCATTTTTCATGATAAAACAAAGTCATACATTGAGTATGAGCTCACCACAATCATCGAGATTGGGGATAATATGAACCTTGATAAGAAAACATGCCTATTATTTCTTATCAAGGAAATCACTAACATTGTTTTTGGATCTTATCACACTAAATGACCTTGTCGGTCCCACTTTTCAAAAAATAAAAAAGTACAAAAAAATGAAAAAACATTTCAAACAAAATATCAAAGGTAAAGATTAAACATTGCAACTCTAGTATTCGAATACACATGGATGTTCTTTCTTCCCTTTCTTTCTCTTCTTCTGTAAAGTCTTCCTACCATTTTCATCCCTTCATTGATATTTTGGTTAGCCAATTTGTACACATTTTGTGACATTTATCTCTATGGTATCCGTTTTGGCCTTGGTCTTTCATCACCTTGGTAAATTAAAGAGTGACTGACCTCATAGAGATCCCATCATAATCAACATCTAAAAAACCTGTTGCGAAGAAATTTTGGAAATATTTTTTCACACTAGCCCATGTCTTCATCCTAATCACTTCCACATCCTTCCATCAAGCCATAAGTGATTTCTTAACCCCTTGTTAAACAAGAGAGATGGAATAAGTTTTCAGAAAGAAAAAGTATCAATCAAAATCAACAAAGAAAAAAATTAATAGTAAAAGCAAATTGATATATAACTCTCTCTTGGGGTATTTCAAATAAATCTCTAGTGGGGCTATGGATGCCTAACTAGTAGTAGGAGTAATGTTTTGATTAGAATAATAAATGCATCTCTTTCAGGGATATGGATGCCTAGCTGCGGTAGCAGAGCAATGTATGGGTTCTCCTTCCATAATCCATTCACACAAAAAATCAACGTTGAAAAATAAATCATTCCTATACATTGGTTGGGATGTCTTCACTTGTTTATCAAATCTTCCCTCCAAAAGGTAATAAATTTCCCAACATGCACACAATAGATCTCTATGAACAAACATGATTAGTATCTCACCAAGTGTTTTTAAACCTTGTTTAGACTCTTACTCTAGTTTGTATCTATGTCTCATGATTCGTGCCTTTGGCTAAATGTTTCTTCATCGCGAGGCTTATAAGCTACATTGACAACATTCACATTGTTCTTCTACTTCTTTCAGAACATCCATGTGTATAATATTTCCTTTTTTCCATGTTTATAGGCACCTTTTTCCCCTTTCTAAAAATAATCTCCCAGTTCTTTCTATCATGTGCTTCCTAACCAACTTATGTTATGGGGCATCCTAGCTCCTTCCTAACATGGCATTGGGTTACATTCATCATCATGTTGAACCCTATCTATATTTTCCCTGATCCAAATTCTACGCGTGAAGATTTTTCATTTGAATATTCCCATCTAACGTTGGGGGCCAATTTTGCATCTTCACTTTCTTGCGCACTACACATGGCAATTTCACATCTTCACTTTTTTTGAAATGTTTTTACTCCCCTAACCCCCCCCCCCTCCATGTACATTTTTCTCACCCCCAAGGCAACATGGATCCATCGTGGTTCTTCTAAATTCCTCTAGCACTCGCCGTGATGGTTATTTTTAAATAAATAATTATTTCACACCCGTTTTTACTATGTTGAGTCATATTTTTCTTCCCAACAACCTTTTTCTACTACCCGGGGCATATTTTTTCCTTGTGGTGACTTTTGGCAATGTCTCATGACTTCATTATTTTATTTTTATCATATTTTCTTCCTAAAAATTCAAAAATTGCCACAATATAAAAAAATTCAAAAGTCTAAAAAAACTTGGTAAAAATCATTAAAAATCTAAAAAATTGTAAAAATTCACAAATTGGTAAACATCATGCACGCAGTTAAAGCCTGTATTGAATACATTATTCTCGAGCATCGAAATTTTTCCTACAAATACATATTTCTTAGGTTCTTGTTTTTTATTGTCTCGAATGACTTGCAAATCATCGTGATCTACTTCCATCAACAAAGTTGGCTTGCTTACTATGTCGGTACTCCCGTGTAATAGTGAGTTGCAAGAGATTTTAACCCTTGTAGTTACAACAAGAACATTCGAGAACTAAAGCTTGATAACAAAAACATTGGTGCAACTATCTTGAACGTTGTTTGTTTGAGTATGTGTGATTGTACTTGTTTCTCTCTGTTAGGTTAGTTAGTTTACTTTTCTGGTATTGGCATTACATTATGTAATGTTGCATGGATTTAAGCATCATTTTACTTTCTCATATTGCATTGTATTATGTATGTTGCATGGATTTACATATTTTTAGAAGTAAACAATTGTTCGTAATATAACTTTTCATGTTATTTTACACTTTTGTTTATTTTAATAAAGGATGATGATATAGATCATAGGGGAAACATGATGAAATAAAAGTTGCTTATTGAAGATTGGATGCAAATGAATATATATGTCCCATTCTCCATTATCATTTCTTATCACTACTATTTTTTTCTTCCAAATCACCTGGGGCAATAAACATTCATGTCTATTCCTATCACTATTTCTTCTATTAGTTTCGATCATATTTTCAATCGTTGATTGAATTCTTCTATCACCCCATCAACAATCGTTGGGGAACCCCTTCATTCTACTATATTTTTCTTCAAAAAATTACTTCATTATGCTTGTCTACTATATTTGAAGTGATGTTACTTACTTCACTTCAAACAAGGGAAAATATAGACACCTAAATTTCATTTTTGCAATCTTATTGCCAAAAGGCACACAAATCACTCTCATTCTTAGCATTTCCATTATAAATTAGTGATTTTCACTAATTAACTAACGTTTCTTACCATTTTGGTCAATTAAAAATGCATTTTTTGATTACCTATCCTCAGTCAAAATCCTCTTCTAAACAGACAATTAGCGATTATTAGCTAATTAATCCTATATTACCTTTGTTTTTGTCAATATACCCTATTACTGGCTCAAACCCCTCTTCCAACCACTCAAAATCACCCCACTTCCCTCTACAACATCTCAACAGGGTTCAAAAGCTTTATCTTAGCCTCCTAATTGACCCCAAGTGGTTGATTGAGGCTCCTTACATCCTAATCACTTGTTAATTCACTAATCATGATTAACATGCCTTAATCAAGATTAGTGATTATTAATCTTATTTATATTTTTAGTCCCACATGCAATTTTTCCTTGTAAGAAAAACTATAAATAAGACTAAGTGTCACCTTACAATTTTTACACACCATGCTTTGATTTTCATATCATAAAAGAAATATGATTAATAGCCAAGTTCAATCCTTTCCTCAAGTCTTCATTTTGGTTAGTAGAAGGGGTATATAGCATGGCATTGTAGTCTTATGCTAGAGAGATCTTCTCACCATTTGTGGAGTAGCAAAAAACCCCCAATTTGATTACTCTTAGATCTATTTAGGTTTATGATTGGTTAATTGAATCATACTAGTAGGCATGTTTTAGCTAGGTGTTGAATTATATTTATGTTAGTTAGCATTCCATTAATATTTTATCATTGATGTAACTATTATTAGATTTAATAATCATTTTCTCAATTAGAATGTGTGGTGTTATTCTATGATTTTCTTTAAAACTTTTAGTAATCGACAATCTCCACGCACATAGACACACCCCGTATTCTGGCGAGGTATATTAACTTCTTAGACAACTATCATTATTGGCTAAGAACTTGCTTGTTTTAAGAGTCGGTGTGAAGTGAGGGGCTTCCATGTACCAATTCCAAGGCCTTAAGAACACATCCTTGTAACACGGACTTGGGCCCCATGTACTGCAAGGTATATCAGAGACTCCCCTTAATGAGCTCATACATCCTAGACTAGGTTTCCCTTTTAGCCACCATAGTAAGCTATAGTGCAAGGAAGGCCGCACTTCCTAAGATCACATTCTAGTTTACCCCACATTATCACATAGGTGGATATCCAAGTTGTGGCACCACTATCGTTGTGCGGTATTGAAAGCGGGGCTATAACTTGATTGTAATCCCACTTGACTAGTTAAGGTGTGTATTACATGTTTGTGGTTTCTTTGTGAACACCCTTACTCATCCCATTACTTTAAAATTTTAATTAATATTTATCATAATCATCCATCCTTAATCAAATGATATTAATCCTAATCCTATCACCATCCTCAATCCACAATCCTAATACAAAACTAATACCCCACACGTCCTATCTAACCATGACCTTTGATCCTCAATCCCTATCCTCCCCAAACCAACATCCAAACCCATATCTATTTTCTAAATCCATCAACCACGTTATCCTATAATCCCCCACCCATAAAATTTAACCATCTCACTTTGACCATTAAGTCCCACACATTATCCAACACATTAACAAACAAATCTCAAATTTAACATCCTAAATTAACCAATCCTCTCCCCATCATCCAAACCAACCATCTCATGTTGATCATAACATCTTAAAAACCATCCAACTACTTAACCAACAAATACATAATCTTTAATCTTAAATCTTTAATCAACCAATCACCCTGTTGGTGAGGAAATTTGTCAAGTGGAAAAATTTGTGAATTCCTTGCCAATGCTCTGGGAATCTATGTCCCTCTACTTAACCGGTGCAACTGTCGTATATGCATGCACAAGAAAATGTGGATTACTGTGGTGGCCTTTCAATCAGGGATCCAACAGGGGCACTCCACTGACCCTGTGGAAAATGCTTGCAGTTATCTGCAAGGGGGGAATTTTCTATGAAGGTGGGAAAGGGAGTGAGAAATGAGATAGGGGAAACTAATGTTGCAGGTAGGAAATTAGATTCCTGCACACATTAGTCAGAAACTTTAACACATGCATTTGTGAGAAGAAACAACCCTGCAAATGGTAACAAGATGAGATAAGATTATGAACTCAAAGTTTCTAAAAATCCTCATCAAAGACGAGATAAGATTGTGAACTCAAAGTTTCTAAAATATCCTCATCAAAGAGGCTACAAAATCCTTCTTCTTGTATTGATGCTTAAATAAAAGTTGTACATAATGTGGGAATGGAAGAAATTTGAGAATGGAGGGAATTAGAAGAAAAATGTTGTCTCCTTTTCTTTCTCTAAGTACAATGCACTCGTGAGTTTACAAGATCAATTGCCAGCCCTTTACAATGACTTTTAGAGTCCATGATATAGCCCGTAAGAAAGACAATGGTTACAATTCCTCCTCGAGCCAGCAAGAAATAGTTACAACCTATTCTATCTGTTCACGCCCCTTCAAATTCTTGATTCACAGAGAAACGCTTATGGTGGAAAGAAACAGTTTTAAAATATTCAGCCGTTACATTATTTTTCCAGTTAAAACATGGGTTGTTCGATTTTCTTTTACAACTTTAAATCTGGGCCGCCCACATGGAAGGAATTGATTGGAACGGGCCTATGCAGATGCTTTGAACTATCTACCTTTTGTTTAGGTGGGGCTGTATATCTGACCCTGGACGCGTGGCAGGGCCAATGCACTCATTTGGAACCTGCCTCTAGATTTTGTCTTTGAAGTTGCACCAGGCTGACACGTGGAGATCTCCGCTCAGTTCCTTCATACTTAGCTGATTTTGGCTTTGTTCCTATTTGACTCATGTTGACCCCTAGACATGTGGAGAGCTGGCGCTGATTTGAGTTTCTGCTTTGGAAGTGCCTTCTAAAATTGTGCCAGGCTGACACATGTCTCCTTCCACCGGGGTTAGAATTTTCAACAGACCAACTTTGTCTCTCCAATGACTCTGACCACGTGGCAGCTGGCACTACTTGGAGACTGACCCTTGGGTTTTACTTTTGAAATGGCACTCGTGCTGACGCGTGGAGCCTCCGGCAATCCTAACGTGGTGAGCCAACTTACTCATTTGAATATGGGACCTTTCAGTTTCATTTCTGAAATGTGTTGTTGAGGCACGTGGAGGCTCCTATTATACTAGTCAATTTCAACGATCAGCTCTGTCCCTTTTTGGACCTAGGACACACGGAGGATTGGCACAAGTTTGAGAACTGCCCCCATCTTTGAATCTTGAAACTGCACCAGATGAGGCACATGGAGCCGTCTGCTGAGCCTTCCATACTTAGCTGATTTTGGCTTGTTTTGTCTTTATTTTGGACCCTAGACATGTGGAAATCCTGGCGCTCATTTGAGGAATGTCCCTTGGGACCCTGCCCCCAGAGTTGCATCATTTGGACACGTGGAAGCTTCCGTTGAACCTTGAAATATGACCAAACCACATCCAATCAGAGATGCCCATGTACTACCCATGGATGCTGAGGCAAAATTTAATGGGGAAGATCTGTCCATCATTCTCGACTGTGGAAAAATGCAGAGAAGAAGAAAACTCCACCATTTCGGGCCTGATCCTCAAATTTTCTTTCGTGAACCAAGGAATTGAAAACAATACAAGGTTCGACGATCCATGGTCATAAAAAGATTGACAATTTCATTCAAATGAGGACAACAGTAAAATTTTCATGCATCCAGACAGGAAAATGGAAAATTTGTCAAAACAAGACAGACTGGGGATTTGAAACAACTCTAGGGCATGGATTTTTCTATCTCTTCAAACTTTCAACTTGGCTTAAATACTTTAGGAGGGCGAGAGCTCAAAATTTTGAATTTAACTTGGAAAACGAAAAGTGGTTTTCGGGAGACAACAACTGGCTCTAGCTTGGGGACATGGCATGGACTGAGCATGGTGAAGACATGGTATGAGGATCCAGAATCTCAATTTTTAGACCATATAACGTTGACCAGTGCCTTATCCATTGGGCCTTGCAGAGTCATATACAACTTCAAGAAAGAAAGATCAGAAGAAGGAAACACACAAGCACACAAAAGGAAGGAAACACATGGCACGCAACAGAAGGGGAAACAAAACCACACAACAGAAAGGGAAACACACCAAGAAAACACCTATGGTACAAGGCGGGGGAAAACCCACTTTCACTGATGATACAATTTCAAGTATTACCCACTTTGAGGAAATTCCAATGGCATTCCATCCAAGTATGAGAGGAGAAAAACATTCTCGCCACAAGCTCCATGAATTTGGAATGGGCCGAGCCATAATGAATCAAAATTTCCATGGCTGCCCTTTGGTTCTTTTCTCTTGTCCCACAGCAGGACAAAGTCTCCAACCTTGAATTCTCTTGCCTTGGCCCTCTTGTCAAAGATATTCTTCACTTTCAATTGGTGTTCTTTGATTCGATCCACCACCTGGAGTCTATTTTCTTCCAGCTTCTCAAGAAAGAGGATCCTTTTGTCAATGGAACCTTTGTATTGACCATCTTCTATTTCCTGTAGCAACTTGAGAGCTGGCATCTCGATCGTGAGAGGAATTTCTACTTCAATCCATACAGTAGTTGGAATGGTGACATACCTATTACCTTCTTGGGAGTGATCCTATCTTCCCACAATGCGTCGTACAACCTTTTGTGCCAATTCCTTTGATTCTCATTTACAAGCTTGCAGAAAATGGTCACAATGTTCTTGTTACTTGATTCAGCCTGTCTGTTTCCTTGTGGATAGTAGTCATAAGAATGAGATAGGGAGATTCCGTAGCTATAGAAAAACTTGGTCATCTCTCTTGAAGAGAAATAGGTAGCATTATCTGCTACAATCTTCTGTGGCACTCTGAAACGGACTATAATATTCTCCTTGATGAAGTTACATACTGTTTCAGTGTTGGCTTGTTTGATCGAAATGGCTTCCACCCATTTGGTGAAGTAATCTATTGTTGTGAGTACATAGGTGTGCCCTGTGCTTGAGTGAGGGTTCAGAACACCAATGAAGTCCAGCCCCCACTGTTGAAATGGTTCTTCAATAACCACAGGCCTGAGTGGTAATGCAGTGAGTCATGGTCTTCCAACGAACTGTTGGCATGCTTTGCATTTAGAAACCCAATCTTGAGTGTCTGCAAAGATGGTGGGCCAATAATACCTTCCTTGGAGGATCTTGTGTGTAGTGACCATTGCTGAAAAATGCCCACCACATGCTTGGTTATGGTATGCTTCAAGCAACTTTTCTTGTTGCTCTTTATCTACGCACCTGAGGAAACAACCATCCAAGCCTCTTTTGTAAAGTGCATGATTCCAGATCACAAACTTAGCTACCTTCAGCTTGAGTGTTCTTCTTTGTTTGTAATCAAGATGAGGAGGGCATTCTCCATAAGTCAAGTAGTAGGCAATATCAGCGTACCACTCATCGGTAGTGGTGACAAAGAGAACCAGTGGGTTGTCTTCTGAACAAGTTGAGCAAGTACATGTTTCTTCACCATGTTGAACTTTGAGAGTTTCATCTTCAGCAATCAACTTGCACAAGCCATTTCCCCTTACTAGATTGGAGGGTCGAATCTCCAAGTCATATTCTTGAGTCTTTGTAATCCAATTTCCTCTTTTAGCTCTGGGATCTTGCTGTGTCAAGATGGACTTGATTGCACTGCCAGGGACCATCACCACCATATGGGAATTGAGGATGTAAAACCTGAAGTTTTTTACAGCCTTGACCACTGCATAAGCATGCTTTTCCAATTGGCTAGTATTTTAGCTCATGCTTTTTCAAAGGACAACTCATGAAAGTAATAGGTGCTTCCACACCTTCATCATTTTTCTGGACGAGAATGACAGAGAGTGTATGTTCTAATGCATAACAATACATGATGAATTCTTTGTTAAAATCTAGAGATACAAGATTCGAGAGCCTTGGCAATGGATTTCTTGATCTCTTCGAATGTTTCCTTCCCTTCATTGTTCCATTTGAAGTTTTCTTGTGGTTTCATCATGGAAGTGATGTGCTTCGTCAACTCAACAAACTCAAGCACAAAACGATGAAGAAAGTTCACCTTTCCAAAGAATGAATGAACTCCTTTCTTACTTGTGGGCAGGGATAATGCTTGAATGGATCTAACCCTCTCAGGATCAATGTGTGCTCCATGTTTGTTCACAATGTGCCCCAATAACTTTCCTTATGTGACTCCAAAAATGCACTTTTTTGGATTTAGTGATATGCCATGTTTCCTACACCTTGCAAGTACCTGTTCCAAGTGATAGATATGATCTCCCCTCTTCTTTGAAAATATTGTGAGATCATCCAGATATATGACAATACAATGCTTCAAATCTTTGAAGGCCAAATCCATCGCCCTTTGGAATGTAGCTCCTACGTTGATTAGGCCAAAAGGCATTCTATTGTATGCAAAAGTGCCCCAAGGTGTTGTAAAGGTTGTCTTGGTGTGGTCCTCCTCTACCACTTTGATTTGATTATATCCTGAGAATCCATCCAATAATGAAAGCATTTCAGATCCAGTGACTACTTAAAGGATATGGTCCATGATAGGAAGAGGATAATTGTCTTTAGTGACACCTGGTTTAGGTTGCGAAAAATCTACACATATCCTTATTTCACCATTCTTCTTCCGCACTGGCACAATGTTAGCTACCCACATTGAATGGTGGATGGGAAAGATGATCCTTGCATTAAGCATCTTCATTACTTCCTCCTTGATGGTATCAACAATCTTTGGGTTGTACGGCCTTTGTTTCTGCCTGAAGGGCTTAGCACCCTGCTTCAAAGGAATTGAGTGGTGCATTTCCTTTGGCTGGAAGGATTTGAGTTCATCATAAGAGTAGGCCAAGACATCTGAGTATTTCTTGAGTAAAGCAACAAACCTTATTTTTTCTTTAGGCGAGCAACATTTTCCAATATTGACCATCCTTGGCTCCTCTGGGGTACCAATGTTTTCTTTATCAAAATCAGCTGGGCACCGAGAAGATTACTTTTCTTTCTCTTGAATGAATCTGTCATGTTTGTCAAAGAGGTCTTCTAAAGAGACTAGGCCTTTGGGAATTTTGTTCCCTTTCAATTTGATTACTCCCTCATCATCAATCCCTTCAATTCCTTCTTTCTCTTCTTTGGGGGCTGCTTCTCAGTGTGGATTTTCACCTCCTTCGAAGAAGAGACTATTGAAATTATCCCTTTTCTCTAAAAAGGCTAGAATTTGGTTATCATCATTGAAGACTTGCCAATGGTTTGTATTGTCTGGTACACTAGGCCTGAACACCATTTCAATGGTCACTTTGTCTTTACCAAAAGAAGGATGAGGTGTCACTAGGGAAGCTGACACTGTAAGAGAATCAACCTTTTCATTTTGTTCCCTTGGAATAACTTCAATGGAAAATGCATCAAAAGATTCAATGCAGTCCCACACTCTGTTTCTGTAATGCCGGAGTCTTGGATTCTTCACCTGATATTGTTGGCAGACCTACTTTACTACAACCTCTCCATCACCTCGACATCTCATTTTCTTGATTCCCATGTCCTCTGCTACACTCATGTCTAAGAGTAGTGCTTCATACTCTACAGTGTTATTTGTATTATCAAATTGCAGCTTGTAGGAAAATGGGTACAACTCATTGGAAGGAGAGTACAATGCTACCCCAGCTCCTAAACCTACTCTAGAATGAATACCATCAAATTCCATTGTCCAAATTTGATCTTCCTCTTCCTCCATAAGAAGCGGAAAGTTATCCTCTTTTTCTGATGTGAGGAAGTAGTTTCCTAGCCCATAATCTTGAAAGAGAATGTTTGCTTTCAGATCACCAGACTTTCATACTGTGAACTCCATCTTTCTTACCGGTAGCAACTTCTTCATCTCACCTTTTACTGAGATAGTTGCAGATGACTAATCCATTTTTATCTCTCCACCCAGGTCTCTGCAAAAACTCCTACTCAAAAGCATACCAAATGATGTTAGGATGTTTGCTACCAGTATAGTTAGGAGCACCTTCTTGTCTGGAAAATCAGCTAGTGCTACCTGTGCATCTTTGATTCTTCCAACCAATGGCACTTGTTTGGATTCCATTGAGTATCAGGTGCCATTTACCTAGGTCAAGGTGAGGCCTAGAGCATTTGTAATTTTTCTTGGCATCACATTGTCTGAGGCTCTGGAATCTATGATACAATTATTTAGCTAGAAGCATTTAATGCGGAGTGACAGGTAGAAAGGTTTAACTCTATTGATGTTGGAGGCACTGAGGGCTAGCACATTTTTGGAAGGTAGTGTGGATTGTGTGGGGAGTAAGCCTTTAGAATTTGGACTTGGAGAGATAGGGTTACCACCATGAACTGTATTGATGAATCTGTCAAATTGGGCAGGATGTGTTTGTAGGTATTCTATTTCAGAGAGTTGGACTTTGGTTTTGCTTGCATGTTCTACAAAGTCAAATAGGGAAATGGTGAGTGAGGAAGAGGCTCCTAAAATGGAGGAAGATCTAAATGGTAGAGACTTTGCTAGTTTTGGTGTTGGGTTATTTTTTTCAGATGTAACAATTGGCTTGGAAGGGGGTGAGGGTGTAGCCTTTGACTGAACTTTAGATGTTTTTGTAGGACCAACATTTAGAAGAGAATTATTCTTAGCAACTTTTGAGCTAGAAGAAGGATTAAATGACTTACTTGGTATAGTAGCATGCTCTTTGGCAACCAGTGAGTCTGGTTTTTCTTTGGCCAACTCCAAAGAAGGTGGTAATGGTGATCCTCTGCTGATGATTTTATTTTGTGTAACCTCTGAAGGACAATATTCTTTATTCTTTGCCTGCAACTATTGGGGCTGAAATCCCTTTCTTGGATTGTGCTCAAGTGAAGACAACACATGAGAAAATCATAGCTTCTTCATCATCCTCATCTTCATCATCAACATACTCAATTAGCCCATTGTGCATATCAACTTCCTCGACTTCAAGAAATTTTTCATGGTCTTCCATATTTTCTTCTTCAGTTTCATCAACTTTTTCTTCCTCCTCTGGCTCTTTGGTGTCACAGATGGCATTGACTGGTGGTGCTTCAAGAGCAAGCTGACGAGGAGGTGGAGCAATCCTTAGCCTATCTGGAGGGTTTGGTCTTTTTGAAGCATTCCACATTGTGATATGAGATAGTTGCTTCTTCAAGGAAACCAAGTCATTTGCCATTTTTTGGAACATCAGATCTGTGATAATAGAGTTTGAATTCTAACCCTTTTGTTTCCCATTGGGGTCTTTCACCTTTCCAGAAAGGATTAGATCATCATCGGTTTCTATTGCAAAGTCCTGGGCTTGCCTCAATGTTCTTGGTTTGGATCTTTTGAGGAAGAAACCTACTTCTGATGGCAAAGCACTGATGAAAAACCTATTCAAATTATTTTTGGGAGGCACCACATCTTCAGGGATCCTTCTTATCACTCTATCATATCTTGTTATGAAGTCCCTCATTGACTCAGAGGTTTCTTTCTTCATTTGTACCAATTGGACCAAAAGATCTTGACAATATTCCATGGTCTTGAACCTGTGTTCGAATGCACTTCTTATATCTTCCCAATAGGTGACAGACCTCGGGGGTAGCATGTAGAACCACTCAGCAGCCTTTTCTTGAAGTGACTCTACAAAGAGTCAGATTGACACATCTTTGTCCTCAACACCCAACACACCGCGAGTAGTGATAAATGCTACTACATGCTCTTTAGGGAGTTGAGAAACATCCCCTCTGAATTTTGGGAAGTTTTTTCTCAAGCCTCTTGGTAGCTCATGGAGTGGTTGAGCAAGAGCCAGTGGACTAGTGTTTCCTCCCCATGGTACATTAGGCCTACAGGCCTCACGATCATGTTCACGCTCACGATCACAATCTCCCATTCTATGTATGTTTCTATCTTCCAGCCTTGCTAAGGTTGCGGCTTCTGCTGCTCTTTCGTCTGCCTCAGCTTGAAGTCTCTTGATTTCTTCAAGTTGAGCTCTTATTTCCTCTTCTACTCTTACTTCTCTTTCTCTAGCTTCTTCTTCGGTCTCTACGTCAGTGAAATCTTCAAGGATCTCATTGATGTATGGAAATTCACTTTCTAAAGGATTGGCAACACTCGGGTTCCCAACGTGACTAGTTTCTTGAGAAGGAAGCCTCTGGATTCTAAGTAGCTCTTGTCTCCTTTGAAGTTCCTCAAAAATGGGATCAGTTTGTCCTCCTTGTCTCTATTGTCGGGTGTATCTTTTATCCACCATCTTGAAAATCTATGCTCTTATCCGCAGTGTTGGAATTCATCTTTTCCTCTCCAATTCAGCAGTGCATTCCTCTTCAAGGTCCAGAATTCTTGTGGCAATGAAGTAGTGATTGGAATTTTGTCTATTATGCCAAATAGCTTCCCTCAAATCTGAAGCAATGTCCTCTTGGATGTGGAAGATCGATTCAGGTCTTTTAACAAGAGGGTTTCCCAGAATAGCCATGACTTGAATCCATGTGGCTCATATAGCCATTCAAATTCCAGAAATTTTTCTCTCTTTTCTTTTTTTTTTGAATTTTCTGACCTTTTGGTCACACTGAGGTGTAGATGCTGCTAAATCTGTCCCATGGTGGGCACCAAACACTGTTGTCAAGGAAATTTATCAAGTGGACAAATTTGTGAATTCCTTGCCAACGCTCTGGGAATCTATGTCCCTCTACTTAACCAGTGCATCTTCCGTATATACATGCACAAGAAAATGTGGATTACTGTGGTGGCCTTTCAACCGGGGATCCAACAAGGGCACTCCACTGACCCTGTGGAAAATGCTTGCAGTTATCTGAAAGGGAGGGAATTTGCTATGAAGGTGGGAAAGGGAGTGAGAAATGAGATAGGGGAAACTAATGTTGCAGGTAGGAAATCAGATTCCTGCACACATTAGTCAGAAACTTTAACACATGCATTTGTGAGAAGAAACAACCCTGAAAATGGAAACAAGATGAGATAAGATTGCGAACTCAAAGTTTCTAAAATCTCCTCATCAAAGAGGCTAAAAAATCCTTCTTCTTGTATTGATGCTTAAACAAAAGTTGTACATAATGTGGGAATGGAAGAAATTTGAGAATGGAGGGAATTAGAATAAAAAGGTTGTCTCCTTTGCTTTCTCTAAGTACAATGCACTCATGAGTTTTCAAGATCAATTTCCATCCCTTTACAATTACTTTTAGATTCCATATCCCATAAGAAATAGTTACAATCTATTTGGGTGAGCAAGAGACAATTACAACCTCCTCGGGTGAGCAAGACATAGTTACAACCTCCTCGGGCGAGCAAAAAATAGTTACAACCTATTCTAACTGTTCGTACCCCTTCAAATTCTTGATTCACAGAGAAACACTTATGGCAGAAAGAAACAATTTTAAAATACTTCAGTCGTTACACTATTTTTCCAGTTAAAACATGGGTTGTTCGATTTGCTTTTACAACTTTAAATCTGGGCTGCCCACGTGGAAGGAATTGATTAGAACGGGCCTGCAGATGCTTTGAACTGTCTACCTTTTGTTTGGCGTGGCCATATATCTGACCCTGGATGCGTGGTGGCCTAGCGCTCATTTGGAACTTGCCTCTAAATTTTTTCTTTTAAGTTGCGCCAAGCTGACATGTGGAGAGCTCTGTTGGTTCCTTCATACTTAGCCAATTTTGGTTATGTTCCTGTTTGACTCATGTTGACCCCTAGACATGTGGAGAACTGGCGCTAATTTGATTTTCTACTTTGGAAGTGCCTTTTGAAATTTTTCCATGTTGACGCGTGTCTCCTTCTGCCAGGGTTAGACTTTTCAATGGCCAACTCTATCTCTCCAATGAATCTGACCACGTGGTGAGCTAGCACTACTTGGAGATTGACCCTTGGGTTTTACTTTTGAAATGGCACAACGCTGACACAAGACATCCTCTGCCGATCCTGACATGGTGAGCCAACACTCATTTGAAGATGGGCCCTTTCGGTTTCATTTCTGAAATATGTTTTTGAGGCACATGGAGGCTCCCGCAGACCCACTCATACCTGGTCAATTTCAACGATCGGATTTGTCCTTTTTTAGACCTAGGACACATGGAGGATTGGTGCAAGTTTGATAACTGCCCACATCTTTGAATCTTGAAACTATTCCAATGAGGCATGTGGAAGCCGTCCACTGAGCCTTCCATACTTAGCCGATTTTAGCTTGTTTTGTCTTCATTTTGGACTCTGGACATGTGGAAAGCCTGCACCCATTTGAGGACTGTCCCTAGGACCATGCCCCCAGAGTTGTGTCATTTGGACATGTGGAAGCTTCTGCTGAACCTCAAAATATGACCAAACTACATCCAATCAGAGATTCCCATGTACTACCCATGGATGCTGAGGCAAAATTTAATGGGAAGATCTGCCCGTCTTTCTCGATTGTGGAAATATGCAGAGAAGAAGAAAAATCCACCATTTCTCGCTTGATCCTCAAATTTTATTTTGTGAACCAAGGAATTGAAAACATTACAAGGTTCGATGATACCTATGGTCATAAAAATGTTGACAATTTAATTCAAATGAGGAAAATAATAAAAATTTCATGCATTTACAGATAGGAAAATGGAAAATTTATCAAAACAAGCAGACTAGGGATTTGAAACAACTCGTAGGGCATGGATTTTTCTCTCTCTTTGAACTTTCAACTTGGCTTAAAATACTTTAGGAGGGCGAGAGCTCAAAATTTCAAATTTAACTTGGAAAACAAAAAGTAGTTTTCGGGAGACAACATACCCCCTAAACTATCGTCTCCCAAAAAAATCCCATCCACAATGCTTCCTTCCTAAGATCCCTACCCATCACCCTATCAAAATTTTCCTTAAGAAATCCAACTCATCTCAATCTACAAACCGAACTAATCAACAAAAACTACTAACCCCACAAGCCAATTTCATTGACTTTGACCACATCACCAGCTTTGACCTAGACCAAGAGGACCTTCTTTGTGTCCTTGTTAATCTACCACCCATCCCAAACCATAACCTCAAAATCCCCTATCAATCATCGTAACCAACACCTTCCTACCATTAAAACTTATGCAAATAATCCACCACCATCCAAACCCTCAACTCCTAAATCCAATCATCATAAAACCTATCATCGATTCATATTCATGTATCCACAACAATCCCAACAACTTCATTTAAAATTATGCTTCCCCACATCTCATTTTAGTCTTCCATCCTTGTCATCTTAATAATCCCAACCCAATCACACATACTTTATCCTAGATAATCCCACATCCCCTAATCCACCATCAAAATCAGCCCTTAATCTTATCTTAACCCCTTCATCACCTAAATCTAACACTATCTTATCATCTAATCCTACTTCATCTCCACCATCCCCCAATCATAAACCATATAATGTGGCTCCTACGCCACCCCCATCCTCTTCACCCACAAAATATCCTATCTTACCACCCTTGTCACCTAAACCTAACACCTGTAATTTTATTTCAAATCTACCATCCCCAAATCCTAACACAACTAATGAGAATCCTAAATCACCAAATTATAAACCTAACACATCTAATACCAATCCTTTCCCCACTTGATCTCCTACACAATCTAATAAGGATCCTTTGCCACCTTTATCTACTGTATCATCTAAATCAGCCAACTCTAATGCAGTTCCTACACCACATCCGTTTCCCAAAACATCACTTACATCCAATGTAAACCCATATCGTACCCATCCCCTTCATCAACAACTATCAATCCCAAACAATCTAATCATAAGCCAAAACCATCCACCTAAAAACCACATACTCCAACCAATCCAAAATCAACCAAATCTACTTTAGCCTCCAATCCCAAACCATCCACTTCGGTCCCTAGGCCTAATCCACACCCTTCATCTTCTAAACCACACCAATCCAATCCACATCCTAAATACAAATAAACCAAAACATCTCATAAACCACTCAATCCTTCACCATTACTTCTTACTCCCTCCAAACCATTTAACCCAAGCCACTTCACTCCTGTAGGAGAATATTTGACCATCATCTTCCATCATCTAAAAACCTTCAACATGATCATCCATCCCCCGATAAAATTACATGAGAAAAACCTTCCCAAACTATCTTGGTATAGGGAACATTACTATTGTGACTTCCATCGCACTCATGACCATTCGACCAAGCGTTGCATGTAATTTTGGTCCTATGTTCAAAACCTCATTAACTAAGGGCTTCTTGTCCTTGTACCTCTTTATCTAACCCCTTTCCATCCTAGCCATCGTCAACCATCCATATCCCCCTCAACATCCAAACATCGTCAACCATCCAAATCTCCTCGTACATCCAAACATCCCTCACCAACCAAAAACCAAAACAAATCTGACCTCCCATCCTTTGTTAAGTCCGACCTCTTAGCGGATGACAAAATTACAACCCCCTAATCTCATGATGACTACATGACATCATCTTCCCCATCCAATTTATATCCTATAGCAAAAAATATGTATGCTAATATGAAACATCAATGAAAAGTCTTAAGAATCCATGAACAAGGCATTCACCAACTCATCTCCCTTCATCAAATCCAAGATGTTTAGGCTTAGGGTATAAACCTAAGGCTAACAACGTCCCTCCCACTACTCCATCTCAACCAATTTATGCCACTCTTGTTGATCCTACGATCCCAACCACTCAACCCAATCATAAATTATTTCATCCCCTACAAATATCAAACACCTAAAAATGGATTGAACACATAATTTGTCACATGCACATGGATATTAATTGCTTCCCACTCATCCTCCTTCCATCCAACATACAAATTCATTTGCATATAATCCATTCTTATCATCACATCCATTCATATCATTTTCCAATCCATTCATTTAAACACTTGATCAACTTGATCACACATGTTGTAAGACAATAGTACCTATTAAAATTGTGTGATCTTGGTCTATCATTACCTCCAACATTCAAGCACAATTTTCCTCCTAGAGATTCACACTTTTAACACACTTAATCAACTTGTGGTGAAGACCCTTGTGTGGGTATTTTGATACTCTGGAAAATGTCATCTCCACACTCATTTCCATCCTCCCATCAAGCCATTAGTGATTTTTAACCCTTTGAGAGTTCTCAAGAGAGTGGAACCACTTTATGTGAAAAATTTCAAATATCAAAAAGTAAAAAAAATAAAAATAAAAATTTAAAAATATCTAATATAATCCACCTCAAGAATCTCTCTAGGGGTTTTTCCAACATCTCTATCAGGGCTATGGACGTCTGACTGGTAGTGGATCAATGTTATGACAAGAATCAGATGCATCTCCGTCGAGGTTATAGACATTTGGTTAGCAGCGGAGAAATGCATGGCTTAGCCTTCCATTCACCCTCCATCCACCTATTTGACTTAATCACTCCCTATACATTAGCTAGTTTGTCTTCACATACTTCCCATTAAGTCATCACTTCAAGTGGTAATTAACCAGCACAATCACACACACTTTGATCTCACATAGACATAAGGATCACATGTTGCCAGGTATTGTTTAGACCTTGGTCACAATTTTTTTTAGTCCAACTCTTGCCTTACAACATGTTTCATTCTACTCATATTTTTTTCATCACTGATGTAATTTTATTTCCATCCATCACATCCACATCCTTTTTCCCTTTGGAATGAACATCCACAGGCAGACGATGATCCTTTTATTTTAATCCAATCTTCCTCATGTCCCTTTTCAACTGTCATCATCATGACTGGGGGAATCCTTACTATCATTCATTGGGGCATCATCCATTTTAGATACCCCTCACTTCTATTCCTAACCTACACCTAACGGTAAATCGAACCCATTCATCCATCCACATAGGCCACCCTACTTTACATTTGGAGGCACACCACATCTATCCCTTAATCCACCCCTATACCTAGGAGCATGTCTTATCATTTTCTAATCCCCCATTTTATCCTATACCACATCCCTCATCCTATCTACCTCCCATCCCACATCTTGTTTAATCCTAACCTATCAACCAATCCCTATCCTATTCAACCTATCCATTTTCGCTCAATAATTCTCTTTCATCCTACCCAAACATGCCATAGGACTTAGTGGAAAAATTCACATCCCACCTTACATGTTTTCCCATTCCCCCCATGAGCTGTCCCAGCCCCCATCCTTTCATCTTACCTATCCTCGACTATTCCCCCTATCCCACATCAAAAAATACAAAATCTAACCTCAAAAAATCTAAACATCCAAAATCTAAAATATAAAAATCTAAACATCCCAAAATCTAAAATCTAAAATCAAAACTCAAAACTCAAAACATTCACAAAACAATAAAACTACAAAAATGCAATGTGTGTGTTTTTTGCTTGGTTGTCTGCATTTTCATTTTGGCCGACGATATGAGGCACATTTTGAACAGTCTAATGATATGAGGACCATCTTCTTTGTATTAATTTCTAATGATATGAGGACAACGACATTTGGCATTTTCATCATCATGGTCTTTATACTTGATGCATCTTGCTCTATGCCACATCAATCACAACTGTTAATGATGATAACAATGGGAAATTTATGGTAGCACACTCCCTTTTATCATCATCTTATCACCATCCCACACCTAATCCTTATCATTATCTAACTATATAACCTCCTCATCAATCCATCCTTTATCAGTCAATCAATATCCACATCCAAATATTATCATCTTGCATCCAACATCCACAATCCTCCCCCCTTGGCTGGGGAATCTTCTAACATCCTCTTATCAACAAAACTCAAAAATTATTTCTCATTACTTTGTCAATCATCATCCCAATCCTATCATCTAATTTGATCCTTCTCATCCACACATCCTCAATCTTCTAATCCCTCGAATTCAACATCCTCAAAATCTAACATCTTCCAAACCAACATCCTCAAATCTAAATCCCAAATCTTCAATACTCACCCCTTGACTGGGGCATCCTATAATCCAAAATCCTAAAAAACCTAACCCCTTGAATGGGGCATCCTCTAATCCACCAATCCTAAATCTTCACCCTTGTCATACATCATTGATTGGGGCATCCTCTACTCCAAAATCCAATATCTCCTGATCACCTATTCCTCCTAATCCTCTAATATCCTAATCCTCTAATCTACTAATCCTTTAATCTCTTATCTTCTATTCCTCTAATCTTACATCCTCATCAATATCCTAATCAAAATGGATAATCCTTCTATCCAATATCCTTAATTTCAACCCCTCGACTGGGGCAACTTATAATCCAACCCCTTCAATCAATATTCTAATTCTCTAAATCCTCAATCTTCTCATCCTCTAATCTTCTCACTTGGGCCTCTCCTCTTTTTTAGTGGTTACCTGGCTCATTCCTCCCTGCCTAACCCCTCGAGGGGGCATCATATCACCATCCTAACATCTTCTCTTCTTTTTTCTTTAAACGATCATTGCTACATAATAACCCTTCAATGAAGGGGAAAATGTAGACATTTAAAATTTTGACATGATTAATTACAATTAATTGTTCCTACAAACTTCCCAACATCACCACTATCTAATAATTAATCTCAAGATTAATTATTATTAATCCATTTTATCATATTTCTCCTTTATCATTATTTATCATACCATCATTGATCCCTTTAAATCAATGTCATCCTTAATCCCTTTTATTTCATTATTATATCTTATTATCCCACTAATAATCCCTATTAACATTTTTTAGGAATGTAATATTCCTACACCCACCTACCCACCTACTCTACACATCCCTACACCTAGATTTTCCATGTAACCTCATCCCTAATCATCTTTATTAACCTAATCCAACTCTAATCCTAACCATATCCTCACCTCTAAATCTAGAGGCTTTTATTTCTAGAAGCCTCTCTAAATTTCCCTCCTTCATATTTAAAAATTCAAATATACTTCCCTCACTCCATTGAATTTTTAAGTCAATGGAGGATTCTTCTAAATTCTAAAATTATCCAATTCTAGATCATTATATCCTCACATGCATTCACCACCCTTGATGCAAATCCAACATGGCTTCATCTTAGCCATTGAATCTTCCACCCCTCAGCTATAAATTGAACTCTCATCCTCCATGAGATCTAAGGAGAAACAAGATAAAAAACTTCAGCCATTTTTTATCTTCTTAAATCACTCAATCAATTCATCCTTCATCCACAATCAAGTCATCTTCATCAATCAAGAAATCCAAAGCACAATCAAGGGCTTGTGTTATCAAAGTGATCCCACAAATCTGAAGCAAGCACATCCAATCCACCATGAAGATCACATTAAATAAATCAAAGGGATTACTACTTCGGTAAGTGAAGGTATTGCACTCTATTTCCCTTTCCATCCATTGCTCTATCTGAGGTATTTGTTGAGAAGATTAGATTAGGGAAGAGAGTTTGTTTCGTCTTCTCACATTTGCATCACTAATCTTTTTAACATATACCGCAATAAACCTAATTCTTCCAACGGCTGTCATTTTCACCCAAAATTTGCAAAATGCATCATTTATTACATGTGATGACCATGATCTCACAACGCTCATTTTTACCTATTACATGTATACATTTACCAACTTGTGATTTTCACATATTTTTTACACCATACCATAAAACGATCTCTATGACATCACAACATCTCGACACTATGACAAAACATCCCTTCCATGCGCCCCTACCTAAGTGATTTATGTCTTATTTTAATAATGACCCTATATTGTTTCCTTTCAATTTTGCTTCTTTAGGGTTTTTGCATTGTTGATTGCAACCACAAATGGGAGGATGAGTGAAACTATCAGATATGCATTGGTGGATATATTTCATTTTAGCTAGTCCTTTATGTTCCTAATTTCAGTATCTACTTTTAATTTTGGTGCTAAACAATATTTCATTTTTTTGACCACCCCATGTTTCACTATTGTGACATGCAGTGATCAATAGTTGGGGCATATGTATAGACATAATTTTTTCACTTTTCATCTTTCATACATGTGCAAGCGGAGGGGGATATCCAATTCCAAGTTTGGTGGATTGTGTGGGAATGGAAGGATCCTTTCTGGATTCGTGTCCATCTTTTCCTAATCTAATGCTAGTGAAATTGTAACAAAGCATATATTGATACACAGGGCCATACTTTGTGAATTTAGATGGAGGTATTGCAGGTGAATGAGCAATGGTGTTACAAAAGGCAAAAGGGGAGGGATCCACTAAGGCCTCATAGACCACACCTTGGTATAATAATTTAAGATGCGAATGAATGGTTGAAGGGACCACATGCATGGCTTAGATCCAAGGTAGGACGCGATGGATATTATAATTAATATTATAAGGCATTACATGGCATGGGATGGGTAAAGTGCATGGCCCAATAGTAATGGGAAGTGTGATTATACTTGATACCTTTTTAGAAATATTATCAAAGATGCAAATACAAATAGAGGAGGGAGTTAAGGAGGCTTCGGAAAAAGGCCAATTTGTTGAAGGAATGATATATTACAAATGTTAAGATCACATCCATTATCAACTAAAGCTCATTTAACCTCTATATTATGGATGCGAACTTGAATATAAAGGGGTGATCATTATCTAAAACAAATTGAGAAGAAATGTCAATAGATGCAAAGCTAATATGCTCTTCGTTAAAAGATAATGTCATCGTGAATATATGATAAACATATTCAAGCGAAGCGTTAGGATGAATGCAAGTATTAGATAAAAAAGATTGTATTTTACAATCATAGTCGGGGTTGGCTTACAAGAAAGTGGGGAGACAAACACTCATGTTGGTGAAAATGGAAGGATCCAAGGGTAGATATGATGATAAGAGAGATGAAGGTAATATGCAAGAATAAGATCTAGTGTTTGAAGAAGGATCCGAGTGGTCAATCATGAGTCAGGGTTCACCAAATGATTTAATCTAATTTTAAAGTAACTACTATAACAAATGATATTCAGGTGATAAACTACAATAATGTTAAATAAATAAGCATTTAAAGATGTAAAACCCTAATAAAATGAGAGAGAAAGATGAGTTAGTTGATTTTGTGCAACATGGGAGTGATCGAGATTGTCTGAATGTTGGATCTGGCTGGGAACAATATCGAAAAGGCTCGATGAGGGTTCAAAACCCTAGTAATGTACATGACATAAGTGCCCACGGGAGGAAAGGAGCGCCCTAGGCACTAGTGATTGATCTGGGAACCTGTGTCTGTTCAGATGTTTGCAATTTGATATTTTTTGGGTTTGAGGATCTTCACTTCTACTCCCTCTTTGTCACTTTGGTTTCGTTATTGGATCGTTGGTCATACCTGTAACCTGAAAAACACATGACTACCTGCACATGCCCACAAACCACATCAAATATAATAAAAAAATATACAGAATGGGGAGTCGAATGACACGCAATAGTCAGGGGATAAAGTCCCTCCTTAATGAAGGTGAGGTTGCCTTTATTGAAAACCAAAATTGTATTTACATCTATACATTCAAAATTATATGTGGGGGGCATTTTAGGACATCAAATTGAAAGAAGTGTGAATGAGGGAGATGGAATGGAATGAAGGAAAGAAATGGATGGAAGGAACATACAATAGTTAAGTAAAAACAAAGCCTAATATTGCATAGAGAAGAACAATAAATAACTAACTCAAATAAAGCAGATTTTGAATAAGTTAAACAATAATAAGTGAAAGGGAACACACATGATCAAGTAGATATCGGAGCTTGATCACTGTGAAAAAGAACAACATATTAATAACATTGATGATAAGATCAAAGATAGTATTCACATGCAAGATTTAAACACTAACATCTAATGAACATAAGAACATAAAATGCTACAAGAGATAATGAATGGGACACAAAGTTCATATTTCATTAACTCTCTAAAATGTCTTCACAAAAGAACACAAATTTTCTTTCTTGAAAAAAATCTTACACAAAAGTATTCTTCTCCTCTCTCAAATTCACCCTTACAAATGAGCCCCTAACTTCCTTTCATAACCCAAAAGTTGGTTACAAGGTAGTTAGGGTTTACATGAACATCAAATTAGGGCACCTTAAGTGACTTTGATTTTTTCAACTAACCTTTTAAAAAGTAACTTGAAATTAGAAATCACTTAAGTGATAAAAAGTCTGCTAAAAATGATTTTAACAATAACATCACTTAAAAATATAATTTTAAAACATAAAACAAGACCCAATGCCTTATCCATTAAAGTGGGGTCTGCCTATCTCAATCATATGAGAAATGGATTCTACCACTTTGTCAGATACCAGAATGTTATCTCCTCACCCATTGGTGAAATTAGGATCTACCACATTTTCCAATTGAAAAGATCTTAACCTTTCCACTGTCTCAAACATCTTCTCTTTTTCAGGAGGTTCACTTGGTTGAAGCAAAACTACACAGAAAACTTGCAATTCCAAAATCCTACTTGGCATATTATGTAGGTTGACCATTTTTGATTGAGCATCCTCAAATAGGTTCCTCAATTTGACATAATGCTCCATTGAAGTAGAGGATAAGTTGATGGTAGGAATGTACATGTCCTTAAATAATTGTGAGAATTATTCCTCAACATGTTCTGATGAAGGCCTCTGATTATACTCATCCACAAAATCACAAGGGATTTCAGCTATGAACTCATTAATTTAGGCGATTGAAGAGAAAGCTTCACTGCATATGCTTTCATAATGAATCATGGAATCTTCAAGAAGCATCTTCTGCGACTTGAGATGTAAACACCATAGAAAGTATGTCCCTCTGCATTTGAAATCAAGGATCCCTATAATGGATAGAATTGTAGATTCCATACTCATCGTCTCTTATAGACTAGGCAATATCTCATCCAGATTTGATATGCTAGAAGCAAAAGATTCCTTAAAAGAAAGGATTGGATCTAGGTATGCACTAATGTCTTCATGGAGCTTTACCACCGCTTCAATTGTCTTTCTCCTAAAAATGAGAATTTTCAAAAGCCAGGATTTAGTGGCATGGCCTAAGTGTTTACCTCCTTTGATAGATCGAGTTTTTCTACATCAGGGGCAGCCACTGCATCATGTACTGGAAAAGTGGAGGATATTGGATTTATCAGATGTTGAACATAATTCACCAATGGATTCTTTTCGGCCTTGAGTTGAGAGTTTTGATATTTATATTTCTCAAGCCTTCTTAACACAATATCCATAGAATCTCGGGCCATTTCCATGTCACTTTCCAATGTAGACATCCCAAGTCCAATCCTGGATACTTCATAGTCAGCAAACGTCATAACATTATGTTCCTTCTCAACTTGAGGAATGACAAGATCTATAAATTTGTTTTCATCTCCATCCACCATTATTCCCGAGAACACTTTAGGCTTCTTGGGGGATGGCATCATTTGAAAGCTTGGAAAGGGCATTAAAGTCAATATTGATCACCTTGGCAACCTTCTTTCTTTTTTTGTTTTCACAATCAACCCAGGAAGGGGTCTCCTTGACCAATTCTACACACAGAATCCTGGAGTCTGAAGAAATATTCACATCATTCTCGACATCATTAGATTCTACAAGAGTTACTTCCACAACTTCAATCCTTGGGGAAATAACTTTAACATCGACCTCTTGAACCTCAGGGAGACCTTGGGAAACATCTTCGTGAAGTAGGGGTTCAGGAGCGTTTGGTATTTGGACCACTTACACTTTAGTAGACTCTTGTGCATGACATGGCTGAGTAGTGTTTATGATGAGCTTCCTTGAACTATCAAGATCTTGAGTAGATGAATCTCTACTTGAAGTGAAAAACCCCAAGACACTTTCTTTTCCTTCAATAGGACTAGGACCCTTAGAATCTCCTCGCGAAATCTTCTTTGGAGAAGTGGATTTAGGAAGCCATTCTCTCCTTGCTTGATGTGTATAGGTTGATGGCACAGAGGTTGACCGAGAAGAGGTTTTAGTCAACTGGAGACCTCCTCGTGTTGGCAATTTCTGTGGTCATGGGGTATGAACTTGGATGGATGGAAACTTTACAAGTTCTTGTTCATACCACACTATGCTCCTTTCTAGAATTGGTTGATTCTTTCCATCAAGAGAGAATTCATCTCGCTTGGTCCAATCAACTCAGGGAAATGGAGTGAAGACAACAACATCATATGGGGGATCAATCACATTTTCACCATCATCTACTAATGATTGTGGAGGATCTCTGATGTGGAAGGCCTTGATTTTAGCAAGGGTCAGGCAGGAGAATTCTCACCTTCTTACTTTGCGTTCATCTAAGCAAGAAGACCAGAAGTCTTCCATGGTGGGATGGTGCTGGTACTTTACTCTAAGAACCTTTTGTATGAATCCATTGATGTCAAATTGGGATCTCTTCACAAATAGATGTATGGTAATGAGAGAAAACTACTTCTCCATGAATTGTGCACTGAAGAGATTCGGGCATTGGTATTCCCCAATTTGGATTAGGAAGTGGATGCCTGAACGATGTTTGTCACTGAGAAGACAATGAAATTGGAAAAGTTTTCGTGCAAGCTCCATTAACGCCCATTTAATCACTAACATACTAGGAAGCTTCCATGGAGTGCTTACAAATTCACTTAGGCAAATGTAAGAAAAGGATAGGAACTGAATGAACCATGTTCCCCACTGAGAAATGAATGCCATGGCATCCTTGGATAATATTTCTTCTAGATTCCTATTTAATGTTTTGATCATACGGAAGATGAAAACATCATTAACTCTCCTGAAGTGATGAGAGCTAATTTTGAAACTCAATTGCGGATAATAGTGGAAAACACTATTTGAAGGACCCATGATGCATTTTGTCTCTAACCTCGAAAACAACTTCCTTCTGGCCACCGCATAGGTTAAGTATGATGTCATGTAAAAATGCCTACTCATCTTCACTTTGATCAACTACTCATGGAGAGTGTCACTAATGATGGTGGCCCAATCTACAAATTCTCTCTTTGGAAGGATACCTACATCAACAAATATTAGGGTTGAACTCAAAAAATACCTTAAAACAATGTGACAGATCTAATTTGGAGCTGTATCCATTCTTTTGAAATTTTGTTTAAAAAAAATCCCTTCATAAATGACAAGTGAATTCGAAAATTAATTTTTGTAAATGTTGATAGGTAGTCCAATTCGAAAGTTGAGATCCAAATTGTTGCCATGTTTCCTTAACTAAAACTTAAAACCTCCAAATAACCCTTTTCCTTTTAAAATGGAAATGTTTAGTGGTTTGGAGTCGTATATAAGTCTTGTCAGAGCTGGATTTTGGCGTTCAATGTTACATGTCAAGATAAAATTATTTGACGGTCTAGAAAATTATATGGATGTCATTTGACATTCAAAATTTAATATGTATGTCAAAATTATTTATAATAATAATTATTAAAAAATTTACATAAATTGAGTAAAGTTTTATATGGATGTTGTTGTTCTTTATAATATTCTCTCATAGTTCTATGACCATTATTTAATTCTGGATAATGGATTGGACTAATCAATTTCATATTTTTTCCAAAAAAAAAATCATAAAAGTTAATGTTGCACTAATTAATTTGAAGATCCATAACCATCATTAAAATTTATGAGAATATTAAAACATAATTTCAATTTACAATTTAAAAAAAATAATGAAGAAAATGAAAGAAATTACTCAATTAGAATCACTGATGTAAACTTGTAACTTTGTATAAAATGAGCTCTAAAACTTCCAAACTTGCAAGTTCAATCTTCAAATTTCACCTTTTTACAAAATCTCAAATCCAATGCATCTATTCCACTATCCAATCTTTATTTGTATGAAGTCAAACACATAAAAATTAAAAAAACCAATTACAAATTTAAACCAATAAAATAAAGCTAAACAATAAATCAAATAAAGCTTAAAAGAAATCAAATAAAACTAATTAAAACTCAAAATTAATAAATGTTTTCTATTTTACTATTAAGATATGAAGATGTTTATATTTCATAATAATATATTAAGATATTTCTATTATTTTTTATTTTATTTACATTTCAACATTTTCATTTTCATTTATGTTATATTTGTCATGAATCTCACAAATTTATAATGTGAAGTGAGTAATATTTTTTTTATGAACATAGATTGTGAACAAAGCAGCACTGGAGAGTAATCATGATTTTACGGGAGGTGGCTAGGGTTTATAAGGGGAGAAGTGCGCAGGTGTGCTAGCCTCACGATTGCAACCGTCTACCGCGTGATCCTTACTTGCTTCCTCATGGTTCTGGTGTTTGCACATAAATCTTTCTTGGCAACTGTTGTTGGTAATGTGGGGCGGGATTCATCAATTGTAGGGCTGCCATATATTGTGGAAAAAGTAGAGGTCACTCCTATGGTTACTATTTCCTGTTCAGAGGTAGCCAAATTTATTTCCTCCCTTTAATATTCTACCATTATTTGTCAATTTAATGGTTTTTGGCCCCGTAGTGAAGATTTACACAAATGGATCTTTTCTACTTGGACCAGTGACTGTGAGATTTAGTTATGTGTAAAGGGTTTTTTCATTGTTCGTTTCTTCTTTCCCACAGATTGTCAACGGTTTTGGGGTAGGGATAACCTTTTTCTTACTCCACGGTTTTTGGATTTTGATCCTTCTACTATGGTAGTTTCAAAAATGTCACTTTGGGTTCGTCTCCCCAATCTTCCTCTCCTCATTTTAGCACCATGTGGTTTGTGCTGCTATTGGTGATTCTCTTAGTCGATTCATTAAGATGGATAATGAACTGGTCCAAGCAAGGTTTGTTCACTTATGCATGTATTTGTATTGAGGTGGATCTCAACAAAGGTCTTTCGAGACAAGTCGGAGTTAAACCATGACGACTTCGAGAGTGAATACAAGTTCTACACTATGAGGACACGGCCTTTCAATGTCAAATTATTGCCATCAAATTGGGCACCTTAAGGAGGCTTGCCCACTGTCACTCAATCTAGAATAAAAAAAATAACGAAGGTATTTCTTTATGGGCTAAAGAATGGCAGCCATTCTTCAATGTCGAAAGTCAAAGACTGTTCTCACCCCAGGAAATTCAGAAGCTATGAATGTTGAGATTCCCCATGTTGGCGGTTGTGTCAAGTGGATCGCATGTATATGAATCTTCTTATCTATGACTCTAATCCAGATTAGCCATTGCCTAGATCCTTCTGCTATAATTGGCTTCCCAACCGGTGAATCGGATTGTTGTCACGAGATTTAAGGAGAAGAAAGGGCACTTTGAGCCTCTTGTTTCTCGTCCCGCTTTGGCATCAGGTGTCTTTACTTTTTCCTGCTTGTTATGGGCCCATGCCTCGGGCATCTTGGTAATTTGGTTTCCCCTCTATTGGCATTCTCGATTGCAGCACCTTGTCTTCTTTGCTCCTTTTGTTGTTTTGATGTTTTGTTGTATTCCTAAACATGGCCTAGTGTGCTCATGGCTTTGGGTTGCATGCTCTCATACCGCCTGCTCTTTTTGTTGGAGAAATCTTGTATCATGTTCCATTTAATATAATATAAGATCTTTTTCATCAAAAAAATATTTATTTTACAAAATTATATATATATATATATATGATGGTTAAAATTTGAATATACATGTCATTTTGACATTTCAATTATATATTTCACATGTAACCATGAAGTTCATATTTTAAAAATGGTTGTATTTTGATATCTAGAATGACTTAAAACGTCTAAATGCCTTGCAAAATCCAACACCTGAGTTGTCAACTACGGAAGCTCAACCAGGGGAAATATGGTGAATACTTACCCTAGGTATTTGCTCCCTGCTATGCAAGACAATATGAGGAGCAACCACCATTGATTTTACCTACCACTATACAAATAGATACCATCTTAGATAGAATATCAATTACTAGGATCAAAACTGCAAATCGGGTATTCAAATTATGTACGGTATCGCATTACATCTTTACATTTATGCAAATTACTTATGCATAATTTTACTGGCCATATGTATATGTTTTAGGGATCCAATTTCCTCATTTTCATGGTCAATTCTTGGCCTTCAGTCTACATTAATGTGTAAATTAAACTATATTCGATGTATTTTTATTTGGTGCATCTGATGACTTAGAACTTTTCTAGATTCTTTGTTTCCTTTGTCTTTTGCCTTTTTTTTTATGTAACCACTATTTTTGCTTATGGAAAAACATCCAATGGGAAGACCTTTATCATGAGGGCGATCACCAAATACAATATCAATGATATTTACAACCACATACTGTTAGGAAACCACAGACTTTGCAACAATGAATAAGCAGAAAGTTGAATAAAAAAAACCACAGTTTATAGAGATAGAGATAAAACAAATATACAAAATATCAAACATATAAGAGATGAACACCAGATTTACGTCGTAAAACCCCAGCTGAGTGCTTAGGGAAACATCCATGGTGCAAGATATCAAACTTTATTAACTCAATACGAACAGATTACACACGAACTCGTTATGAGCTACTTGGATCTTAACAAAAATAAATACACCTAATTGGCGAAGTACAGTTGGGATTCCTCCTCTTAAAAATAGAGTGGAAAGATGTCATTAGAAATTTCCTTCCTAAAAAAGAATTCAGTGGATTTTGTCTTTCTAGAAATAAGGGATTGATTCCTTAATTTTTGCTTTGGGGGCTCCAGAACATGTCACTGACCCCCTATGACAAAGGTAAAAGTAATATACAAAATACCAACATACAAGAGACGAACACCAGATTTACATGGTAAAACCCCAGCTGAGTGCTTAAGGAAAAAACTATGGTGCAAGATATCAAGATTTTATTAACTCAAGATGAAAAGATTACATGTGAACTCATTATGAATTATTTTGGATCTTCACAAAAATAAATACATCTAATTGGTGAAGTACAATTAGGATTCCTCCTAAAAATAGAGTGGAAATATTCTATTAGGATTTTCCTTTCTAAAAATAGAATTAAGTGGAATTTGTCTTTCTAGAAACAAGGGATTTAATCCTTAATTTTTACTTTGGTGGCTCCATAACATGTCTCCGTCCCCTCAAGACCTCCCAGCAACAAGAGTGGAGGGGTAAGCCCGCCCACACCCACCTTTCGGGAAGTGAGCTACAAACTACGCTGCAAAGGGATCCAAAATTTAATCTTGTTAACACATATCTAATACATACAATATGTAGAAACATCATCCCCAATCCTTTATGTGCAATGCATTCCGGTTTGATATGACGTTTGATAGAATGATGGTTGAGGATTTTTGCTAGAAGCAATTTGGTTGCAGTTTAACCTTTTATTTGTGCAGAATCCAGATAAAGACATTGTTACATATATCTGCTTTAGATATTTATAACGAGGTTGTTAAAAACCTGAATCCATAAAGTGGCCCACTTTGTCCCCTGGATGATCCCGAGGTAAGGGTAAGTTTGTTATTTAATGATTTGGTATAATATTTGGATATACAATTGTTTATTTGTAGGGACCATTGAAAAGAAATGGGTTGAATAATCCGTAATGACAAATAGTTGTTATTTTAATTTTAAGTGTTTTCCCCAACTTATGTTTTAATACAAGTTAATAGTAGCTTAGGATTGTACAAAAAGCCCAAAATTACACTAGTGAGTAATAAACCAAAATAAATGCATAGGAAAACACTATGCTGCTATGAGAAATACATAGTAGTGGAAATCCATGTTGCCATCTCTGATGTCCTCATGTAATAACCTGGGCTAGATGCAATAGTGCACCACGGCTTTCTCAACAATACTATGTACCTTGGCTTTGCTTCACCTCAACATCCGACTCACAATATGGCTCCCTCATATCGAAGCGATGTACCTCGGTACTTCAAATGTGCCTTTGCTTACCACTTTTTCTCAATGAATGCAAATGGTTTTTCTATTGAATCAAATCTTCTCATCAAACTCATCGTGAGGGGACTTATTCATTCAAATAAAATAGCCTATTTCATTTATACTTGCAATTCTTCTCTACAAATTTTTTTTTGTCTCTGAATTCTCCTCACCACAGGATTAATATTTCAACCGTATTTGCAACTTGCACTTGTCCATGAAAAACTCGCAATTGATCTAATTGCTTTTCATCTAGTGTTCTTAATTGGAGCTCTCCTCCTAGTATCTTTGAATGCTCTTATACAAAAATTATGCGGATCCATCTGCATCAATGGACGAGTCTTTACTGCAAAGGAGAGAGCTGGAAGGGGGTTTACATAATCACTTTCGCCACAGAAACAAAATAGCAACAGTGAGAGAAAATGTATGTAATTCTTATGAATGTAACAGTGAGAGAAAATGTATGTAATTCTTATGAATAATTTGTAATCATCCAAGCATCTTTTAGAATTTCCCCTTTCCAATGCAGCGACCCGTAAAGATTTTTGTAATATTCTACTTGGATCTGCTACAAGAAAGATCTAGTTGTTTGTTATCTCCATATTTTTGTACAAAATTTTCTTCTTGACACAAAGCACAAGCATCTGATTGAAAAGACATCCACCACAATATTGATTTTCAAGCACAAGGAGCACCTGAATGAAGATTGATGTTTATTCAGGTGTTCATTTAGGAGGAGGAACTAATTATACGATTTATAATACTAAGTTCTATATACTTTAATGCAGGCTTAGGTAGCCTAATTAACAAAATATATACCATATATGATAGAATATCATTTACTGGGATCAGAAATTCAAACTGGGTATGCAAATTATGTATGGTATCGCATTACATCTTTGCATTTATGTGAATTATTTATGCATAATTTAACTGGCCATATCAGTTGATTGTATATGTTTTGGGGATCAAATTTCTTCATTTTCATGCTCAATTCTTGGCCTTCAGTCTACATTATTGTGGAAATTAAATTATATCCAATGTATTTGTATCTGGTGCATCTCGTGACTTGGAACTTTTCTAGATTATATGTTTCCTTTGTCTTCTGCCTTTTGTTTTTATGCAGCCACTATTTTTGCTTATGGACAAACATCCAATGGGAAGACCTTTATCATGGGGGGGATCGCCAAATACACTATCAATGATATTTACAACCACATACAGAATGTAGAAAACATCATTTCCAGCCCTTTATCATGTGCAATGCATTCCGATTTGATATGACCTTTGATACAAAATGACATATGCGACATGCAGGTATGCATGGACGTGAAATTTAAATCTTGTTGAGGAAGACAGATGAGTAAACATGAAGAAGTCTGCATGTGAAATATAAATGCAAAACAAACTTTACATCTCATTTCAGTGTATATGCTGAAATTTAAAACCCAGCTTCAATATTTGAGAAGAACATTTAAATTTCCATTAATGCTGACAACGTTAGGGAGAAGCATCGTCAATAAAAATTGGATTGTTCAGTATGAAATCGAGATGAGTTAGTCTCATAGTTTGATAGCCAAGGTCTTTGTTTTTAATAATTATGATTCACAATACTCACTGTCCAATCTACATTGACTGCCTCACCAGTTGAGTGTTAGAACATAACATAGAAATATCAAGTTGGCTCCCTTTAGTCTATGACATTCATAGACTCTGTTTTTCATAAAGTGGAGATATTCTCTCTAGAACAACCTTCCCAGTTTAATAAGCTCCATTAAAAGTGTTAGCACAACACGTAGTAATATCGAACCCTAGAACAGCAACATCAATGTGGCTCCCCATAAACCAAGCTCCATAACAGCCATTTCAAGTGAAATAGTAGTACCAACTTCCCTCCTAATAACATAATGCAGACGGCAGTAGTTGCAAAAGCTTATGCGAACCAGTTGCATTTCAATTTGAGGGACCTACAGGAAAAGTTTTTAGTCGCCGTGTACTTTGGAGAGATAGAAGCAGTGACCACTTCCCAATCAAGAATATTTAATTTTATGATAAATGACAAACTACTTGCCACTGTAAATTTCTCCATGGATAGTTACATCATAAAGAGACAGATTACGTTGAATAACTCCAAGTCTCGAGAATTAGTAATTCCTCTTGAAGCAATAAAAAGGAATGAGAATTCTAGCCATGGGTTTCTCATAAACGCCAAGCTATGTCATTTTCTTTTCTATGTCCCACAAAAAAATATTGTAATCAGTACTCAAAACCAGATGCACGGCAAGATAGATATTCTAAGCTAATAAGAATCTTGCGTAAAGGGGGAACATTTTAGAATAAGTTTTCTAAATTATAATACAAAGTGGTTTTCATTATTGATAAAAATAATTTCATCAAATCTTTTTCAAACCAGATCCTTCATAAATTTCAGACACCAACTACAAGGTTAGAGTAAGCCAATAAATTTTTTTTGTGTTCTTGATGCATATAAAACCGTATAGATCAAGGATCAGAAACCTGCTCATAATATGTAAAATTACCATGTTAACCTTTGCAAATGAGCATTATCGAAATGAATTGAGCCATGTATAAGTAGTGTTAATAGTGTGGGGTATTGGATAGAGAATGATTGTAATTTTCTTCCATAAAAATAATTAAAGTTTATTTCATACCTTGCATCAGCATATAGCTCGCGGGACAAATTAGTCAGTTTGTTTGAGCGAAAAAAGCACCGCTTAATAGTTTTAGAGAACAAAAAACAAGCCACCTCTCAAGGGGATACATTTGAAAGATCAAATGTTTCTAGTGAAGATAAGGTAAATTGAATAATATATGATGTAGCAAAAAATTTCAAGCTATAATTTTCAAATTTCAGCTACCAACTACAAAATTGAAGCCCATAAAAACTTAGAGAAACCTTCTTTTCAAAACAAGACATGTCAAGCTTTTTAAAGAACTTTGTGTGTGTAGGATGAGCAAGCAACTTCTAATAAGATCTCTAAAATAAGCCTCATGGATGGACAGACACCCAGATTGCACAGGTGACAATGGTACTCTTAATGCACATGTTCAGCCGCGCCCTTGTACCTATTTTCAGTTCTTATTAATTTTAATCAACAATTTCAAACATGCCTTGTACCAGCCATAACAATACAAGAAACTCTGCAACTAATGAAATTTGCTTAAAGAAAATTAAACATGATTTAACTAACCCTAAAATTCCAATGAACTCTGTAAATTTATGAGCAATGTAAATAATGAAATAGAACTATTTACACTAACTGATCTATAATTTCTATTTGCACCAACCAATCCGTCACAGTGACAGAACAATATCCGCAACCAACTCATAGCACACAATGCTCGACGAGAGGGCCGAGGTCATTGCAATGACGCGTCGAACACAGAATAGTGTGTACTGCCAGGCAACTCATAAATGAAAGCATTGCCCACGACTCATCTACAACCCATAAATGAATGCATGTGCCCACGACTCACCTCCACATTGTTTCTCAAATCCGATAGCAACGGCCGAAATGAAGCCTATGGTCTCTTCCTAATGGAAACAAACTCCAGACTATCGATGGCCCAAGCCAAGGAAATAAAGCCAGTTGTGTAATACCTATCGGCGTAAAAATGACGTTGATACAAAGGTTGACAACTTTGTCATAATTAGCAACCTTGGCTCTATTATAATTTGGAATACGCTTTCTGCATAATAACCCCCCCCCCCGGAAAAAAAAAACCAAAAAATTGTGTGTTCTTCACTTAATTTATGCGCTCTTAATCCCTTTTCGCCTTTCGCCGCGTGCACTTTCAGATTGAGTCAGATTGAGATAGAGTGGGTCCAGTGCCCCCTATATCTATACATATGGATATGGGCCCATATACTTTCTATAGAGAGGGGGGAGGGGGCGAGAATGAGAATGTATTTTCTTCACCCTCCTCCCTTAGGATTCCCCAAAAAGCCAGGGTCACGGGTGGTCAAGAGGGCCCCACTTGGAGACTCAGGATCTCAGCAGATATAGATCTATATTTTTCGGAAGAGAAGAGAGAAGAAATATCTGAGGGTCTCAATATTCTCCCAATGGCGCCAATAGCAAGTATCCCAATTCTACAGAGGGGAGTGGGCAGTATCGATTGCCCACCATATCTTCCTTCTCCTTGTCGGCTTGTAGTAGGTGAAAAAATAACTCATTTAATCCAGCATGCTACTAAAAATTATCTTCCAGTAATTCTCGTATGTGCTTCTGGCAGAGCACGTATGCAAGAAGGAAGTTTCAGTTTAATGCAAATGAGTAAAATAGATGTTGCCTTGCATACACATCAAAAGGAAATAAATTTGCTATATATTTCGATTCTTACATCTCCCACAACTGGTGGAGTGACTGCTAGTTTCGGTATGTTGGTCCAATCATAGTGGGTGATGGAATAGGTGTCCCAATCATGGGTTGGTCCCTATCTAGAACTATAAGATACTTCGGGGTGGGGACCCTCATAATAGATATATAGCTATCGGGGAGTGGCCCCTATTTAAACTAGGGGGGTTGAAGCGGTCAACACCTAACCCATATACATATCCCTATCTATACTCTATATGGCAACCCCTATCTATATACGACGGCTCATATATCAACAACATAAGCTAGCTCGGATGCTTACCCCCCTCTCTATATCTATTCCATATAGCAATCAATTCAAGGGAGAGCCTAGATCTACCTCTATAGTTTGGGCAGGGGAGTACCCCACCCCATATAGATCTAGTCTATGGTATGGATAAGGGGATCGATTGATGCTCTTTCTTCTCTCTCGGATTGATAAGATCTAATAGAATAGAATAGGGAGGGGGAGGGCCAGATGCTCGACAAGCTACTGCATTAGCGATGCATAAACTCTGTTTGTCTACCAAGTTCGTTCACTGGTTGTAATCATTACCATTTGTTCCGTTTCTTAGTTAGGGTCCCATGAGAGGGCCCTTATTTGAAGGAGATCAGGGCCAATCTGGACCATAGATTGGGACTGGGTATAACACAACTGGTGTTGGGTGAGACTAGTATGACACAATGTATAAACATGATATGACATGATTGAATGTCTTTGAAAATGGGGAAACATATGCAGTTGTTTACCATTCTCTTCATCTTAAAATGAGAATACAGTGGAGGTTAATGGTATGCGAGAAATAATCATTGACATTAGTAGCCTTGATGAGTTGATTCCTTCCATGGAGCAACACCTGGGTGCTATTGCCAATGCAATATTGGATAAGGTAATTGCATTTCACCAACACATTCTTTTGTTTATGAGATCTCCATAAATCATGAAATTCTTGTAATATTTTGTGGCGTTGCAAGGGAGTACCAACACTACTACATAGGACAAAGGTGTTGATAACAATTTCCACTAGTTTGGTAAAAATTGGTTTAGAAAGGTGTTGATGCATGTCCACGGATATGCTTGCAAGGTATGAAGTGTTTCAAGCTTTATGTATGGAACTTCTACTTATTCTTCTGGTGTAGTATAATTATGCCAAAGGCGTTTGCTACAATGGGGAAGACTCTTGGGGTTTCTGACAGGTGCAGAACATCGACTACCCACATTGAAGCATACATCGTCGACATCCCCATGCTACCATTGATCTGTTGCCAATTTAGTCCTTCAAAAATACGAATCATGGGCCTAACTAGACAATCTACGCAATAAATCGGGGCAAATTTTCGATGTGTGCACCATCAGTTAGCTTCTACGGCACGTTAAATCAGCTGTTCATTTCTCTGCAAATAGTGACCCTGTACATGAAACCTTCTGAAGATGTGCACGATCCAGATCTTCTCTTCAAATAGAATCAGATCCTTCAAACAGGTCCACCGCCCGCGTACAAGAAATTAATTATCTCATTCGGTTCTTGTTCGATAGTTGGCAGCTACTCCAGTCAACATGAAATATATCATGGTGCGCATGGTTGCCCGAGAAAGGTGCCTGGGTGGAAGGAGTAGGAACTAATGTTTCTTATGGTGAAGTTTGTAAAGTACCTACAGAATCCAATAAAGCAGATAACTTAATGGAATGCTAAGTTGTCGTTAAAATCCCCCTGTATCTAATGGAGTTTCAGGAAGGGATGCTGATGGAGTTCTTTCCTGCTAAGAGAGAACACGGGCATGCTTCTACATCAAATTGCATGAAAGAAGCCAAGGAGTTGAAACATGCAGGAGACAATATAAAGGTCTTTCCAATATAATTTATCCTCGCCATCATATATTTCTCTAGGTTAGGAGTATTCTTGTAATTTGATGCAGTATGATTTTGCGGACGGCTAGCCTTTTTTTTTCTCTTAACATCTATGTGATGCATATTACAGAATAAAGGCATGGAACTTGAATGCAATGGGTTGTACTTCAATGCGGCTTTGAAATTTCTAAAGGGTGCTTAATTGTTGGAGCCTTACAATGTTGAGAATGCAAGGCATCGAGAAATAACCCAGTCGATGGCAGTTAATATAGACACTCAAAGCTGTGTGAGTAAGCTATAATGTCATTTAAGATTTAAAATGGAAGCTTTCATGTATATTATTTCATACGTAGTACAGGTTTCGTAAGCAACATATAAATGTAACTAATCCAACACAGATAATGATATTGAAGTTTCTCAAATGGATTTACAGGTATTGTGCTGTGACATATGAGAGAAATAAGGAAATAGTTGTTGGCCTGACATATAAATGCATGGGAGTGGCATATATGAGGGTTGTAATATCAAAAAATTTATGCGTAAGTAGAGATCGACATGACTTGTAAATGAATTTTCACAATGCTCCACCTGGTAATGTAACATGCCTAATCACACATTTTTTGTTCCATTCGTTGTTTCTACAGAGAACACACTCTTCCTAAAGTAAGATAAAATTTCATACTTTAGACACCCTGTTGGATTAGCTCCTTGTTCCTAATGATGTGTCAATTATGCAACTTAAACTTGCGAGCCAACTGAGGTAGCAAATGTCAATATGGATGATATGTTGTTAATGTTTTGTTGAGAACAAAGTATTTTTGCCCCATGAATACCTTCATGCCGTGTTATTTATATATATTTATATATGAAAGACTATTTGACTACAGAGTCATTCATGAGATCCTCGCGCCTTTTTATAAGTCAATGGAGAGACATAGTGAGAGCAAAGGCATTTAAGTATAGTTATATTAGTAGCGGACGGATTCTCATGGGCTCCAAATATTATGTCGAGGACGGAAGATGCAAGGAAATACCGTAATTCTCCTCCTTCCCCCTTCTACGATTTACAGTAGACCGCGCCATAGCAAATATGAAAGTTGTTTTATAAAGAAGCTTTGTCACCTGCAAATTGCCTTAACAAAGAAATAGTTTTACAAAAAAGGCATCTGACTAGAAGGTTTGAATAGGAGCCACCTAGACAGGTTCAGGTTTGGAAGTGTGAATCCAAGCATTCTCCTATCCCTTCTTTCCCTTCTCGTCGGTGCTTCTCTTGGCATAACAAGATCACATGAAAATGTAAGTCCTACACTCTCCTAGAGGAAAAATTGTCGTCGATTTGGGAACTATTTCCTCTTTTATTTGTGTAACCTGGGTAATCTCTTAACTTAAAGTCGAGACACTTGCATAAGAATAGGCCACACTTCATTGATTCTTCTTCCAGATTCCATTTATTATATGGCTCCCCCTCCTTGTGGTTGACATGGATTTCTCCATAACTAGCCAGCACTCCTAAAGAACATGCTCATCAAATCCCTATGCCTTTGTATAACCTTTGGGTCTTCTTCTCTCCCCCAAAAGCTTGCGTGGGGAAAATTAATAACTATTTTGTCAAACATTCTTCCTCTGAAGTTGACCAATGGATCTATTCTAGTTGCATCCACCCCATGTAGTACCCATGCTCCACGTTTTTCTAAGTTACAGATTGTAGTCCTCACATATTTGTAGAGCCTTATAACCTTCTCTGTAATCACAATGCACATAAATATGTATGTCAGTACTAAAGGTTGATAATCACATAATGTAGAAGGAACTTTAATTCGTGATAACAATAAAATATTTGAAACTGGGACTGATTAATTCCCTTATAGAAAACATGAAAAGCAATTTGTATAGACCTAGCTGCTATCAAGGGATGTGGAAACAATGTTATCTGCACGCCCAAACTTAATCCACAGAAGATAATGAGAAGTGTCTCTCTATGACTAACAGAATCCTATGCAAGCTTGAATAGCGCATAATCCAAGTCTCCGATGGCCTTCCTTGTCCTTGCAAAAATAAGAATCCATAAATATTGCCAGTAAATGTAGAGATGATTTCACTTGAACACAGAAAAGATTCCACAAAGGTGTGAGGAACTAATCTCTGATACAGTTGGGATAAAACCATCACACAGTCATAATGATAGAAAAATATTGTAAATAATTCCATATCCCAAAACAAAAATATGAGTTCGTCTAAAAACCAGGAATAGTCCAAACAAAGACCAGAAAAAATATTAAACAATTGATGGGGATAACCATAGTTCAAAACAGAGGTAAATTGAAAATTTCGGAGGCACAGGAGGATGAGGATCAAGGAGAGGAAGGTGCTAGGGCTTTGGATCAAACAAGCCTTGAGAGCCTGTGGCAGAAATGGAGTTGAGCTGTGGGAGAGGGTGAAGGTGCTTAGTGAGGTGGTTCAGCTGGATACTCTTAGCTTGTCCCTTGTTGAGCGCTACATGGAAGGGCTGGTGTTGTGCTCTGGTCCGCTCGAGGATTGTTTGGCTAAAGAGTTTTTGGAAGAATTTTTTCGGTTTACTGGGTTCCTCCTCAGCTGAGACATGAAGGATTTCTTGGCGATTATTAGTTGTGACGACAGCCTTGTTTCTTTTGCTCCTTTTTCAGTCGAAGGTCTGGTGTCTACATTCATCAAGCTTTATTCTTACTTCCAACGTATGTCGGTTGGGTTGCCTGTTGAGTGCCAGCCTGATAATGTTTCACAGGTTTCTGGGGTTCCAATGGAGATGGCTACTGCTGTGGTGTTAGGTTCGTTTCAAACCCAAGCTACAATACCTGCCCTGATCCTTCCGGTTTCTATTCCCGTTGAGGGTCACAAGGAGATGATGAGTTTTGGGGAAACATTTTTGTTAGAAGGTCCTTCTCTCGTGCTAGTGCGGCCGAAGCGGAGGTTTTCCTCCCCATTCTTTGAATCGGTCCTTGCTGGTTTGTTTTGGTGGTTGAGGATGTCCGTGGTAGGGATGCGAGGTTATGGGATAGTCCTAGTTTCATTTTAGACAGGGGTGGTCCTGAATTCGTTGGTCTTCCTATTAAGGGACTGCTTGTCTTGGCTTCCAAAGTGGCATTTTAGGAAGAAATGGATGTTATTCGAGGAGCTATTTTAGTATGTATGCATCTTTTGCCAGTGTTTGGGAGTCGGTTGTTGCGTCAGATTTGGGTAGCTAGGTTTTTTAGCTGTGTCATTTGGTCGTGCTGAGAGAGCGTTGGTTAATCTCCTCTCTAGATCGTGTCTTTTTTCTGCAGTGGCTCGATATCAATCGGTGGTCTTCTTCCTGGTGGTCGCAGGTGGTTCATGTTTTTTCGGTCTGGGTTGTGGAGGTCTTCGGTGGTTTATTGTGCGGCTTATTCCCCTTGTTATGTGTTAGATGCTACCCCGTTCAGCTTGTGCGAGGATTTTGGCAATGGCTGGTGTTTAGCCGGTGGCCGGATTTTGCCAAGGCTATTATTGTCTCTGCAACCGCAGCTGTGTGTTGGTGGTGTATTGACTTCACCGATTTTTGGCCGGTGGGTTGTTTTACGGGTTGGGCTGTGTGCCCAACCTTGTTTTGTGCCTTGTATCATTTTTCATTTGCCTTGTTGCGTCCTTTGCCAATACTTGGGTGTTCATTGTTTTGGCGATTTTGGTTGTTATGGTTGTTCGGGTCTTTGTGTGGTTTGGTCCTTCTGGACACTCGTTTTGTATTGGGTGGGGTCCTGCCAACCCTCTGGTTCTAAGCTCCGGTCAAAAGCATTTAAATATAAAAAAAACATAGTTCAAAACAATGTCTACCACCAAATCATTGCCTTTGTTACACGTATTTGTCTCTTAAATCCAAATCACAGATCTTCCACAACATAGCATCTACAAGCGTTATGCATTAACAACCTTCAATGTTATACATTAGCAATTCTCTCAGCATAGAATAATGACATACATCAGCATTTCAGGTGGGAACGAGGATATGTGGCAGTGACATCACAAGGAAACCCCACCTTTGTTGGCATGACATGCCCATTTCCACCTTAGGGTTTGGTGAAAAATGACATATGGAGTTTGGCATGTAAGTACTTATATATTGTGCTAAATACAAAGTTTTTCCCAATGTAGAGTTCTTCGGCAGAGCCTATCTCTCACAAAATTTTGCGGGGAGATAGGCAGATTCGAATTGGAGACCTCTAAAATATAAGGCAAGAGGCCCACCACTTTGCCACAACATTAATTTGTTTATAATTTGACTTCTTTTAATTAAATATCACTCCTACAAACATGCATGAGGGATAGGTAAAACGAAGTTTTTCATTGTTGACATTGGAGGTGGGAAGGGTGTAGACTCTATGATCTATCAACCTTTGATGTGTGTGTGGGTGTGGTTCAAACTTGACGAATTCGTTCCATAGTATGCCCATTTAATGTGTCACGCACCTGCACATTTTGTCATGACACTAATTCTGAACTTGGAAAGATTTTATTATGTTCGACCATTGAACGTGAGTGTATCTTCTACAGGACTATTCTTAGGTCAACACAACCCCCAACGTATAGTACCATGCCCTCCGCTGAGCAAAGATGAAGGTATCTAACTAAGAAATTTTTTGTACAACATTACATTTCACAACACTCATGCCTCTCAAAATACATTTATTCTGAAGTGAGTGTATTTTTTAATAATATTTTGTCAACATGTCATTAATTATGCCGAAGATGTATTTTTTAATTGTGCTCATCTAAATAATGTTTTCAAATGTTGATTTATTTGCCTCAGTCTTTCTCAACTTTTTAACCTTTTCAATGGCATAAAACTGGAAACACCAAAACACTATCAGCTTTAATCAGTCTTATGATATTTTTACCACTTCCTTGGCTCATACAAAACCCGCACGTTCAAACCCAAGAGCAACACAAAATAAAAACTACCTTTTTCCTAAGTCTTCACAGGTTCTTGCTCTCCTTTATGCATACAATAGTATCGAGTTCAAAATGCAGCAACACTAAAAAACAATTTATGTCACACTTTTCAGTGTACTTGCAGCAGTCGCCAAACAACATCCATATTTTTTTGAAAAACAACTCCACAATTTTTCACTTAGTTCTGCTCATGCCTTCGGTGCAAGGTAGCAAAAAAAATTATGTGCATCTTCTTTCGAATCATGACTCCAGTGCAACCAGCAAAGCAATTTTTCACTTTCTTCAAATCATAGAAAATGTTTTCCCTATTTTTTATTATAAAATACATGGAATTTTTCTAAATAACCATCTCTTCTAACTAACGTATTTTAAACATGACACTGTTTTTCATTGAAATTAATGTACAATTTCATTGATATATAAATATATATTAACAAATTACTTATGTGGTAGGAAAATAAACATTCACTAAATAATTTTATTGCTATTATATGAAAAATTATATTTAATGATACAATAATAAACCTTTCACCGGTTTGCATTAAATAACAACATAAAATAATACTTACCTTTTACAATATTTAACGATGCGCACACATGCAGTTAATGTGACCACATTCGTGGTCTTTGAATATTTTTGAACATGAAGCTCAAGTATGGTTTTTTTACTGACTTAGGTGATATAGTAGACCATTTGGGTTTCACACTTGGAACCAATCATATTTCCCCAATTATTTATTTTAGCCATTTTAAGTGCAAATTACATTCACATGAATAGTGTCATCTAGATCAAAATGTTAAAGTGGAGCATATATAAAAAAATATTTTTTGGGCAGAGAAAACGACAACAAAAAACGTCCGTTAGATAAAATCTACCTGACGTTGATGTCACCAACCATTGGAGGGGCTCAATCATTGATGGTTATCTATACATATCATATTTCCCTACACTTAGTCAAGCTTAAAGTTGAGAAATGGCCTACACAACACTACAAGAAGATTGGGATGATAAATTTGACCACACATAACAAATATGTTTTGGGTCAAGACACTCTGAGATGTGGTTTAGGTGTACGACATGTATGTATTTTATTCACACTTTTTTAGTTCCAACATTCCAATCATTTGTTCGCCTTATCTAATAAATTAAACTCCAAATCGATAAACTTGATGCCAAAAAATTAAAATAAAATAATAAAAAACCCCTTTTCCAGTGGTTGTGATGTCACCATTAGATAACCCTTAGCACATGCTAAGAACGGTTGTCTTCATTGCCAATCAAAGTATAGATAGAAACCATGCATGAAAGACATGGGATCCATTTCTTCTAAAGCTGCAAACAAGGAGCATGGTATGTTGTATTCATGAGGTTGGGTTTCAAACCCAGGACCTTTTGGATTTTCCCCATTTTTTATTTTGACCCCTTTAAGAACAAATTGGACTCTCATGAAAAATACAAGCGACATGGATATGAAAATGTGGATCATGGTAAAAATAGAAAATCTATTTTATGTCAATACTTATTGATGGAAAACTATATCCCTATCTATACATTGTCCCACGATATGCGCAGTCAAATTCATTTTACAGTTACATGTGTTCTTCAAAATAACTTTACACTTCGATCAACGTCTTTATCGCCCCTCTTCCTCTTCCACTTTTTCATTCTCTCCACTTTCACTTCTTCGATGCACCCCCTTTGACGTTTCCATCATACATTTCACGTACGATTGCTAGTGAATGACAAATGTACATGTACTAGTCACTCAGTTCACAAATACCCTCACCATTACCAATCCCATGCTCCACTATTGGCTCCTCGGGCTCTCCCTTATATGGCATGAATTTGGTTGTGTTGTTGGCAGATGTGCTTCATATTGAAGTTGAATCGGGAGACGAGGAATGTAATTATCGTTGTTCTCAAAGCAGTGGATCAGAATTAATATTGGATGGAAGCAGGGCTGTCAGTATTAAGATATGTGTTGGATCAAATCGATTAAGTCTCCGCTAACAGAGGACAATGTGCGCAGCTTCTAGGGCATATGTGCGCTCTAGCCAAGTGCATATGTCAGTTAAATGAACAATTGCCCAACGAAAAAGAGAAGCTGGATGATCAATCATGTGTCTTGCGCGGATAAGATCTCATCCACCTTTCGGGTAATAATGAGTAAATTCTGCTCTCAGAGGACCTTTTCGGTAGTTAAATGGCATTTTTTTCTACTGATGCACACAATTTCGGTTGTGTCATTATTATTTATGATGCTGAAGGTTCATTTCTGCATCGGTGGAAGCTGCCGATTTACAGAGTATCGAATCCCAAAGATATTTGATTTTGGAAGCAGTTGTCGCTGTTTTGGAAAGATTGCCGGCTGTTCTTCCTCCATCACAAGGAGAAAATCCCCTTGCAGGTATGGATTGTTCTGTGAATTGCGTGCCATACTTGATCTTATTTATACAAAAATAGATCTCTTTTTTGTAAATCCAACAAATAGATAATATTTTCCTTGTGTGTTAAATTCTTTTTACCTGTTTCAAAGCTATTCTGGATTTTGTAATCGGGCTTCTCCATATGGACATGAACGATATGTCCAAGATTTCGGTCGTTGTTTATGGTGTCGGTGGAATCGGGAAGACAACCCTGGCAACAACTGTTTTCAAAAAGCTTGATCTTAGTGGCTACAAATGTTGCAGAGTCGACATTGAGCAAGATTGTTCCGTCGATTATCTCAAGTTGCTTCAGAAGCAGATTTTACTTGACTTGTTTGGGAAAAACATTGATTTGAGAAGCTGCGAGGAGGGTAACCAACAATCAACAGGGGCTTTTAGAGAAGTCAAACAACCTTTGTTCGTGTTTGTGGATAATGCTTTGAGAGGAAGTGACCCGGCCGCCTTCTACCCAAGGATCTCTCAGCCCTTCCAAAGCGGATCAGGATTCTCATCACCACCAGAAAGGTTAAAGAAACGGATCTGCTTATCCACCGAGAAATGGATCTGATTGTCTTTCCGAGGCACAGTCAAAGGAAATGCTGTGTGAAAAAGCTTTATGTGGCCAGGGCTCGAAATTCCCCCAAAGTGTAGATATTGACTGTCTGGTAAAACTTTGTGGTGGAATTCCTCTTCTGGTGGAGATGATCGCCTCAAAATTGAAAAGGCGTGTTAATAATGTGCCACTTTGTAATGAGATGGTGAAATTGTTGAAAGAATCACTCACACAAGGAGAGGGAGACATGAGTGAGAAAGTAGTGGATGTTGCGTATAACAGTTAAGATGAGGGTTAATGCAGAGAGGTGTTTCTGGATATTCCCTGTTTCTTTCACAACACGACACGACACATTGTGGCTTACGCTGTGGGTATAGTTGAGCTCCAACCCCTTAAGATGCCGCACTTGTAAAGGTATTTCCTTGAGAAAAGGAAAATTTCACAGACAAGATCCATAGACTGCAGGATTTTGTGTTACAGTTGGACGAACAGGAAGGCATTGTGAAAGTTCATGATATAGTGAGAGCCCGAGGGAGAAGACTGTCCCACGGTGACAGAATCAACGACATGGAATCGCTGCGCGATGTTCTTGGAGATACACAGGCATATGCTTCCCCTGTCAGTTTGGATTTTACTACAGTAATTTGAGTTCCTCTTAAGTGGAGCCAACATTTGGTGTTAAAAAATATCTTGACCATGCCTCTAATGACCACCTCTTACAAATGCTTTGCAGAAGTTACAGAAATAAAAGGGATTAGCCTTTACTCTGCCATTACCCTTGAAGCAGAGCAACTTGACATGATGAATAGTTCATTGAGAGTTCTTGATGCATGTCGTCACGGAATACGTAATGGAAGCATTAAAATCAATGGAAGATGTACAAGAAGCTTTGCAAATCTAAGATATGTTGACCTTGGGGATGCTGATCTACCCATGGATCTGAACAAACTGAAGCGATTATCAGTTTTAAGTGGCGCTCGCATTAAGAACAACGTTTGTGAGGCAAGTACCTACATTTAAATCATTTTCTTTATATGGAATATTTTGAAGTGGATTTATTACATATTGAAAAATTCACTGTTTGTGCAGTTGTCAAGTTCCTTGCATCTTTTGAGACCCTCGACTGTTTCAAATCCGCCAGCTTTCCTCAAAAACCTTGGAAATCTCTCATCATTGGAAGATTTGGATATGCCACAAAGCTTGGCAAGCCTTCCATTGCACTCTGTCGGCCAATTTAAATCATTATGTTTTTAACATTTTACAGGATAAGTGAGCTCCCAGAAGATTTTGGCAACCTACATGCCTTAGCCCTGTCTTTCTGTATGTCATTTTACAGTAATTGGATTTTACAGTAATTGGATTTTACAACTCTTTCTTTTTTACTAATATTGTCCCACCACTTGAAGCATGGCTTATCTTCACGAGATGAAGCAATCTCCATTGCATTATTCCAATGCGAGACTGTATTTTCATATCTCGATGTTGATGGACAATTGGCGGTTCGGTTCACATATGGCTTCCCAGCGCACCAAGCAAAGCTTGCTTTTTTGGTGAATGTGTTATCTTTCTTCTCTGACAAACACTATGGCTTCGTAAATGGTAATGAAAAAATGTGCAGAGCTTATTTTTCAAGATTTCCACATTATTTACGTAGAGATGGAAAACTTATTACAGAAAAGTGAAGAACGTGTGTGCCGGAATCTCCATCATTTACCAGAAGGCACTCATGTTTGGATGGCAGTAGGCAATAAAATAAACCAAAAATTTTGCTATGCTTTGTACAATACCCTCTACTGGGAACATGGTTTGCGTGACTCATGGACCTCGTTTCATACAATTCTTGTAAGTGTGAGTGTATAGGTAGACAGAGACAATAAAAGGCATGTGGAAGTTTTGAAGAGAATACTCCGTGACGATGATGATCATTCAGAAGCACTTAAAGATGTTAAAGGAGGCTTCAAAAGTCAATTCAACTCCCTTGATGGCCTCTCCCAAAAATATGCTACTGATTAATTGCTCAATTAGCTCTACATTTGCATAAGTATCATGGCATATTCAATAGAAGTTAATGCATTTTATTGATAAAGTAATATACAAGAAAGTGAAAGGTATTTATCTGCCGTATATATTTTGAGGGGCAAGAGGATATGGAGTAAGAAGTTGAAAATGGTAATGTATTAATGTTGTCTTCTATGGTTCAAAGACGTTAGAATAATCTCAATTTCTTCTTGTCACTTAAAAAAAATTGTCTTCTAATAACATTGATTTTAAAATGTTTTTTTTACATGAAATGGGTAGAAGACAGTTTTTTTTACTAGATTGCAATGAAGATATAAAGTGTTTGAAGAAGACACAATTATAGTTTTTAATTTTGAAATCAAATTTGTACAATTTTTTAATCAAATTTGTACAATTTTTTTAAGTTTCTCAAAATTATTGTAGCAGAAATTCTTGTCGTGATTTAGTAATCAACCAATGATGATTACGAAATGGATATCTGAATAGAAAACTCGAAGGACTATGTTAGAAAGGATTTGAACTTTGGACAAAGAATTTTTTTTAGATGTTTCATTAAATATATTTTGAGGTTACAACCAACTACATAACATAGTCACACATGTGATAGAAAAAAAATACATTCCATTCAAAGAGATGAAATGGAACTTAATGTGATTTGATATTGATAAACTCGAAGATTTTAACAAAGACTACTTCTCGCTATTTAGAAAAGTTCAATTTTAAGCAAGCCAATCTAAAAACACTTAGATTTTTTTTTTTTCAAAATACACGCTTCTTTATTCTACAATTGCAATCCTTCACAAGGTTTGCAGGACCTTTTCCTTACAATAAAATTGCTCCAAGAAAATATATTTATCCTAAAAAATTAGCATGTGAACATATTTATTATACAATATTTTTAGACATTTCTAAAAGTAGATAAAAATAAAACTACTAGCTTAAAATAAAATAATTTATTTATAAATTTTATACGGCTTTATTTTTTATCCTTCTATAAATATGCTAAATCACGAAACTAACTAATAATATATTAATATTTTCTTTGCATGGATATTCTCTACAATATCCCTAATTTACAAAAAAAAGAAATCAATATATTATCAATTCAAAACAGAAAAGAAAAGCTATTTAAAAACTTCTCCAAGCGCTCAATGAGAAACACTTATCCAAAATTCTCCCCCTTGATGGTGAGTGGACTAACATTCAAATCTTAGAACTTCAAAAATTGAAATTTTGCATTAGCTTAGTGAAGCTATATACAACTTATTCTTGAGTGTTTGCATATTTTCAATTGTATCTCTTTCTTATAAACTAAATCTCAAATAAAATGGTACTATAAAGAAAAATTATTTAACCTTCTGTTATCATGTTATCATACCAAAAAAATTGTAAGCCAATTTTCTTCTCCCTAATTTCTTCTAGATCTTTTTGGAGCCATAAAACTTGTGCACATACCAAAGTGATTGCAATACATTCTTCCCCTATAGAAGAACGGGAAATGGAACTTTTATTCTTTAGAATAAGGATATAAGAAAAATAACATTTACACTCTTTGGAAAAACTACTAGTTCTAAATAATATTTAAATCTTCACTAATGAAAAAGAATGAAGAGATTAAATACAAAATATTGATTAAGAAAATGTTCTGATGCATCATAAATAAATCTATATTGTTTTTTTAACACTCAAAATGCCTATGTAAAAATATAATTTCTATGTTATGAATGAGTGTAAATTTCAGCGGTGAATCTTCGTTAATTCACAAATATTTGGTTTTTTTCAAATTTGGATTTGGCTAATTTTGAGGTGTAAGGATGTTTGTTATTTCGCCTAAATTTTATGGATATAAGTTAATTTTTTTGGCTTGATTCGTCTAGCTTTTACAATAATAGCCAAATTTAATATTCAAATCACCTTTATCGTGCACACAAAAGTGAAATTTGCTACCGATTGACAACATTATGCTACTGGCCAAAAACATAATGTTGTCGGCTGGTAGCATAATGTTGTCGACCGGTAGCAGAATATTACCAGCGGGTAGCATTATGGTGTCGGCCGGTAACATTATGTTGTCGGTTGGTAACATTATGCTACCTGCTGGTAGCATAATGATGTCAGTTTGATAGTATTATGCTACCGGCCAACAACATTATGTTGTTGCCTGGTAGTATAATAATACCGGCAAGTAACATAATGTTGTCAAATGATAGAATTATGCTACCAAATTCGTAGTATTCGCTAAGATTTCGAAAGTCATTTTTAAAAATTCACTAAATAACATTTACATTTATTATAAATAAAAAATACATTTAACCTTTTGAAAAATTACTAATTTTAAATCATATTTAAATTATTCGTTAGTGAATAAGAATGAAGAGATACTTAAAAAGGCATTGATAAAAAAAAATTGGTAAAAGTTCACCATAGTGTTCCATCACATGCATGTTGTAATAATTTTATGGGGGTCCATGAAAAATAAAAGGCGACAACTAAATGCCTTTAAAAATCATGTACTTGATACAATTTCTACTAAAGCAATAGTTGGGGAAATATAAAAATTCCATAATGGTTCTCGTGGGTTTAGATGCTTTTGTTCATTTACCGTCTACATATAAGAAGATTATAATTCTTTAGGTTAGACGTTTGAACAAGTCACAGTTAACATAAGCATCTTCACATGAAGGTTATTCGTTGCAATTATATGCCCTTTTAACTTTGCAATGTATACAAACTAGTGCATAAGGTTTAAGAGTATATGTGATTTTCTATTTGATACTTCCTCATTGTCTTTTCCTTGGAATCTCAATCAATCTTCTTAGATATTGGCATTCTTATGCCCCTTCAATTTCTTCACGATGTGCATGTTTCCCAATTTTGATTTTAAATATTTTTTTGTGGTCTAGGGTCTTTCCTTACTTATCCTTTGCAAAACAAATAATACATATGTAAATATTGTACTTTTAGAATTTCCTTTAAAAAAACATGTTTAAGAGTGTCTCAATTGGGACTCACATCTATATAACTCATAGTATTTATGCTAACCACTATTAAAATAATTATGTCATACATATAGTACTTAGACAACAACAAAAATACCAAAAATACCAAGGAATGTATTATCATATTTATTATATTATACATATAGTACTTAGATAATAGAAAAACCTGACCAAAAAATATCACTATTTTATAATTGTTTTCCCAAGTAACACTATTATACACTTAATGTACACTAGCACGTACTATTTTGTTGATCACGCTGCTATACACTTATTACTCCATGTAAAAAAATGCTAAATACGACATCCCTTCATTAGGCACTTGCATCATGGTATATAGTTATATAGTCATAAAATAGGGCTTGCCGGCTACCCCCGAGCTGCACACTCATGACGGTTGGAACCATAAAATACCATGTTTTTCAACAATAACATAACCACAAAAATAATGTGGTTATGTTATTGTTGAAAAACATGGTATTTTTTCAACAGTAACCTAAGCACATTTTAAACCTATCAACATTACTGCATTTGGTTTCTATTAGTACTCAAATCCACTCACATGTGTTGTTTTTAAACATCCAGATTAGGGCATATTTGTTGTGATTATGTTCAATGACTTTCATAAAAAAAGTTTACTTCTATCTTTGAGAAAAACATGTTCCTTATACTTGTAGGGGCCGAGATGACCTACATCTATTGTTTCACATTTATTTTATTCCCATCATATAACTATAAAATAAAAGTGTGCTTACGTTATTGATGCATAATAGTCACTGACATTAACCTAAGCATGGTCAAAAGCTACAACATTTATTCATTTCTTAGCCATTCTGAATTCAAAACCACTCACATCAGACACATTGGTTGTATTTAAGCATCATGCAGATGGCATGTTTCTTGTGGTTTTATTCAAACATTCCATGAAATACTCAATTACCCATCTCAAATATAATGGGGGAAAACAAAAAGGGGAATGACAAGTGTAGGTCACCTCAAGCCATACAAGTTAGGGAAAATGCTTTTCATATAAATAATTTATTTGGGTGAAGAAATATACACTGGAAAAGTAAACAAAGTCCTTGCAAGTAAACACTTTGGGGATATTCCTTGAACAAGCTCACATGAAACATTACTTAAACATGACATTTTGTATTCTAAATCATAGAGACGGGTTTTACTTATTTCCAACAAATTTTCAAGCTACAGGAGTCTAAGTTGTTATTCAAGGCGTGTTTCCTATGAATGCATTCCCAAAATTTCATCAAACTGTCAACTTGCAAGGTCTTTGTTTACCAGTCTCTTTGTTTACCCTGAAACACTAGCGGTGCATGTTTTCCCTATGCTTGTAGAGGCCAAGATAGCAAAGTTTAACCAATTTTAGATGTCATGTGAATGTTTGCAAACAAATTCCACATTAAAAAAAAAAAAAACTGCACCAGTAGGGATTTGTTTTTTCCATACAAAAATTACAACATGAAAAAACTATTTTGTAGTAGAAATAACATGGGAGAAATAGAACTCTATCTCGTGTGATGGCGTGGCTCGTTCCTCCCTCCTTCATCTAATGACAATGTCTTTCTAAACTAGTTCGATAGCTTACCTTCAGTCACATTGGTTGTATTTAAACACCCTACAAAGGGCATGTTTCTTGTGGTTTTGTTCAAAACATTCCATGAAATACTTAAATTACCCGATCTTAATTATAATGGGGTAAAAACAAAAAGGGGAATGACAAGTGTAGGTCATCTCAGGCCATGCAAGTATAGGGAAAATGTTTTTCATACAAATAATTTTATTTGGGTGAAGAAATATACACTGGAAAAGTAAACAAAGTCCTTACAAATAAACACTTTGGGTATATGCCTCTGAACAAACTCACATGAAACATTACCTAAGCAAGACACTTTGTATTCTACATTACAAAGACAACTTTTACTTATTTCTAACAATTTTTCAAGCTACATGATTTTAAGCTGTTATACAGGGCATGTTTCTTGTGAATTCATTCTAAAAATTTCACAAACTATCAGCTTGCAAGGTCTTTGTTTATCGGGTCTCTCTGTGTACCCCAAAATGCTGACGGCACATGTTTTTCACTATTCTTACAGAGGCCATGATAGCAAAGCTCAACCATTTTTTGGATTCCATGTGAATGTTTGCAAACAAATTCCACATTTAAAAAAAAGCTACAATAGTAGGGCTCTCTTTTTTCTGTGCAAAAACTACAACGTGAAAAAAACTATTTTTGTAGTATAAATAGCATGGGAGAAATAAAGCCCCTACCTCGCATGATGACGTGGCTTGTTCCTCCCTCCTCCGTCCAATGATGATGGCTTTTCAAACTAGTTTGATAGCTTTCCTTGCTTCTTAGGTTCCTCACGACCTTTCAAAACTAGCACAACAATAAACTATTCAAAAAAAGGAACGGGTAAAACCACTGTTGTTTTGGGTTAAACAGGGTTCAAATAATCATCAAACGTCGTGTCCCATAGTGTCAACGAAGATGGATGTACGTGCCACTATTTATGTGTTGCATGTGATGTGTTGTTGCCGACATCGAGTCATCATGCCAGAGCCTTTCACTGTGATGATGGGTATGCATGTTCCATGCATAAATATTATGACGATGTTATGGGGTTTCCATCATGGTTTATACAATGTATTCTGAATAGAGTATAGCCGATGGCATTAACAACCTAGCTTGTTGACATTTTGATAAAAGTACAGGTAAATTATAATTGTTGGCCTGCCCCAAAATGAATTAGCATGTGTGGTTTGAAATTAATACATAAAAAGTTATGAAATGAAAATACTTTTCTCCAATCAAAGAATGATCACTATTTTTAGAAATACTTGAAAGAGTAACCAAAATTCGATTCCCACTACCTATCACTTCAGTTATAAGACTAGCAATTGCACATAAGTTGCAAACTATGCCGTAGAGGATAACAATGTTAACTACAATGCAAACTTAACTACAATATTTGACAAAAACACCTCGTCATTTATCTTGATGGATGTCCACACTATGTTGCAAAGCTTTTATTTTGCTACATTGTGAGTATGCTAGCAAATGTGAGTTGATCACATTAAATATTTGTTTGTTGCATTTAGCGAAACAATTTCAATGGTTTTTGAGGATGCCCTTGGCAAAATCTGGTCAAGGATTTTTCCATCTATTTGAAACTTCAATGCATTTGGCAGGTGTAAAGCCGAATTCTACAACATTTACCAACGTTCTCTCAGCTATGTCAAAATGAGAGCTTTACATCTAGGTCTGGACATCCATCCAACAATTATGAAAAGGGGATGTTTGTCAAAAAGGACATCTTTACAATTGGGGTTGGACATCCATTCAGCAAAAGATCAACTGTCTTCATAATATATTTTGTGAGTAGCGCATGTTGTAATTTAATAAACAGTTTTCAGATTAAGTGATGATTTTTGTATGTGAAGAGGAAGATGAGCATTTCCTTTAAATAACATGCACGAATTGACATTTTTGACGGGTTTAGAAGCACAAGCTACCAGGCCAGGACGATATCGGTAGGGCTAAGTAATGAGGCCATTCAGCACCATGAATAGCAGAATAATTTGGGAGGCAATGGCCCGAATCAGAGGAAGTACCTGCAAAGCAAATTTCAAATGATCCCTTAGTGGAATATGGAAGCTCCAGTCAAATCTACTGCTACTTAAACTGAGTCGCTGGAAAATGAAATGCCATTTACTGTTTTACAAAAAGGATAAAATGGGGGATGAGATGAAACATGGACCATTAAATTGTATTCAATGCGGTTGTCTCGGGACAAGGCAATTTAAGATATTTATGAGGTTACCGAAGATAGCCTATATAAAGTGTATCTATTTACAAGAAAGTAGTTGTGGACATGCGGCAATGGGAAAGGGGCTTCGGAAAAGTGGACACTTCCCAACAGGACTCTTCTCACAATGAATGTTACCTGAGTGAAAAATAAAAAGAGTTGTAGTAGGGCATGGTCCCATGGTGGGGGACTTCATAAATATCTCATGGAGTATTTTAACAATTTTATAGTCTCATGTTTTTTATTATTTTATTTAACAATAGTAGCTGAGATATTATAGGATCCCATTGCACTTTTATGATAATTTGTAGATAAATAAAAAATCATATTTCCCTCTAAAATCACCATAAATCATGTTATGTTTCACATGGGTATAAATGGGGAAACTTCTGCCCCCTCTTTAACAACCTCTTAACTTTAGGGGGCCAAAAAAAGTAGAACTCCTATTTTTTATACCTAAAATCTATTTCAAAAAGGAACCTGTTGCTACAAAAAAAAAAAAGAAAGAAAAAGGGGAGAACCATGCTCTTACTAACATCATCCCAATACACCATTGTTATATTCCGTTGCACTGCTATTAAAAAAACCATTTTCTTGCCCTATGTTTTTATGAAGATAAGTCTGAGACAGCTCTCTCTTTGATCTTTGGGTATATAATAACCCCCAATTCGTGGCTTCTTTACTTAATTTCTTTGAAAATGGGCAACATATTCTGCTGTTTGCCATTCTCTAATTCTTCTGAAAATGAGAATACAGAGGAGCTTACTGCTCTGCGGAGAATGGTCCCTCACGTCAGCCACCTTGATGAGATGATTTCTTCCATTGAACAACGCCTGGTTGCTATTGCCAATGCAATGGACAAGGTAATTGAAATTCACCAACATTTTATTTTATTTTGTGATCTGCATAAATCATGAAATGCTTATAATACTCTGTGGTAACACTACTGCCCAGGAAACTGGTAGCTCCTCTGCTGCCCAGGAAACTGCTATAAGCTTCTCTGCTGCCCAGGAATCTGCTACCACATCTGCTGCCCATGAAACTGCTAGCTCCTCTTCTGCCCAGGAAACTGCTATAAGCTTCTTTGCTGACCAGGAATCTGCTAGCTTCTCTGCTGCCCATGAAAATGGTGTTGATAATGATTTTCACAAGTTTGGTAAGGATTTGTTGGAAAAGATGTTGATGGGTGTCCACGGACGTGCTTGCAAAGTATAACGTGTTTTCAAGCTTAAGTAAGGAACTTTTGTTCTCTACTTATTCTTCTGGTGTAGTATAATTATAAATTTTGCTGTTTAAATATTTTTATTTTTATTTTTTATTATGGGAATTCTGATTGTGTTGGTGTCGGCAGATGTGCTTCATGTCGAAGTTGAATCGGGAGACGAGGAAGGTAGTTATCGATGTTCTCAAAGGAGTGGGTCAGAGTCATTGCATCGCAGCGGGACTTTCGGTATTAGGATATGTGTTGGATCAGATCGATCAAGTCTCGGCCAACAGAGGAGAATGCGTACAGCTTCTACGGTATATGTGCGCTCTAGCCAAGCGCTTACGTCAATTAAATGAACAATTGCCCAACGAAAAGGAGAGGCTGAATGAGGCCATTCAGTTCATTGCTAAAGGATCAGTTATACGTCTTGGGCAGATGAGATCTCACCCACTTTTCAGGTAATAATAAGTAAATTCTGTTCACAGAATATTTTTCGGTAGTTAAATGATGTTTTTTTTTCTACTGATGCATACAATATCGGTTCTGTTATTATTATTTATGATGATGAAGGTTCATTTCTGCATCGTTGGATGCTGCCGATTTACAGAGCATCGAATCCCAAATACGTCATATTTACCCGGATCTGATTTTGGAATCACAAGTAGAAATTCCCCCCGCTGGTATGTAATGCGCTGAGAATTGCGATATTTGATCCAACTCTGTAAATATATGAGCAATGTAAATAATGAAATAGACAAAGGTTTCGTTTTTCCTAAATTCAACAAATATCTGTACTTTTCTTTTGCGTTAAATTCTTCACACGTTTCAAAGCTATTCTGAATTTTGTGTAATTTGACAGTCGGCAGAGTAATGGGGCTTCTCAATATGGAAATGAACGATATGTCTAGGATAGTTGTTGTCGTGTACGGTGTCGGCGGAATCGGGAAGACAACCCTGGCGACAGCTGTTTTCAAAACGCTTGATCTTAGGGTGGCTACAAATTTTTCAGAGTCGACATTGAGCAAGATTGTTCTGTCGAATATCTGAAGTTGCTGCAGAAGCAGATTTTACGTGACTTGTTTGGGAGAAACATTAATTTGAGAAGCAGCGAGGAGGGTAACCAACGATTAACAGAGTCTTTTAGAGAAGTGAAACAGCCTTTGTTCATGTTTGTTGATAATGCTTTGAGAGGAAGTGACCTGGCCCGCCTTCTGCCCAAGGATCTCTCAGCCCTTCCAAAGCGGATCAGGATTCTCATCACCACCAGAAAGCTTAAAGAAACGGATCTGCTTATCCACCGAGATATTCTGCGCCAAGAATATAGCGTGGATTGTCTTTCTGAGGCACAGTCAAAGGAAATGCTGTGTGAAAAAGCTTTATGTGGCCAGGGCTCGAAATTCCCCCAAAGTGTAGATATTGACTGTCTGGTAAAACTTTGTGGTGGAATTCCTCTTCTGGTGGAGATGATCGCCTCAAAATTGAAAAGGCGTGTTAATAATGTGCCACTTTGTAATGAGATGGTGAAATTGTTGAAAGAATCGCTCACACAAGGAGAGGGAGACATGAGTGAGAAAGTAGTGGATGTTGTGTATAACAGTTTAGATGAGGATTGCAGAGAGGCGTTTCTGGATATATCCTGCTTCTTTCACAACAGGGGACGCCGCATTGTGGCTTACGCTGTTGGAATAGTCGAGCTCCAAGCCCTTGAAGATGCCGCACTTGTAAAGGTATCTCCTCTAGAAAACGAAAATTACACACACGCGAATCTCCTGTTACTGTATAGTTTTGTGTCACAGATGGATGAGCAGGAAGGTATTGTGAAAGTTCATGATGTAGTGAAAGCCCGAGGGAGAAGACTGTCCCAAGGTCGCAGGATCACCGACGTGGAATCGCTGCTTGATGCTCTTGGAGACACCCAGGTATATTCTTCCCGTCGGTTTCGACTTTTACAACAGTAATTTATCATGGGCATGCCGGTAATTGTCACCTCTTACAAATGCTTTGCAGAAGCTGCAGAAAATAAAGGGGATTAGCCTTTGCTCTGAGTCTAAACTTGAAGCAGAGCAAGTGGACATGATGAATAGTTCGTTGAGAGTGCTTGACACAAAAAACTTTCAAATCAATGGAAGATGTAGAAGAACCTTTGCAAATCTAAGATATGTTGATCTTGGGCACCAAGATCTACCCATGGATCTGAACAAACTGAAGCGATTGTCAGTTGTGAGAAACTCTCCGCTCTTCCTCGTCAATTTGGGCAGCTCAAGTCGTTGACATGTCTCGACATGAGTCATTGCAGAGGCCTCCGCACACTTTCAGATTGTGATTTCAGAGGCTTGACTTCACTCTGCGCACTCAATGCATCAGGTTGCTCTGTATCGGAAGGAAACTCAATTGACGTGCTGGTTCAAATGAAAAGTTTAGATTTTTTATATATCAATGGAAGCCCAATGTTGATACAGCGATGACAACAAGTGATCAGGTTGCGTGTGCAAGAATAGTAAGTAGTTCTCAACACGTAACTTGATCGCTTTCTAGGCTGTAGCCCGCCAAGCAAAGTTGATTTTTATGGTCAGAAATCCTGGATGAGATTTGACAACCGTGGTTGTCCCTCAATGGAAATTTTCAAGATAGTGAAATATATTTACTCCATGTTCTCATATAATTTTATGTATTAAAATTTATGTTCATTTAATAAATTTTCCAAATAAAGAAGTTTAATAATAATAATAAAATCTATTTTATTACAATTGAATAACTACTTAAGAATGTACATTTTTAATAAATTTAATATTTTTTAAATGATGAGTATAAACTGAAGTAAACTGTTAAATACATCCAAACGATCCAAAAATTAGCGGAACAACTATCAAATCTAAACTAGACTTTGGTGATAGTGTGCAATCTTTCTTCTCCTACAAATAGCATAGCTTTAGGAATGGTGAAAACAAAACAAGGGTTGCGTTGCAGCAATAGTACCTATCGTAAATGCCACGTGCAAATGAAAAATGGTAAACAAGATTTGTATTTGTAGATTATTTTGAAATAACAAAAATGCATTAAAAATTTGTTGTTTACATGATATAACTGAAATTCATTTCATCAAAGAAGAAACATAGCATATATTCTCTACTTTGTAACTGTTGTGGAAATATACAGAAACAAGAAGTACATAAATACATAGTTGCAATTTTTTGTCTGGATCAAGAAAAGATGTGTGAAAAGTAGTTGGAAAACAGTGTATCTTCTGCTGAACAAATTTTCCAAAAGCATTTGTATCTCTACAAAATGGATATGGGCTACTAACAGAAGTAGTTTTTCGTTTCTAATCACAATGAAGTACCTAGATAATGTGAATAAGGGGTCAAAGTTGTTTACCTTAAAAGTATGGAGTTGACATTGTGTGGCTTGAAGAGTCGTAACTTCTTTACCGGGAAATAAATTGAGGTGTGGTGCCTACGAAATTACACTCACTATTAATATCAATGTAGTTGTTCAATGTATGCAACATATTTGGAAAATTTTACATCGAAAAAAACTAATAGAACATGTAATCAAGAAAATCACAGAGAGAATATGCAATACTATTGTCAATAATCACATTTAAATGCTTCACTTGCTGAAAAACTCAATAACTTAGTCTTTGAATAGTAAATATGCATTTTGATAATGTATTTGTATTACAACAAGGTTGATTACATTAATAGAACAAAAAATAATGGTAGAAAAGTTTTTAACATGCCTCAATTATATGATGCACTCTCAAGCTTCATGTTGAGTCAAAGTGACTTCCCTAACCTACAATATACATTGCAATGACAATATAATCAAACTATACAGATCATTTTGCTTATACCAAAATATTACCATCACCAGTTTCATAATTGCCTCAGAGTTCAGATCAATTAATTGAAACTCAAAAGTCTTTAATTCTAAATCATCTAAGCCTTCTAAATTTGAAATATTTTTTGTAAATGGAAAATAAACTATATTAAAGTAACACAAACACGGAGTCATGCACCTGTGCAAATAGATGCTAACCTAGATTCGTCAAGCATTTCATTGATAATAGGGCCATACACACAATAGAGAGTGGGGTACGAGGAAGGGGTGAAGCTGGTTAATAGTGATAAGGTGCGGGGGTGACATGTTTGGTAGGGAATGTAGGGTAAGATGGGTTGGATTGTTATTTGTGATTGATAAACAAATCAATTATTTAATAGATAAGTAACCAAAAATAAACCTTTAGTGCAAATGGCACTACTATAGGAATATCTTCAATGCAGAAAGATATCTTTAGCATAGTGCATATACAGAATAGTTAGATATGGAACAACTTAATCATAATTGTGTTTTATTGATCATAAACTAGAGAAGTGGGCACTGGCAAAAGATGTAGACACTAGCATGTAACTTATTGTAATATATTTATAAACTAAGTTGTAAAAGAGCATATCAAGAAAATAGATTAATTTATCAATCCTCATTTCATTCATATATTTCACCCTATCATGATATTGTTTCACCCTCTGACTTTCAAAATAGGTTCAATATTCATTACAATAATTGATTATTCTTATAATAATGTCAACTGACTAAGTAAATAACAGAAAAAGCAACATGCCATGTGAAAGTATAGACATCAAAGGTTTCTGTGTTTGAAATTTATATGTTGAAAGAATATTAAGAAGGGTGGGTAAGAATTCCTTTGAAGCCAAACTAGACTTCAAAATGTTATGTTCTGCAAGGATAAGGTTATGTTATGTTCTTAATAAGAACCACTGTGATAGAGGAGTTCTACTGGCAATTAATACAGATTGAGAGAATTGAGTACATGTACAAATCCAAAATGAGAGGAGGGAAAAATAGAACATCAATGATATATTTCTTCTTCTGTAAGTAAATATAAATTGAGATAATTGAATAAATGTACAAATCAAAAATAAGGGGATGAATAAGAGAAACAATGAAAGCAAGGAAGAATAAAGCTGTAAATAACCAGAAACAAGTGAGAATCATATGATTGCAATACAATAAAGCTTGAAATAGATATTTTTGTTTGGATGCCTATAAAGAAATTTATATCAATGAAGACCAAAGGTATAAATTATCATAAATAGGTGAGAACCATATGACAGCAACATAAGAAAACTTGGAATAGATATTTTTGTTTGGATGCCTAAAGTATCTCCAAGCCAGGTCATATGTAGGAGTATCTATAGAAAATAGAGGTCTGTATATTTTGGTTATGCTTATACTAGTTGTGGTGCAACTCCAAGGAACTAAATTATGTTTTTAAAGTATAAATGCAAATCATCTTTAAACTTAGATCTTTAGTAATTCATAATGAAATTTTAGGGAAAAATTGGTACAATGACTTTGAGGTAGTATTTTTTCTATGATATTGTAGTTTGTATGGCGCCATCAGGAAACATGATTCAAGTTTCTCATCTAATGTGGGAAATAACCTTTTCTCAATTTTAGCAGAATATACAGATGCTTTGCTCTTAATTTATTTGAAAAATGAGAAAGATTCTAAGAAAGGGAAGCCACAAGAGAACATGGTAGATTGGTTCTAAAACACATATTCAGAATACATAGGTATGTTCAAACTCAAAGTACTGTTGTCTAACAATATAAACTAGATTTAGCTTTCTCATCTAATGTGGGAAATAACCTTTTCTCCAATTTAGTAGAGAATAGAGATGCCTTTCTTGCTAAGTTATTTAATAATAAAATATTCTAAGAATGGGAAATGTTTACTATTTAAAATTTCTGCCACAATGGAGCATGACAGATTGGTTGTAAAAGCCAGATTCAGAAAATATGGGAATGTTCAAAGTATTCCATCATCGATCCTCTTAGACTTCATAGGGGTGATTAAAACACAAGGATAAGGCTGTAAGAGTAATGAATTTGAAATTGCATTTGTCAATTTAAAGATTCATTTAATATAACATTAATGATAGGAAATTTTACGAATCTCCATTGCCTTTCTAGCAATTGGATTTGCTTACCTCTTTCAAAATCTAGGGAAGAAAAGCTTGAGTTCTTACTCCCTTGATAAATCAAAATAGCAAAATTAGAATTCTATCAAAACAGGGTATGGCTTCAACATGTTTTGGGTTTTTACATGAACATTGATTCAATTCTATGGTAATATGGTAAGATTTATATGGAAACCATTAGAAGATATGTTACAGATAATGATCAAATGAAAATATTCATTTGTTTACCTTAGTTGCCACTTACCAATTAGTATGTTTCATAAGTGACATACATTTAAACCAATTTTTGTTATTGAATGCAATGACTTTCTAGCTCTAAAGATATTTTTTTTAAATAGATGGCAAACCCAACGTTATGAACATATTGAAAATGGGTTGGCTGAAGAACAACATCTTTATCACTCTGAAACTTTGTTGCAACTCTCTCTCGACCGTGTGTTAAGAGTTACTCCAAAAGAACTAAATTTTTTAAAGTAATTCTCCAACTCTTTGTATCAAAAGCAATCAACCCGACATCACCAAGCTTGTCTCATTCAGGTCATGACAGACTATACATTAATGTTTCTTTTCATCCTTTAAAAAGTTAAAGATTTCTCACAGCTGCAAGAAAATTTTGATGGGATCCTATTAATATAATTTTGAAACCATTTTTTTTACAAGATCCAAGCAATGAATTACTTTGGACTAGGCACATCAAAATAGATGCATCATGGAGATTCTAGTTGTTACAGTGGTTGCAGAGTCTAACCAATTTGAGCTTCCACCAACCTTTTGCATCCCAAATAGGCTGGAATATGAGACTTTGTAGCTACTAGAACATAGACAAAAATGGCCATCGGTTATAATAAGTTTGGGGTAGATAAAAAAATGTGTTTATATGTGCGTAAACTGGTCTGAGAGAGAAAATGGCCAGAGAGCGTAACTTAAAATGAGACAAACCTGTACAAGGACCATTACCCCATGAGTATGGAAGCAACAACAGTTGTTAGAAAAACCCAAATATCAAAGCCTGGGGAAGATAAGTTTAGCTGAGCTGCTAAGTAATAGGCATCATCATCTTTAGAGCCTGATTATTGTTTCCCTCCACTTTATCGGCAATATACACTAGCAAAATTCTTGAATACAAGAGCCTGACATCCATCTTCTTATCTATATTTTCCGTTAGGTCAAGAAGAGCCTGCAAATACTCCATGGTTTCTTCATGATATTTTAGCCTATGTTGTTGGCCATTAAAGCCACAGGAAATCAAAGTACTCATGGGCAGGCATGCTGAGCACACTTATGGCATTATGGCAGTTGGGTTTCATCCTCTATATTGATGAGGGTTTCAAAAATTTCCCAATCTCTAAACGAGATCACTGGGACAACATTCATAAACAAGTATTATGAACCCCGTCCTCCTTAACTTCGAATGTCATGAGAGTGGATGCTAGACATATGTTTGAGTTCACTGCCTCCACTCTGATCCCTGCATACCACTGAATCATGACAACTAGATTCATGACAAAATCCAATTCTTATAACACCAACTTCTTGCTTCAGCAAATTTCCAATCACATCTGTTTGGAAATCATCATGGAATATACCTTGAGACTCGTATGTTTGCACAAAATCTTCCTTGTAATAATCCTCAAAATGAAATGGGAAAGAGACACTGAATGATTCATCATTATCATTTCCTTCGGCCTGGACATTTTCTGATTTATCCTCATGATGAGCAATTTCTACCATGCCCATCAGAAACATCCCTGCTGCCTTTGCAAACTCAACAAATTTGTTTTCCACTTCTAGGAGATCTTGGCTCTTGGGTGTGAGTTTCACTACGGATTTGATCTTGAGGAATGTCACTTCTAGAAGTTTTGTCTCTAGCAGGAGGAGTGCTTGCAGATCTTGTTCCTCTTTTTTTTTTATGAATAAGGGAGGGAGAAACCTTGATGATCCAAAAGTTGGAAATGAGGGTCTTCTTCCCCAAGGGTTCTTCTACCTCGAGTGTATATTGGAGTCGCCAGATTAAAGATGATCAAAAATTTGTTATTCAAAAACTAGAATCCATTTGCAATGAATTCCCCAGTCGAGTCGCCAAAAACTGTTGGGTTTCAGAATGGAACATGGGTTGAAACCATAAGTTTGGGACAACATGTCCCTCCTCTTTAATGGGAGAGGTTCCCTTATTGAAAGCAGGAAAAACAAATGTATAGATATACAACTCTCAATGTTTAGACCCTGATATCCTAGAACGTTTTCATACTTAAAAGATTATCAATCAGAAGGAATGGAAGAATATAGAGATGGGAGAAGGAAGAAAACAACTATGCTTTTGGGAAATATAGATAGCAGAGTATCTCCCTACTCACATTGAACCAAGAAAATATAGAAAAGGATCAATTACTTCACCACCAGTGCAAATCTGCAGAGACAAAGTTCTAAAGATTCACACAGACCAGAACACAAAGTTTCTATTGAATGCAAAACAAATGATCCATTGAATCGAGCAAGGTGAGAGAAAGAGATAACAGAGGAAAATAAGAAAAGAAAGAACTTCTGTATTGAATTACTTCATAATTTACAACCTTCCTAGAAAACCAGAATCCTTTTTTCCCATGGCCAAAGCCATATATTTATAACAATTCGTATACATCCATACTTTGTCCCCAAGAAAAGAATATCTGAAAGGGATAATGTTTGTTGCAGATCCGCTTTTGGAAAGTGACATGAAACAAACACACTCATGAAAACCGGAGGTTTAAAAAGGTGAATATTTCGGTAGTTCGAGAATGATTATTTTAGCAAGGGATATCTCATGATTTTCTTCTTCATGTGGTCCTGCCATTTCCACCTTTTAACCGCTTTCATAGCACTCAAGTGCTTACTAGTAAGTTTTCTCCCCTTTTATCGTGTATGGCAGATAAAATCCGCTTTCTAAAAATCAAACTTGACATCTCTTTAAACTTATCAATTCGGCTCCAAAACCAATCCAAAACACATCTCATGAAGGAATGACAAGGAATTAGAGAGAAAATAAAGGAGAATGATCCATTTTTGTGTTTTGCAGAGCTCTGGTTCGTTAATGGAGATAGAAACCAAAAGAGGGCATTCGACTGTATTTTCCCCCTTTTACCTTCAAATTTGGACCCTACACGTGGCAAGATCCAAGCAACGATGGCCCTGGGGGAGAAAATTTGCATTTCCTAACATTTGGGAGAAAAACCACGTTTTCTCGATTTGCTCCGCCCCCCCGCAGCTCCGCCAAAGGCCGAACACGGGGCGTCATCTAAGTGGCTGAAGAAATGTGGTTCAAATCTGCCATTTAAACTCTTTTTAACAAAAGGCTCGAATTCTCAAAAACCTACGCGGGCCCGTTGTTTTGATTTCATTCTTCGACACATGGCATCACCTGACTGGTTGCAGGGGTGTGTTTCGCTTTTATACTTTATCTATTTTGGAAAGGGGAAAAATTCCAATCTTTCCCCCAAAAGTCCATGCCCTGTCAGTGACTTTTCAACGTAGGCCACGTGTCCCTTCCTGATTGACTGTGGGCCTTAACTTAGAAATTTTTCCCTTTGTATGAGCGGGGCTCCAATTTCCACGAAATTAGATTCGAGGAAAATTGAGAGGACAACAAGGCCAAGAGACGATCAAAACAACCATTAAGCTCCATGAAGATATCAATGCATATCTTGATCCAATTCTTTCTTTCAAGGAAAATTTTGTTTGTAACATATCAATTTTGGATGAGATATTGCCCAGTCTACAGGAGATGACAATTATAGAGTCCTCAACTTTATCCATCGAAGGAATTCTCGAATTTGAATGTCGAGGGACACATTTTTTTTGGTGTCTACATCTCAAATCAAGAAAGACACTTCTCGAGGATTCTATGATCCATTAATAGAGTATATGCAATGAAGTCTTCACTTCACTCGCCTTGATTCAAGAATTCATAGCTGAGATCCCTTGCAACCTCGTAAATGAGCAAAATCAAAGGTATTCATCAGATTTTTGTGTCAATTGGTTTAGTTGTAGATGGTTTGAGTGTTGAATTCCTTTAAAAACATTTAGAATATGACGCTTGCTCTTGATATTTAAGCTTGTCGATTGATAAGAGCTTGGTTTCACAAAGCTTATGAGTATGACAAAGTTGATCAAATGAAGGAGAGGTCTCGAAGAGAACAATTTCCTGGAGAGGTAGTAATAGACTCTAGATGAATAAATCCTGAAGCCCAAAGTATGCAAGAATATTTGGCATCTTAGCTAAGTTGTTTATGTATCGCAAGACGTAATCTGCTAAGTGTTCGTTAGATCCCTGTTTAAGTTGTGTGAGTTGAGCATAAGAGATTTTAGAGCCGATGTTGATATAAAAGTGAGAGAGAAAGGCATCGGCTAGATGCATGAAAGAGATTACCGAATGTATAAGGAGGTCATAGAACCGACGCATCACATAGGCTTGTAAACTGTGAGGGAAGAACTTAGCCAGTAAGGTGTGGTCATCCGCATAGTCTAAGCATGCCACATGAAAAGTGCAAAGATGGAGACCATGGGAGCCGAAGATTGAGAAACAATAGGCACCGAGCATCGCAAGTTTTCTTAGCAGTAATTAAGGCATGCAGAATATGCGGAAGATCAGTGCGATTACTTCGCAGGCCTGCCAAAAATAAGTGAGTGTGTCTAATTACTCTTGGTCAACATTGGTATCCTCATCATATGATTTTTCACTACTAGAGGCTTCTATTTTTTGAAGAGGAACTTAGAGAGATGTATCCAAGGGATTTTTAGTTGTAGCTACAAAAGGATGGATATCATGCATTGGTTTCGAAACCCTACAAGAAAATGAAATAAGCTCATAATATTGAAAAGACCCGAAATGACCACTACGAGTGATGGGCATACAAAGAAAAATCCCAAAGAGAAAGTGTATTCGAAGGTCGAGTTCACCAAAATTATTAAACTAAAAATGTAAATATCCTAGCTTAATCTAATGTAAGTTTGCAGTAATTAAATGAGTAATAAATAAAGGAAATAACCCTAACAACTAAGTTATGGAAATATGAAACCCTAATGTGCAAAGAGAGTTAGGAAATATGAATTTGATTTGTCGAGGTCGCTGAACTGTGTCACACTGGAGGCTGACTAAACAGGAGGAGGAAACCATCATACAAGAGCCTAAGAAAATGCATATCCAAGTTTTCTGGATGGATTGGGGTTGCTGGAAAAGGGATTGGGGAACCTTGGTCTGTGGAAAATCTCTGTAAACCCCCTTTGAGGTGTCGTTAGATGTTCACTTGTGTTTGGTTCCTATCACATGAATGTCGTTGCATGATCACCAATGTCATTGTAAACTTGTAATGAAAAATCACATGCAAAACCCCAAACAAAGCATCAAAACCCTAAAAAAGAAAGATGCATATGAAGGGGTCGGATTGTCCTCAGCCACCATAATGGTGGACTTATCATTGCTCGCATTGCACTACATCTCAGACCGAATGTAGTTATGTGTGTGTGTTGAATTGTGCCCTAGGTTCTCTTGTGCATGTCGCACTTTATGAGTAACGAGCAATAACTAGATGTGGAATGTAAATAATGTGTGCATGCAATAAAATAAAATCCCCTCCTATGAAGTGTGATGCAGATAACTATCATTTGTCCCTTGTCATGGAGCTAGATGGATGCAAACGGAGCTCTAGATGCCTTGATGGATGCAACATTAGGTGTTGATAGTAAGTTCTTAGTGCTTGGTCCCTTATTATGATCACATAACTTTATATTCATATTTCTCCTTCACTTGAATTTCCTAAGTAACCATGAAAAGGCCGACTACCAAAAAGATAAGATGCTCAAATGGCTAGAAAGGACCCTAAAAGTGAGAGCAAAGTGTAAAAAGGACAAGGGCACCCAGAGGGGATGAGGGCGCCTGGAACTGGCATCCTAGCTGGGTGCTCTAGTCCATAAAAGGTGAAACTGAAGTATGAAAAGATAGACTGGGCCAATAAAGGTGCAAGACCGAAAGCAGCAATTGAAAGAAACAAAATATGGCCAAAGACATGGGTTAATTATTACTTTTCTTGCTTATGAACCATGTAAATAGTAGTATGTAATCGAGACTAGATAATTACCCAAAGTGCGTGATTTTTTTTCTACAACATCCACGCTTCACATTTTTCTATCACTCCACGCTTTTCTCTTGTCCCTCATAACACTTTCATCATCAATCTACATAGTTATCATGTACACATCTCTATCTACTTTATGTTACCCAGTGTTCCGCTCACCAACATAAAGTGGGGGAAAATGTAGACAGAATCATGCACTTTGGGTATCTATCTAGTCCTGATTACATACTATTATTCATATTATTTTTCCTTTTGTTGTTACTTTTGGTCTTACACCTTACTTGCTCAGTTTACCTTTTTACTCTTTGGCATTTTTCGTCCTAGACAACAACGCCCAGCTAGGACGTCAGTGCCAGGTGCCCTCGTCCCCTCAAGGCGCCCCTATCCTCTTTGTAATTTACTCACACTTTTTGGGTCCTTTCTAGTAGTTTGATCATCCTCTCTTTTTGTTATTCGGCCTTTTTAGGGTTAATTATGAAGTCCAATCAATGAAATCATATAAATCTAAAGTTATATGATCATAATAAGGGATCAAACACTAAGCACTATCTATCACCACCTCAGGTTACATCCATCAAGGCATTTAAGAGCTCCATTGCATCCATCTAGCTCCATCACAAGGGACACAAGGGATGGTTTTCTGAACCACACTTCATAGGAGGGAAGTTCATTCTATTCCATGCACACATTTATTACATTCTACATATAGCTACTTGCTCGTTATCCAAGTGCGACATGCACAAGAGCAACGTAGGGCACAATTCCATACACACAGATAACTACATTGGGTCTGAGATGTAGTGCAATGCTCAGTCGTAAGTTCACCATTGTGACAACTAAGGACAATCTAACCACTCATTTTGTATCTTTATTTTTTAGGATTTTATGTCTATTTGAGGGTTTTACAAGTTCATTCTTTATTGCAGGTTTCCAACGACCTCAGCGATCTTGGTGTTACCTCAGAGTGACCAAAGGTGACTAAATGCGAACACCTTGTGACACCTCAGAGAAGGTTTTCTGAGCATTTCCACCGACCTAGGCGCCTAGAAATAGGTCTAAGGCACCCACGGGTGCCCTTGTCCCTCTCTAGGAACCTTAGTCTAGTCTATCTCTCCATATTTGTATTTTTTTGAGCTCTAGTGCGACAGTCAGTGCTTCACATTTTCATGTTCCCCAGCTCTATGCATTCTCCATAACTTTGCAAATCAACTAAGGCTTCTTACCCTCTATTTGCACTTAGGGTTTTTACTTTATTGTTTAGTTTGTTTAGGTTAATTTTTGTACTTAATTATTCATTTATTTACTGTTGTTGTAACATTTAGATTAGGCTCTTATTTAAGTTTTAGCTTAATCAAGTTTGAACACCAAAGCTGCAACTATAATAACTCGACATCCAAGTCATGCGGCTCATGCCATCACCACTTTAGGATCCCTACAGGAAAAGGTATGTTCGCATAATGACATAATTCATTACACATTTGTTCCTCTCCCTGTAGTCATCCCGAACTGGTATGGCTATGACTCACATGACACGAATATCGTGTCATCATTCCTGTCATTGGTTAAGATTTGTTATGTTATCAAAATCATGTTAGAGGTATGTAATGATATCTACAAGTCACTGTATAATTTATGTGCCTCTAACTGTATGTCATTCAACTATATCAATTTACAATCAAGAGTTTGGTTTAGTTAAGTATAGGACTTATAACCATTTCATAGCATTAATTAAACGTCATTAAAGCCCATTAATAGATACTAGGTTTGTTTAGTTTTCTTATGACAAATATACTTATCTATTGTTTCATATGTTCACAATGTACCTTCGTACCTTGTTCCATAATGTCGTGACTGTTTTCACATTGTTTAACAACATAATCAGGTTTGGTTTTACAACATTACAACTTAATCTTTCAAAGTGTAAGTTGCTTTCATCAAAGGCAGTAGTTTGATTCTTACATTTAATATGAATTATATCATCCTACTTATCTAGTAAGATCAACATATATATCTTCTATAAAAAATAAGTACATTACTTGTAATTATTTCCTTAAGTATAATTTCCTGAGTTCTTTCTTGTAATATTGTTTTAGTTATATAACTAATAGTTTATAACGGCATCTCATAACAGTTGTATCAATCAACAGATCATAATGAAAGAAAATCATCATGTTGTACTTGCAATATTGCATTCGCAATCTTCTGTAATTTTGGCATTATATCTTTTTCGTAAAACACAAGAACGTTGTAAAAACAACAACATATATTCACATAATGGAGGTTAAAACCTCAATATTGAAGTACATAAAGATAATGTAATTAATAAAAAGTTACAACTAGCCTTAAATTTCCTTATTCATTAGCGAAGTTATACTTTCACATTTAATCAAATACAATTTAACTTATTACAATCATAAGAGATAATACTGTATCAATCATTACAAGTCATGCCATTCCTTCCTAATTAACATGTAATGCTAACAACCCTCCAAGATAAAAATTCAACAATATATATGGTCAATTCGAAAGAACAGGCATGAATTTACATCTCTTCTTTCTAATTATTTTGTTACAAATAAAAGAACATTTATTATGTTAATACAACACTTCCCGATAAACGATTATCATATAACTGCAAGCCAAGTTTTCTGTTAACCACAACTTGAAACCATTCCTCTAATCAAACAAACTAACACATTAACAGGTGTTGCAACACAAGTTAGTATCAAACAATTCAAGTCGTCATCCTTCGTTTTTCAACATGATAGTCACTCAAAATCAGAAGAGAGAGGGAGTTATTTCTTAATGTTATGATAATTAACTCGAGTACAACTAAGTGAGATAAAACAATCTCCTTTTTACCTCCCAAAAGAAAATTGTTACAACTAACCATAATATACGTTTGTATCCTTATTCATCAAATAAATAATATTGCACAACTGAAAGTTAATTGCACGGGAGTTTAAGTTCAACAATCTCTCCCTAAAGGCAACAACCATTTAATATGCGCAGCTTGCTTTAAAGCTTGGTGACTTTATAATTAAGAGATAAATAATTAATTTATTGGAGTAAGCAACACATTATCATCCTCTATGAATCGTACCACTGTTATATCTTTCCAAGATACCTTTCCACACTTTGGTTTTAAACACAGAGGCAATGGTCAAACTTTCAGTAGGGTCTATAAGAAATTAAACCATGAAAACCACAACCCTTCAGAACAACCGCCCGTATTTGGGACTGCAACAAAAGGAAAACCCTCGGTAATCGAGAACTCATTACACAAGCGACTTAAATGTTTCATATTAACCGTGATAATACAGATTTGGCCTCGACAACTATAGTATGACACTCCAACAAAATGATTTCCATAATAAGAGTGTTACGATTACAGCCTAACAGACCTAAAACGGTCCTTCCCCACACAAATTGGTGATCAACCACAAAGATGTGTACCCTTCTTACACCTAACCGATTCGGGTTATAAAAAACAAACACATCTCAATAATACCAACGACTCTTAGCCATAACCAAGCTTAGGAAAAGTAACACATATCCAGATTATATCTTAACAAAAGATGCAATATAAAGAACAATTAAGTATAGTCCTCAATATAAATAAGGAAACTCTTATTTAAATATCCTTCGCAGGTAATTATTCAAACACCTAGGTAGGCGTATAAGCCCAATACAAAGCTCTAAAAACTTAATACACAAAGCATACTGAATTTTGAAACAATCATTAGATAAAAACTCATAAATCATTTCATAAATTTGAAATGAAATAACCATCAGAGGAGAAGTAAACTCATGCATACAAAGTATCATGTTATGATCATTATGTGCGGATTTCACTAATGCGTTGAGGTTTTGGTGTAACGGTTCGTTATATTTGGTATCAGAGCAACCACCCAGGTTCGAGTCCCAGCGCGGTTGGCTACGCCGACATTGCAATGTTCGCCCGGGGCTCGTATAGGGTAGGGAGTGGTCCCATTATATGGGCGCAAATCTAGCCCGAGGTCCGGGTTGCGGAAGCGTGGTGGGATGTTATGATCCTCATGTGTGGATTTCACTAACGCCTCGAGGTTTTGGTGTAACGGTTCGTTACATATAACTTCCGAGTATCTCCTTATACTTCCCTCTGAAACTTCCACCACCAGTTGACCCATGTTCCTACAAATAGTTTGCACACAAACCCTCCAAATAACTAGTCTCAAATTTACTAAAAATCAACCCCTCCTCCAAACCTAAACGACACGCATATATATATCAACCAAAGTCATCAATAATTTTTCCACAAATTTCTCAATAGTTTGCTCCATTTAACCCCATGCACCACTGATCTAAAAATAGAGCTCGTGAGAAAAAAGAGCTAAAACTTAAAATACAACAATAAAAATAATAGACTATTATGCATGCCCTTAGATTCCTCGAGAAGCTTCACGGTTCTCGAGAGAGTATTAACTGCATATCAATAATGCATTACACTTCACTCTTTGCCATGTAGTGGCTCCTATTAATTTTGCATTTCTTTTCCCTCCACAATTGACGATGGTGGAGTTTCGATAGGTCAAAGACCATTTTTTATTTAAAACTTAAACAATAACCAATCACTTTACATGTTTAGTGGGCTGAGTCCACATAAAATCAAATAGTATTATACTCAATACTATTATGGTCATTAAAGCATATTCCTTCATACATTTCATCCATCAATACTAATGTCATCACCTATGGTCTAAGACAACGAAACACTTTAATTATATTCACCTTGTTATGTTACCTTTGTCTATGACCACATGCCTTTCAAATTCACTAAGTTTATAATAAAATGTCATATACAATTGTATAGAACTCATCACCATCTTAACACCTCCGCCTGAAAATGTTTTGTTATTTCAAAATGAAATAGTAAGGCAGAGAAGAGAGTATCCATGCATGTCGAACATGGTCGAAGACCATTTCTTATAAACTAATCGGAAGCCAATAAGCATGGTAGAGATCATATTAACAATTAGAAATTGATGGTGGTCGAAGACTGATTAAAAAAATACAATGTAAAGCAATATGCATGGTGATGGTCAACATACAACAATAACCTCCCAACTTGTACAATAAGGTCTATGACCTGTTTTAATGTTAATCAAGAAATCATAACAGACACCCAAGGCATGGCCAATAGATTTTTAAAACAATAAACAATCTTTATTTTGTTGTTAGGTCTAAGATCGGTATGGTCAAACCCAAATCAATGACCACTTTACTTGGTGTTACGATGGGTCGACGACAATAATCAAACCAAACAAGTTTTGATACCATGCAAAGTGATAAATAAATCAGTCAAAATTACTTCCAGTTATCAAAATAATACATTTTAGCTATGTATAAATCCATCTTATTTGCAAATCATTATTTCCAGCAAGTAACTTATAACGTAAAAAGGTGTACTACAATATTCATTATAGGTACAACATTACTAGTTATATCTCCCATCATGAAAATCATCATACTCAGCATGGTAAGTACATACAATATCAAAGCAAAACAAGAGTAAGTTATAAATGCAAAGTACTTTACGAACGTTGGACAACAAGCGTTGTTGCGCGGTTAGGCATGCATCTATGTGTAAGTGTGTATATTCTTTTCTTGGTATACATACACACATGTAGCTACATACTCAACTACGTAAAAAAGCTTATCCCTCAACTCACATAAACCACTCTTCATTTTACGGCATATCCCTTTGACGAAACAAACTAAAATTGTGGGATGTGACACGAAAGACATATCACAACCCATTTAGAACATAAAGCCACACTTTGTCTGTAAACATCAATAATAATCATGCCACATTGATCACAGGGTGAATAATAAACTTCCCAGGCAACTCGATGAAAGCCAGCTGAACCAGAACTTTTACACCAAAGGTAATCTCAAAGCAACTTGGAAAAGGAAGCCTAGAGGGGCACCAGCAAATAAAATAGTAAACACGAGTGGCCGTAAGAATCTTGGTACACACCTGAAATTGACCAACCAATGAAAGGGGTTTAGAAGACCACCGAGAGACTTTATGTTTAACTTTGTCAATCACATACTGCAATAAAGTAGTGAAATCACTATCAAAGGCAAAAAGTATGCCTAAAATTTGAATTGTTCTCTGCACCCAATCCACTTCCAGGGGTAAGTTCTCAACCAGCTAGGTATAGGAAAATAACTTTGTCGATAGCCCAATGTTTTAGCCATCTGAATGTTAGAACCTGAAGCAAGACAAAATATATCCAGGCATTAAAAACAACAACTAAATTTTGCTCAAATTCAAAAAGGGTAAGAAAGAAATCATCAACAAAGTGCCCCTTAATGAGACAAGTCAAATGATCTGAATTTTTTTAATCCGAATACAGCCTTGATCTGCACATTGAGCAATAAGATATCAAAGCACATCAACGACTAAGACAAAAAGAGCAGGCACAAGAGGGCACCCCTGTTTGATAAAATGAAAAAGGCCAATAAAAGAGGATTGATGCCCATTGATAGCAATGTTGTCGCCAAATCACTGCACCCTCCGAATGGCCAGGATGTGAATAGGACGTTCGGTGTGATTGGGACACATGGGATCACCTCTCAAGCTGTGGGACTTGGGCTCGAGGTGAACCTCCGGAGAAGGCCGGCTTCCTCTTCCTAAACTAAGTGTTGTACTACTCCTAGTGTAACAAAAATGATTATCTAGTCCTAGGCTAACATTTTCATGGGGTTTTAGGGAAAGAGATTTACAGAAATGAAACTATACTAGGGATGGTGATGCACCGAATAAAGGGTGTCTTCGGATTCAGGAAGGGTTAATTTGAAGAGGGTGTGTGCACCACAGGTCAACTTCACCTACTGCAACTTAGAGAGGGTACAGGATACCACAGACTAAGAGACACGCTTTCCCTTTGTTAAACTTTATCAGACCGAGAAATATACCAGTTTCCCAGTGAAGAAGGATGAACTCAAGAAGGGTGAACAGACACCACAACTCAACTACATGCAATACTTCACCACTCGATAAGCACAGAACTCCAAGAACCTGCAATAGAACTTAAACTTGCATAGTGTACCTGCAAGTATGAGAAAGGCACAAAGAAGCACAGAAGGATGAAAGGACCGAGATTAGTCACAAAACACACACTTTTATTGCTTCAATAACATGCACAATGCATCATACATTCAGAAGAGGCAATAGTTGCCATTACAGTCTTGAAGAGGAGGCTTGGAAGTTCTCTCAACACACAAGAACAACTTGCAGAAGAGAGAGTATTCTTGAAAAGTATACACTTGCCTGAGATATCTAACTGTCCAACTTGTCTGAACTGTTGGAACCCTTTGAAATGAGCTTCCAACTTACATTTATAGAAGAATATGTGAGAAAGAAGAGGAAAGGTCATAATTACATTCCTAAATTGAAGGCCCGTGATGTATTTATTACAGTTAGTTGAACCACCTGAGAAGGTTCCATCATGGGTCATTAATTTCCTGATGACCTAGTCTTCTCAATTAATTAAAAGAATATTTAAATAAAATATTTAAATAATAATAATAAATATTATTATTAAAATATTTAAATAAAAATATTAATTTAATTAACATAATGTTGGGACCCCCCCCGTTGACCCGTTTGACTTGAAGAGGAGGGGGGTCCATGTGGATAGAGTCTGCACAAACCTCAACTCGGTGAGCTTCGAATCCTCTAACTCGGTGTTGCAATCGATTTTGAACTCCACACTAATTCTTTCCTTGCTTTGGTAATCGGGCTCTTTTGCATTGAGTCCTTCGAATGGTGAGCTATCAAAATCAATTCTTATCATTTTCCTCTGTTAACTCGAAGCCATTTATACATTCGATGTTCAAACTTCATGAAACATCACCACGAGCTCCCCGCGAAGTCACCAAGCTCTTCATCCAGCAAATGATCTTACCTTTCCTGGGCTCAAACTCACTTGAATACTGAGCTTAACCCAACATTTCTGAAAAGAATGGTTTTACCACAATGCTCACGGTTCTTCCTTATCGTATAACGCTTGTAGTAAGAATGTTTTAGCTTTGCCATAATAAGCACAATTGTACCCTCCAAACGATGAGAAAATGCCATTATCAATAAAGACCTAATGTTGCCATGATGATGACCCAGGGTCATGCCCATAACATGTCGATAGACACTCTTGAGACTGATTTTTTGGCCAAAGAGTCCTTCGGTATTTTGGTAGTGCACTCGGCAATCTCGGCTCCAATCAACAATTATGCCACTATTGGGATCTTAGTATGGCATAGGTAGCTGTGAGCTAAACAATATACTCGCTTTTCCGGAAACTAAGAAGATCCTTCATGTTACAATCTGCAACACATAAAATAAGCCCTTCAAAAAAAAAAATACATTTGAACAACTGGGGCAGCCAACAGGACCTTGGAAAAATGTATAGGTAACAACCATATGAATTCTTCCTTAGTCGTGGATCAAAGCTAATAGAAATAAGCTAGATAAAATTAGCTTGAAACTGCAGTATAATCGTCCATTTATTAAAACAAGTTTCTCTGAACCTGGTAAAAGAATATTTTTATTGTTTGATTGGACGTACATAATGGAAGAGTATAAATATTGCCTACTGCCCACAGAGTTTCTCAAAGAGACCATTTACAAGTAACAAGGATGCAGCAAAACGGTCGACCGGGTATTTTCAGAGCTGACCTTCACATTTAATTCATTTTTAGGAAAAGAAACGCTGAGCAATACGAATCGTTTCATTCTGCACCGTAATAAACCTTCATCTCCTGACTTGGGCAAATTTTATGAAGCCTTGAATGACGTGACTCCAATCCATCGTATACAGCAGTGAATATTTGTTTCCTGCAGCTGTGCGTGGGAGCTTGTCTCGCGACCACCGAATGCTCAGAGCTGTACAGAGGACGAGGAGAAGGTCGTGGCAGCGAACTGATCAGGTCGGACATCCATTTGTTGCATTCGGTGAAATAGTATCAACACCGTTGGACAACCTGTTTGCTGGAAGCGTTCAAAAGGAAGGCTTCTATTGTACTACAACATGCCTGCTGCCTGAATGATGATTTTGTCTCGCGACCACCGATTTGGATGAGTTTTCAGCACCGCTTTCCTGTCAAACACTCCACACATGAGCCATGACCGAGCCATTAACGCATCGCCTTGGTTGGCTGAGATACGAAGCCACTTTCTTTCCTCACAGTGGTGAATCGAGTGATTCTTCAGGCTAGACTCCAAAATGTTCTCCTTTTCCCACGCATCCAAACTGCAAGCACTGATCCCCACTCACCATGTTACTCAATATCATTTGACAAATATCTGCATAATGAGACGAGCAGCTTGTAGCCTTTGCTGAAATTGGTATCACGTCGCGTTGTTTTCTCCATGACCCACTCCAATTCACAACTGTCTTATTAACCTCCTGGCGACCCGCACAAAGACTCGGACCACTCCAAGCTGCGCGGGGTTTTCATGACGGATAGCCATCATAATTTTTCCACTTGGCAATCTGATCCAATTTCTCCCCTACGCGGAGTAAACAACATGGTTTTCCATCCCAAAATTTCCACTTGGCGGTGCTGCTCCGAATCTCCCCCGCGTGGAATTTCTTCTTTGGTTTGCCATCCACAAAAACCCACTTGGCATTCCAGCTCCGAATCTCCACATAACGGCTTGGCCAAATTAATTCACGAGCCCCGGCCTTAACTTCGCCACGCAGACTTGGCAAGTTTGTTCCTTAACTCCACAATTCCCACCAGCGCGCGGGATCTTCATGAATCTTCTCCTGCCGAGTTTTCCTTCAACAGATTTGAGGATAACATTAAACTCTCAGTGCAAACATTTCAGCTGTAGCTTGTAAGGTGTGATAATTCCGACATAATCCTTTATGCCTGCCAACTTAGTGACTCGTTGAAGATGCTCATATAATTGCAAAGCAAATTATACTCCATGAATATTCTGATATGAAACAGTTCCACCTCTATGAGATCCACTTCCATGAGTTACATCGTAAAACAAGTAAGATCTTGATAGAGAATCTTTGTAATAAATTTCCTCAGGTCTCTTGCTCAAAAAAGCTTCTACTATACTGCAACATGCCTGTGCATCGAATGCTCGGCCGCTTTGAGCGTAGAACTGAAATTCTCCTAGGAAAGTGCCGTGAGGAAGTAATTGGCTATACACAGCAGCTACAGGGTAGAGAAGTAAACTTATCTCAAAAAATGAGTGGCCTCTAGAGAGATTCGATTGCGACCGCTGTCGCAGGGTGATCCCAAGGAACCGTTGGTGTTGATCCTGATGTTCTGGTTGCATGTGACCACAGTCGTGATCAGTTGGTGTAAAATCTTGCCGCTGTAGTAGAAGAACGAGATAAAGTTTTAGTTGAGTTGTCTCGCCTTTTCATTTTGGAAATTCTCTTCCATGGAAGAAGCTCGACCAAATCTTGAGGCAGCTATTGTCTCCGTCGAGTCATTAAAATTGAATTCATATTTCAACAAGGAAGCATCAATCTCTCCATGTTGAATTAAACCGAGTCGAGCTCGTCATTTCTCTGCCTCAATGAGCCAACCATCGAAACATCCTCCGCTCCTATCGAGACTCTTTTATGACAAGCCAAACTCGGTTACTGAACTTATATTTCCTACTCATGAACTCGTCTAAGGCTTGTGATCTGAGTTATGACCGAGTTAGGACAAGGCATGAACTCCTCTGATGACTCGTCTCTTTATTCCCGATTTGACACTGTTTTAGCTCGACCGAGCGAGATAAGCTTATCGAACTCCTCGGTGGCTCGCATTCTTGGAAAAAATGAGCGATCTCACCTGATGACCAGAAGTGGGTCCCTGGGAACAATGTCGTGATTTGATAGTAATAAGGCCCTATTTTCCAATTTTTTCATGTGCGTAAAATTGGATAACAAGCAAGACAAACAAAAACATTGGAAAAGTGAATTCGGATAGTCGAGGTAAAAAATTATCCAAATCCTAAGGCTATGAGTATTGCAAGAATAAAAGGTCATTGAATGCAATCATAAGGCTTTTCAAAGTCAATTTTAAGAAATAAGGGTCATTACAGAGACAACCGAGCCCATTCCATTCCTTCCCAGATTGTTATAAGATAATCCAAAATATATCAACCTTTGAAAAATCTCTTTTGCTCAGGTCAAACAATCTTGGGTAATAGGTTGGCAACGCAAAGAGCCAGAGCCTTAACAAGAATTTTGTAAGAAACCTTCAACAATGTGATAGGCCTCCAATTAGAAGTTAGCTCTGGATCACCAACTTTAGGAATGAACTTAATGTTGCCTTGATTGATTTAACTCCCTAAAGAATGTTTACCCTGAAATTTAACCTGGGCCTACACACATTAAAACTTAAAGAAACATAGGAAAATATTTCATACAATATTTAACCCTTATCAGGTTTTTCATGCAAGTATTCGTGGGAGGTAATATTCTTCCCAAATTTTCACCTATGCATCCACATAAATTCTTCACCCAAAAAACTTAGATTGCACAAAAAAAGGAAGGGGGCCCGAACATATTAAATAGCCTTTCAGGTTGGTTGGAAAAACCTGTAAAAATTAAATAGATTAAATACTTTATCTTAGATCTAACATATTTAATTTAAACCAAGCTCTGGTACCATGTTAGAAATTCAGGATAAACCAATTATGGGTTTAATTCATACACACTAAACATTAATACATTATGTCATATAATAAAATAAACATTACATAATGAAACAAGTAAATACATACCAAAGATAAATACATAGGTGACACAGTATGTATAGTGGAAAACCCCAATAGGGTAAAAACCACTTGAAATAACCTTTTACTATCAGAGAACCAAAGTTACATCCAGTATTTTCCACCTCCTCCTTCAAACCCTAATCACAAGGGTAAATAATTTTCACCTTTGATATATTTCACGAATATATCAAATGAGGACCTTAATGTCCTTTTTATACAAGGTGATTGGGTATGTCTCCTGACCCACCTTTTCAACCTAAAAGGGTTGACACATACACCTAAGTTTATAATATTTAATATTAGAAATATAATCATTTCATGATATTAAATATTTAACCTAAAGTATATACCTAGGTTAGCATATTTAATAATAGAAACATAAATATTCTGTATTATTAAATATTAACCTATATAATAGTGATGGACCCATATTATTAAGGGGGTGGCCAGCCCACTTAATCATTATGTTCCAACACTCCCCCTTAATGTTAAGTGGGGTAACATATGCCAATAGATTACTTGCTCATGGTACACTACATGATTTACAATCCTTAAACCATAAAGGTTTTAGGCTAGCATATAGGGTGAAGGAATTATAACACCTTCATCATACTCAAGTTACCTTTTGGTACAAAAGGATTTGGAATCCCAAAGATCATCCTATGATCAGTGGCTAAGTATGATTTGTGAGTTTTACATGTTCTCACTAGTTATCATAAAAGGTTATTGAACCCAAGCATATAGGAGCCTTTTATAACTAAGGACTTCCTTAACAATATGCTTGCACTAGATGTTTACCAGTAAACCCAATAGCACTAAAGAGTTTACTGAAGACCACCTTTAAGGTCTTTCTACACTTCTTTCTAAAAAATAATCTAAGGAGGAATACACATGCCCGTAGGTCTTTTTACACTTGCCCTTTTTACACTTGTGCGAAGGTCTTTATGCATGTTTTCGAAGGTATTTTACATTTGCATTTTTATTTTACAAATACCAAGTTCCATTAGGAGGTGACATTGTCATGCACACTCCCCCTCAATGGAAACTTCGACAATCCAAGTTTTTCACAAAAGTGACAAAACTTTGCAACACTCAGGGGATTTTTGAAGATGTCAGCAACCTGTTCTTCAGTGGGCACAACTTGAGATCTATCTCACCACTTAACACCTTCTCACAGATGAAGTGTATATGTATCTCAATGTTTTTCATCCTCTGATGTTGTAGTGGATTATGTGCAAGAGCTATGGTGATTTGGTTGTCACAGAATAAAGGAACACTACCTGGATCCTTCATCTTTATCTCATCAAACAACCTCTTTAACCATAGAGCCTCTTTTGCAGCTTCCATTGCACTTCTATACTCAACTTCAGTTGAAGAGATAGAAACAATTGGATATTTTTTGTTGCACCAAGTAATGACACCTGCACCAAATTTAAACACATAACCAGAAGTAGATTTTCTATCCAATACATCACCAACATGATCAGAATCACAAAATCCATACAAGTTAGCATTTTCATTCTTAGTATAATGCAACCCATAATTGATTGTTCCCTTAATATATCTAAGAATTATTTTTGCAAGATTACTAATGATCTCTATAAGGTTCCTCCATAAAACTTGAAGCAATTCCTACTACATAGGAAATATTTGGTTTAGTTATAGTTAGATAAATCAAACTACCAACTAACTGCCTATATAAAGTAGGATCAATTTTTCACATGCAGGTTTAGGATCAAGTTTTATTCCAACTTCCATAGGAGTAGAAATTGGTTTACAATCAATCATGTTAAACTTATTCAGTACATTGGTTACATACTGTGCTTGAGAAACAAAAATAGAATGCTTATCTTGAAATACAATCCATGCCAAGAAAATGATGTAAGAGACCTAAATCAATCATTTCAACGTATTGTTTCAATTTTTCTTTGATTCTATAAATTAGCACAGGACTATCACTAGTCATAAGCAAATCATCAACATATATACAAACAATGATAATATGAGATCCTTCTTCTTTAATGAATAGATCATTGTTAGAAGAACAATTAACAAAACCTAATTGTTTAAAGAAGGAATTAATTTTCACATACCAAGATCTAGGAGCTTGCTTTAAACCATACAAGTATTTTTTCAACTTACAAAATAGTTTTCTTTACTAGTTTCTTCAAATCGTTTAGGCTGAGACATGTAAATTTCTTCTTTTAAATCACCATTCAAACAAGTATTTTTCACATCCATGTTGTGGATTTCCCACCCAAACTAAGCAACAATAGTAAACAAGGCCCTAACAGTACTCATCTTGGCTAAAGGAGCAAAGGTTTCAACATAATAAATACTAGATTGGAGCTGTGTTGTATATATTTTCCCCGAGGTAAATATAGATCACACAAAAGAAAGCATGTCGTAGGGGTTAGAAAACCTGACACAAATAGAAAGCATGTCGGAGGGGATTAGAAAACCCGACACAAAGGGTTTAAATTCGGGTTTCGGGTTTCGGGAAACATGAGACATGAAGCATGCAGATCGCAAGGGATGTCCCAATTGCTTGAGAGTTCTGACAAACCCGAAGCACTTCCTAGGCAAATCGGGTCTTGGAACAATTGGGAAAACAAGTCGGGAAAGCATGGGACATGATAACATGTCGAGCCACCCTCCAAACCCGATGCACATGCAGGTCCATTTTTCGATTCCCAAAACAAAGGAAAATCTTGGATATTACTGGCGGAAGTGGGTTTTAGGAAAACATCAGCATCAAACACATGTTGAGGCACCCTCCAAACCCGATGCTAGATGCAAAGGAGAAACCCGAACCTGACTGGATAACAGACAACTGACGCGGGAAATATTCAGATCGCCATAACTTTTCACAGGGAGCTCAGATTCACACAAGGTTGGACTTTTCGGAAAGCTCTCGGTGTCCTTTCTACCCAACTACGACTAGATATCTTTAATTGGGTGGGAAATGAAGTTCTTGAAAAATGAAAAAAATACACTTCACCACTGTTGGGTTGTTGAGATTCTCACCTAATCTAGAGGGTTTGCGCCATAATATGATTGGAGTTAGGTCTGCAAAGTCTTGGAGGTGGTTGGGGCAGATTTCGATATCATTCTCTTCTCCACTCATCTTTTTCCTCCTATAAAAAAAACCCTGGTAAGGAGAGGCTCTTTGTAAAGGGTTGGAGTACAATTTTGTTTTGCATCCTCCCTTCTTCCCTTGCTTGCAAGAGAATTTTGGAGCTTTTTAAACCTCCCATATGGGTTGTAATGCCAGTCTTTTTGCCTCTTGGCCAATGCAATGTACTGTATCGACTCTTGAGTAATAATATATATGTTTGTGATTGATTCTCAATCCTCTCATGTATTCATTGCTATCATTTTGATCTCTTATTGCAGTTTGGTTACCTGTGCATGGTAATTTGTATTGCATCTCTGTGGTCTGTGTTAAATTTGCAAAACGAGTGTCTAACATTCCTCGGTGCATCACCTTTGTAGTTTAGGTTTTATTTTTATGCATTTTCTACCCTGTCTCCTTGACAAGTTACCGATTAGGTTTGTAGTAAACCCTCTGCATTTTATTTGTGCATCTGAATAGAGGAATAGGAACCGGCCTTCATCCGGAGAGCTTTTCCGATTTCGTAAGGTCCCACACTTGGGAAATAGCTCCATGTTGTGCAATCGCACTGAGAGTCTCAACCCGTTGTGTTGCTACAGAGTCCTAGGGGTGCTGCGTTTCGCCATAATCAATACAAATTTTCTAAGTGAAACCTCTAGTAACAAGTCTAGATTTATGTTTGTAAATACTACCATCAAAATTATATTTTACTTTGTATAACCATCTAGACCCTATAATAATTCCTTTTTAGGAGGAGGAACCAAATCCCAAGTTTGATTTTGAATTAGGGCATTATATTCAGTCTGAATTACGTTGATCCACTTCTCATCTTGAGAAGCTTCTTCAAATGTTTGCGGCTCAGGTTCATACAAGGTCATGAATACAAGGTAAGTATGATGGCTTCTGGTCATTTTCCTAAGGTCAATAGGATTAGAACTTTCTAACACAGATTGAGACCATTTTGGTTTCTTAGCTAGGGAAATATGAGATTTAGAAACATTCATATCATTAACACAAGAAACATCATCATGACCATCTATATTTTCATTATCAAAACCATCATTAGAAATATTGACAGAGCTAGGAACATCATAACCATTATTAGATGAACAGAAACATTTTTCCAACACAACCACATTGTGACTTTCCATTACTTCTCTTTTTACAGGATCGTAAATCCTTAGACCTAAGTAGTGTTAATACCATATCTAACGAAAACAAAAGAAAAATAAGTCATATCAAGTTTGTTTCTTTTATTTTTAGGAATATATAAAGAAGGAGGACTACCAAAAAACTTTTAAATGAGAGATATAAATTTTTTATTTTGACCATTTTTCTAAGGGAGTCGAAAGATGAATAGCTTTGGTAGGAACCCTATTTAAAATGTAGAGTGTTATGTTCATTGCTTCTGCCCATACAAATTTGGGAAGACTAGCAAAATGAAGCAAAGTGTGAACCATTTCTAAAATAGTCCTATTTTTTCTTTCTGCAACACCATTAGATTGGGGAGAATGAGGAGAAGTTAACTCCCTTTTAATACCACAATCAATACAATTTTTTTCAAATTTCTTGCTAACATATTCACCCCCATTATCTGTTCTAAGTCTCTTCATTTTATAATTTGATGAGTTTTCAATAGATGCTTTAAATTCCTTAAATTTTCCAAATACATCAAATTTATTTTTAAAAAAATATGTCCAAATCATCCTGGTGAAATCATCAATAAAATTCACAACATATAAAGAACCATTTAACGAAGGTACTTTAAGAGGTCCGCTAACATCACTATGAATAAGATCTATAGGAGAAGAGGAACTCTCCTCAGGATGTGAGTGAAAGGGTTTAACAATTTTTTTCGAGCGTAAGCACCCTTCACACACATCATGAGAAGAAGACAACACATGCAAAACTTTTACTTATATTATATCTATACATTTCATATAAGTTTCGATAATTAACATGTCCTAACCTTTCATGCCATAGATTTGAATTATTCAAACTTTGAGATACAAAACACGATGTAGAAGAGAAATCTTCAAAAATATACATACCATTGCTGTGAATTCCTTTAGCAGTTATATTATCATCACTATCCTTGATGTACCAAGTATCCTTCAAAATTTGAATAGATAAACCATCATGACTTAGTTGGGAACATGATAACATATTTTTTTAAGTTGAGGAACCAATAAAACATTATTCAAAACACCATTTGCAAATTTTACTTTTCCTTTGTCTATTACTTCTAAGGATGAGTTATCACCAAGACATATACGTGCTCATTGATTTTCACAACATCAAATAAATAATTTGAAACACTAGTCATATAGTTTGATGCACCTAAATCTAGAATCCATTCAGAATTAGAGGAAGAGTATAAAACAACATATAAAGCAACAATTTTAGGAGCATCATTAGAACTGTCATTTTTCCTTAAATTATATCTAGACGAAACAGTCTGTTTTTGATTTTTATGGATAAGTTTTTTTATATTTACAATCTTCCTTTTTATTTCCAAATTTACCACCTTTCTGACATTTACCATTAAATCTTACACACAATTGTTTAGAAGAAAAAAATTTTCTTATCAGAAAAAGAAGATTTATATTTATACTTCTGATCAGAGAAGGGCTTGCGAGGCTTGAACTTTGAATTCTAAGCAAGAAGTTCTTGAGAGGAATTCTACTTAGAGTTAAATTTCATCATCACTTGATCTTCCTAAATCAGAAGAGAGCTTAGAGTATTCAAATTAGGAAATTCATCTTCATTATGATATTTCAAGTTTAAGATAGAAATAAAATTCCTAAATATTTCATGTATATTTAACTGAACAATAAAGTAGATTAATTTTTCACCAATTAAATCACAATTGCATCCATCTAATTTTGCTTTAATATTTTTAATTTTGGCCAAGAAATTAACTACTTTTTCATCTCCTTTCATAGGAGTCATAAACAATTCTGATATAAGCTTAATGATCTTAGATAGACGCATACCTTTATGCATGGATTCTAATTGTATCCATACCTCTTTCGGATGTTCAATATTACCAATGTGTATAAGGTATTCATTGTTCACATTATGCAAAATCATGGAAAGGGCCTCGTGCGTATGATAAGAGAATGCATTTATATTATTCGTAGTTACTTGTCTACTGATGATTGTAATCTCAGTTCCTGAAACAATCATCCAGAGTTTCCTCCCCATAAGTTCCAATTTTACTCTTATCTTCCAAATGTTGTAATTGGCTCCATTCAGGATCTGGGATTTATCGAGGCATAAATAATTGGATGCCATTGTCTTCTTGAACCTATAAAAACACCCCATTATAATATAAAATGCACCACACGGAGTTAGATGCATTTTTATTGAAGAAAAAAAGATAATATCCATATTATATTCTTTTATTAAATATATTTAAAGAAAAATCATAACAGAACCAGATATACATAAGTAAATTATATAAAATTCTAAATTTGAACAAACTACAGTAATCGCTAGCGATTCAATGAATCGCCCACAATTCTAGGGTGAATCGCCCACCAGGGTGAATCACCGATTGGGTCAATCCCTGGCGATTTGATCTCAAAATTTTAACTGGATCAAAAAATGGTTATATTTTCCACATTTGGGTTTATGGCTGGTAAATTTCCACAAATGACAAAAATCGCTATCAATTTATGAAATCGTCTACGATTTCTGAAACTATCAACATTTTTAAAAATTTTGATTTTGATTTTTCTTTTGTTCCAGTTTTTACTGTTGCTGTACAGATTCTGAAGGGACCATAGTATAAATTATATAAAAAACATCAATATAATTTTTCTTTATTAAAATAAAGAATTACTATAGATTTAAGACTATAGTATAAATTTATTAAAAACAATTAGAAAACTACAAGTAGGAAATCATGCCTCCTCATCTGTAAATCAGTCCTTTGGTGCCCCGATTCCATTCATGGTGCAAGTAAATTTCGACATTCCTATTTTTGAGGGTAAGATCAATTCTGATGCAGTAGAGAACTGGTTGGACCAATTTACCTTATATTTTTCTATCAATCAATTTATTGATAAGGAAAAGATAACATTTTCTCTATTGAAATCGTCTCTTGTTGTTAAAAATTGGTGGGGCATGTATAAGAATGGGCTCGAAAGGGATGAGCTAGGAATCGCAGAGGAACCCACATGGAATGATTTCGTGGATGTCATAAAGGAAGAATATTACCCTGTTGGGGCCTATGATGATTTGTACATACAGTGGCAGTAACTCCGTCAAGGTAAGGACCAGTCAGTTCAATATTATACTGACAAATTTCATTCTTTGTCTACAAGATTGGGCATTCAAGACACAGAACAACACAGGATTCTAAAATATCGCAATGGCCTACAATGGAGCATCCGAGAGGACATGGAATTTTTTCAGTTTCAAACCCTTGGCGAGGCATACAAGTTTTCAGTCAAGATTGAAAAAAAGCATAAAAGGAGGACTACCAAGAACCAACCCGTGAGGGGGAAAAATGATAAAGAAGGCCAGACCCGAGGCCAAGGTTGGAAACATAAGGAGTCGCAAGGAAATAAGATGCAGAAGGAGAAGATAGGGAAGTGGTGCGACCTCCACAAAACAAATCACCACTCCAAGGAAGAATGTCGAGCCATCAATTCCTTACTCGCCGAGTCATCTTCTTCAACACTCTTTGCACCAGTAGTTACAGACCTCGAGGTCAAGGATGAAGAGGATGAAATTATAGATGTTGAGCCAGATGTGATCATTACCACCTCAAAAGTCAAGAATATGGATGAGAAGGAAAGGGTCTTCCACTCCAAGCTCTGGGTAAAAGGTAAGCCATTGCATTTTATCCTTGATAGTGGAAGTCAGAAGAATTTAATTTCTGTTGATGTTGTAAAGAGCCTAAACCTCCCTGTGAAGCCACATCCCCAGCCATATAGTATCGGGTGGTTAAACCCAGGAAGAGACCTCTAAGTCACACAACAATGCCTCCTTCTGTATGCCATCAATCCCTTCCATGATGAAGTCATGTGTGATGTTGCTCCATTAGATGTTTGTGATGTGCTCCAAGGCTAGCCATTTATGTGGGATAGATATGGCATCTATGAGTCACGACCTAGAAGGGTCACCATTACCATTGGGATTCGACGTTATCAGATACCTAAGGTCATTCCCCCAAAATTTGTCTCCCTCATTAGGGCCAAATAATGTAAGAAGTTAGTGGAGAAAACCAAACAGTTTGTTGTCTTGATGATCAGGCCAAAACCTACAAACAAAATTGTTGCAGCCTCCATGAACATGCACTCAATGCAGCAACAGAAGCAGCTCAACCAAATCATAACCGAGTATGATGATATATTCCAGACACCTAAAGGAGTGTCATTTCAGTGTCAGGTAAAACATGTTATTGATTTGGTCCCAGGGTCTCCTTTACCCAATAACCCTGTGTACCGCAGGTCAGTCCTTGAAAATGATGAGATCAAGAGGCAACTCCAGGAATTGATTCAAAAGGGACATATTAGGCCAATCTCTTCACCCTGTGGAAGTCCAGTTGTCTTGGCGCCAAAGAAGGATGGAACATGGAGACTTTGCATAGGCTATCGGGATTTGAACAAAATAACCATGAAGAATCGCTACCCCCTCCCAAGGATTGATGATTTGCTAGACCAGGTCTGCAGTGCAAAATTTTTCACCAAAATTGATCTCAAATCTGGCTATCACCAGATCCCTATCGAGCCCACTGATATTTGGAAAACTACATTTAATTCTCGTGAAGGCCTATTCAAATGGTTGGTCATGCCTTTCGAACTAACTAATGCGCTTGTAACATTCATGCGGATGATGGATGACATCCTACGGCCCTACACCAATTCCTTTGTGGTGGTCTACCTAGATGATATACTCATTTATAGCCAAACCTTGGAGAGGCATCTGCAACATGTTCGAGAAGTACTTCAGACCCTCAGGAAGCATAGAATGTATGTAAATTTGGATAAGTGCACATTTGGGATGATGAAGGTCCAGCACTTGGGTTATGTCGTGGATGAGGAAGGAGTCCATATCGACCCAGAGAAAATTTAGGATATTCAGAGGTGGCCTACCCCAAATAATCTTACAGAGCTTTGTAGCTTCCTGGGCCTTGCCAATTTCTATCACCGGTTTGTCTTGGGTTTCTCACATATTTCCTGGGCACTCAATCAGGAGACTAAAGGAGGGAACAAGGCTAAATTCCAATGGGGGGAAGCACAACAGAAAGCATTTGAAGGGCTGAAAGAAAGGTTATGCTCGGCCCCTGTCCTTTCCCTTCCTGATGTACATCATTCATTCGAACTGATGATAGACACATCTGAGTATGCCTTGGGAGTTGTTATCATGCAACATGGCCACCTTGTTGCATACCATAGTGAAACATTCAATGACACAGTCAGGAAGTACTCAACATATGACAAGGAGCTTTATGCCATTGTCCAGGCATGTAATCAGTGGAAACACTACATTCTGGGGAAGGAGACAATAATCCACACTGACCATAGGCCTTTGGAGTTCCTTCAGACACAGAGCAAGTTGAGGAATGAGAGACACCAGAAATGGGCAACATACCTACAACAGTTTCACCTGATAATAAAGCATAAGAAGGGAAGTGCCAATTCAGTAGCAGATTACCTAAGCCGCCCTCCAATTGTAGCCCTCACAACTATTCTTGATCTCTGTGGACATGAGACTTCAAGTTGGTGCAAGTTGTATGAGAAGGACCCTGAGTTTTCAGACACATATCAGGCCCTCCTTGAAGGAAAACATGTCTTTGATTTCTATCTACAGGATAATCTCCTCTGCCATATGGGACACATCTGTGTTCCAGCAAGTGAACAACATAAGATGATCTGGGAAGCACACTTCAGCAGGACTGCAGGGCACTTTGGTGTGGACAAGACTTTGGCAGTACTTCAAAAGCATTTTTACTGGCCTAATCTAAGCACTAATGTGGTGAAGTATATTAAGTCCTGCACTCCTTGTGTAATTGCGAAGCCAACTAACAAGAAACAAGGATTGTACACACCATTGCTAGAACCAACCAAGCCTTGGGCATCTATCTCGATGGACTTCCTCTCAAGTTTGCCAACTTCGAAACATGGGAATGATGGTGTTTTTGTTGTAGTTGATCGATTTTCTAAAATGGCTGTAATGGTTTCCTGTAAGAAAAATATTTCTGCTGAAGATACTGTTAAAATTTATTTCAGTCACGTATGGATCAACTTTGGGCTTCCCAAGTCTATTGTGTCTGATAGGGATAGCAGGTTCCTGAGCATCTTCTGGTCCACCTTATGGGGAATGCTAGATACAAAGTTGATGAAGTCCACATCCTTTCACCCACAGACTGATGGGCAAACAGAAGTGGTGAATCACCTAATTGGTCACATGCTTCATATGTACCACTCCAAGCACTCCCGCACATGGGACGAGGCCCTGCCATACATACAACATGGATACAATCGAGCCCTACACAACTCCACTAAACACAATCCATTTCAAGCTTGTTACGGATTCCAACCTATGGTTCCCATCTATGTATGCATCCCAATTCCTACCATGGAATTCACACCTCATGGAAAAAGTGAAGCAGAAAAGGCGACAAGGTTTGTTGAACAGATCTAACACATTCGGCACTAGGTCTATGACATTTTACAGAAAATGAATAAAAAGTATAAGAATCACCATGATAAACACAGGGTTCCACATCATTTCTAGGTTGGTGATAAGGTTTGGTTGCGGCTTCAGAAGGAATGGCTTGCAGGTCCACACAGAAAGATTCAACCTCTCTGGTATGGTCCTTACACTCTCACTAAGCAAGTAGGGGAAAATGCTTTCAAGTTGAATCTTCCACCCTACCTTGGTCTGCACCCCATCTTCAATGTGGACCTCCTCAAGCCATAACCATCCACCTTTTTTGGATACTTCAGTCACAGCAGAACAATTGGACATCTCCGAGCTCAATCCAACAAGTCTTTCCCCAGCAGAAGAAGATCAGATTGTGGACAATTTGACTAAGACCACCAGAGGACAACCTATTCAACTCTATCGTGTGATAAAGAAAGGAAATCTCAGTCACCAAGGTGAGTGGCTCACTACATACTAGGTAAAGAAGCAATTTCCACATTTGATGGGGCATCTTAATGAAATGGGGACCATTGCTTCTGAAGGAGGGAGGAATGATCCAGGCAACAAATTATAGTGGCGCAACTTCCAGAGACCATAACTTTTGCACCATACCTCTGATTGAATCTGTTCAAAAGGCAACAGAAAGCTTGGAATGCGTAGAATGTGATGAAAATGTGCAAACTTTGTTCGGTAATGTTTGACCCCCGAAATCCATGTTTAAGGGGCCCAAATTGTGATTTTTGTAGTGATGTCTAAAAATAGTAAATTCTAAAAATAGTATGTTTCACAAAATTAGTGCACATGTAAGTCTTGGAAGATGAAACACCTCGTCTCCCTCGAGACCGGTGACCTTCCACATTCCTCTAGGTGTCCTTCCATATTTTTAAAATTATTATAAATGCATATGTAATCCGTAAAGGGATAGACATCTCCTGGTAGAGATAACTGATGTATTTGAAGTCTTTGAGTAATTTACATCTCTTTTCAGAGATAGTTGTTTTGCAATTCATCTGGCACAATTGTTAATTTGTTCCTTAAGTCTGAAACCCCTCGGCTTTGGATCACACATAAAAGTGCACGGGGTCCTACTTGATTGGGTGAATCATGGACATAGTGATTATTTATTTAACATCATGTGAGGTATTGTCTGGAACCTGTGGTTATTTTGCTACGTGAATTCATAATTTCTTCCTCTTCTGGCAATACTTTTGCAACAGGGTGAATATATTCATTAAGAGCTCCAACATTATGCAACCTTTTGCATGCCTCAAAGCATGCAAGTTGTTTTGCATGAAGAATTTTTCCACTCGTTGGACTAATATGGCCCTCAATACAAGGACACCAATATTGCAGTGGGACAAAGACTCCTATCGTCTTCTTGAAGGGCACACCTCGTCCTGGGCAGGAAAATAAATAAACCCTAAAAAAATTTAATGGGTGTTTTTCAACACCACCCACCTTATCAAATTTTGTTGACTCCTCTCCATGCTGATATAATTTTTTTCTCTGTTTAATGTTGTTCGTGAATGTGCTTTGTCCTTTTCTTAATCCACTGCAGTTTATTGTTATGCATGGGCCCTTTGTTTTAGAACCCATGGCCTAGAATTAGTAACCCGTGCCTCAAAATAGAGGGTAACAACAATATATTTTGGAACTAATAATAAAATTTGATGTCTGTTGTGAATATATGTTGCTTTCTCTATGAATTTGGCAAATATGTTAGGGTAAAATTGATTTTCGTAAGATGCTCTTCATCCTTATTTTTTATATGAGGAGTAGGATTTCTATACATAACCATCTCCCTCATTGAATCCTTTTGAAGAATTGAATAATTTTATGTCTTTTCAAATATATGAAGAATGATTAATGGTTATTGCATTACATTTTATTAAGGCATTTTATCAAATAGTTCATGTGCATGCCATACGTACACATTTTCCAAATTTTATTTTCTTAGGCTATCTGGACTATAGGTTGAATTATATTCAATCATACTTTGCTTCATAGTGTTGTTTGGTTAAAGTTATGCAATAATATGACATTAGCTAAGTTTGTTAAAGCTTGAAACTTGACATCTGATTATAAATCTAAAGAAAATAATGGTTTTGTAGATGGACCCATGTGTTAGGAGCCAATGTGCTTTTGAGAGTCTTTAAACCATATCATAATTATTTTTATCACATCCTTGCCTTTTTCCGCGTGTGAAAGTTTTGATCACACAATTTTTTTTAAAGTGAATATTGATTGTTCCCACAAATTGTGGGGTTCCAACGTCACACGTTTTCTACCTCCAATCAACCTGAATAATCCTAAATTAATATTTAAGTACATTTTTACCCTCCATATCTTTCTGTTGTGTCCATTTATGTTTTAAAAGGCATATTTGCATTTTTGTATTCAGCTTCATTACATGCTCAATATGGTAGGCAACACACTTTGTCATATTGACACATAAATGAATTTCGTTGCATCACACTCTTTTTTTAATCCACTATTACTGTTTTCTAAGCAATTATTATTTTTTGTTCCACCAAGCTTGTCAGTAGAAACATGCTTTATATTTAACAAATTTGGTTGCTATTTTCAGGTACTATGGCTGCTCCAAATGGAAGTCCGACCATCATCACGATATCAGATGATACCTCTGGTGCTATTTTCAGGATCCCTCCTATTGATTTGGTAGCTTCAAATGGGTCCCCTCATTTGTACGCAACCCAGGAAACCACTGACCATAGCACAATACATAGTGTCCAACGACCGCTTTCAACTTATGTGCATTCTTTGGCTACTTTTGTTGGAAATACATGCTCAACCATTTCTGGTAGGATATCGAAGTCTCTAATCCCATCAGCAATGGTTATTGATAGTGATTTAACTAATGTGTTAGACATGATGCACAAGGTAGATGCAACATACCTTCGCCTTGAAGCGTTGCATACTTTCCTCAGAGCGTTAGGCTATGACCAATACTACTCTGGTGGCGAGGAGCAATACATTAGAGATGTATTCAATGCTTACCTTGCGTCCCTATTATTTTCACTCCTACCTCACCCCTATTATAAGTTTGCAATTCTCATACATATGCCAACCTCTTTTTTTTATAAACCCCATATACCTCTTTTTGAAGGACTGACTAGGATATCCTATGGTTACATAAATATGTTGTACTTGCTATTCCATTTTATAACCCCCTTTAGAAGTTTTGTACAGTGCCTTTCATGAGATATACATTTCATTCTCCATACATGTGTTTCCTACTTTACTTTGAATGAGCATGAAAAATTATGTGTTATAAGAACACCTTCCACATTGTACATTTGTTTATGTGCTTATGTCCTAAAAAAACACCATTATATGCAGAAATACATGATCAGATCACTTTTGTGCACATACTTGTGGAAATAAGAACTTTGCAACAACGTATGTACATATGTCAAGGCATAATAGACCATCGCAACTCACTAAATTGTAAATTAACCTTATCAGTGCCATGCATCACACTTTTTTGTTTAGTTTGTAACCCCCTGTATGTTTAGAATACAAAGCTCACACCATTGAAAACACATTAACTTTACGTTAGCTCGTTTGCTAATTCATTTATGAGGTATTTTATTGTTTAGGAATGAACACCATCACAGGCTCCACTGCCTCTGATGTTGTGCCTCCCCAACTGGCCATAAACATGCTAACATCTGACACCAATACTTTGTCACCCACTGCTCATGAAGGACACCCTGCATAATGCATGCAACTCACGCCAATAAAGTCACTAAATCCTTACCAAAGCCTTTGGTCTTTTGAAGGCAGGGTCATCAAAAAAGGCTACCTAAACAACTATAGCACGAACAAACGCACATGGCAAGTGTTTAGCTTTGACATCATCGACAAAAATAGTTCAGATATAGTGGTGACTTCTTTTGACCAAGCTGCAACTTTTTACTACAACCAAATACAACTAGGAAAAACATACACAATCAAAGGAGGCACCTTGCGGACTGCAAAAAAAAATTACAATGATTCCACAACTCCTTGGGACATCATCCTAGACTTGGAATCCTCTGTAAAACTTAGTACAAATCAGTCCGTGGACATTCCTCAATATGTTTTCCATTTCAAAACAATAACATAAATCGACTCCTATCCTGCCAAATCCACCATTGACCTCCTTGTCATTGCACTATCCATTACTTCCCCCTCCACTATAAGGAAAAGTGATAGTACTTTCGTCCACAAACACACAGTCCTACTTAGTGATAACTCGATGCTATGCATTGAGGCAATGCTATGGGGTGCTTTCAGTGACAATGAGGGAAAAATTCTAAGTGAACTGTGTGCTTCACATACACCAGTAAGACCAATCCTTGCAGTTAAGAGAGCAAAAATTACATCTTTCAAAGGAACAACATTAGCCACGAGACCTAATACTAAAATCTTCATTGATCCTGATATAGCTGAGGCTCACTCACTGCGTGCATGGTTTACCTCACTGGGATCAACACATGCATACCCATCAGTGAGTATTGACACAATTGAAGATAAAGATATAGCCGGCATAAAATCCTCCATGAAACTAGGTAAAGTAATCATCTTCTCCACTACGACAACAATTATACACATGAATATGTCCTCATTTAGCTATCCAACTTGCACATCAATTGTTAACAACAACCATTGTAAGAAAAAACTTGAACTAACTGTAGACTCCTCTTGGTATTGCCACAAATGCAAGCATGGTGTCTCTAATTGCAACTACAAATATGCATTACACTTCATCATAGAGGATGCCACAACAACAACATGGGTAACCACTTTTGATGAAGTTGCAACATCAATAATGGGCATATCGGCACAAGAGTTTCAACTTCTTGCACCAACATCGGACATGTTTTGGCCTGTTGTTAAGCCAATTCTATTCCACCGCTACAAGTTCAAAATATCCACAAGACTAGAGGTCTACAACTCACAAGAAAAATCCCAGTGCACTATTGTCGCTGAAGTTAAGGAAGTGACCTTTAACATGCATGCTTCCCCATTAGATGCATTCCTTACATCCCCGTAACTATGTAATTGTGAAAATAAACCCACACTGCTTCACAATAAATTCACACCACTATAATCTCTCTATTTTCCCAAATAAGGCATACTATACTTTATACACATACTGTTGAGTATTGTCCGCTACTCCACATATAGATGTTTGTATTTGCAAAGTTGGTTACATTTGTTGCCCACACTTTTTTTTGTTCTAACATGTCTCGATCGCCAAAAAAATGACACTTTATTAAAGGCTTCCAATCTCTATCGAAATTATTAAACATTACTAAGCAAGATTGATATACAACGTTGCACGTCATGGGAAACAACTTAAATTACTTATACTTTTTTCATACATTCACTTTCTTCTATACCTAATTATTGTTACCACTTTTCTTCATTCTAAGCAGACCTGGCACGAACAGAAAAAAATGCAAAGGCTCGATTGAAGTACGCAAAGAACAAAAACAACCTAAACTAACATCATCGTAGTATAGCTTGCATCAAACAGAAAAAGATCCACAAACGGTCACCAACTTATGTAACCCATCATGTCAACCGTGATGAAGAACATACTCTAGCTCGTCATTCACTTCAAATTACGCAACGTCAATTCCATCATAGATTAGATCATCTCCTGCCTCCAAACACGTGTTCATGTTGTAATGAATTGTATGTTGGGCTGCAGACAAGGGTTTACAAAGGGGGGCATACTTTCCGTAGATGCATTTCTGAAAAAAATGGCCACTGCTTCTCAAATTGGAATAACATGGACCCAGGACCACAACCTGAAGTTCTATCCTCACTTACACAAGTTGAGGAAATGTTGATAGCACAGGTCAACCCAATATTGCAGGTGACTTGTGCTAGAGGTGGTCAATACAAATATAGGGGCCACACCATATGCTTCCCCCAAGATGTTTCATCAATAGCTAGACACCTGCCTCGGCATGTCTTAGACTTGGACATCTTAATTATCAGAAGAATTGGAGCAACACATAGTGCATACGAATGCTTCGTAAGTAGATCTCACGTTTTAGTTGCTCTGCAATTCAAAATAGTTCATGACCCTTACTACAAGGATGTTGTCCTAGACGACAATGCATTGCATTCCCTACCACCTCACAATACTGATATATCTACATCCCTACCACACTTCAATTCAAATATCCCAGAAAATGCTGAAGAGGAATCAGAACTAGACCTTCTCCCATGTTTCCCACCACATACACATGAGCGAAAAACATCATCTTTTGTGTCCTCTCTCCCTCAAAACACTACAGAAGTTGACCAAATAACAAATTTCATTAAAGGCAAGCACCAAACTCCGCTTCAGTCAATTGAGTGGCCACACATTGGTTCATCCCCAGTCAACGAATACAACACCGAGGGTTTGCTCTCTATGGCTTTCCCTACATTATTATCTACATGGATTGCATTGTTGCACCAACCACATATAAAAAGGGTTCACATGCATGAATATGCATTACACATACTGCGTTACCATGATAACAAATTTGGCAGCCATCCATGCTTTCGCTACTTCATTCTCAATGTTATGTTGCACCATAGAAGCTAAGCAACATCTGTTGTTTTCACCAAAAAAACATAGGGGACAACTTGCCTACCACGGTTTCTATGTTACGCCAACAACTTCAGCACTTTCCAAACACCCACATTCCAGAGCAACTAATGTGATTTAGGTCTAACCTACGAGGCACAAAATCATTTTGGCGCAAGCGGAGGCATGAACTCACGGATATGATAACCCAACTTGAAAGCCCTATGCTTTTCTTCACTTGAAGTGCAGTAGATACTAAGTGGCCTGATCTACACAACGCAATGCCAGGATCCCCTATGTCACCAACACCAGCTGGCCAAAAAGGAGAAACAAGAACTTGAACATGCACCCCCATATCGTGTTTGCATACATGGAAAGAAGATTTACTATATTTTGCGAGGAGGTGCTTCAAAAAAAATGCATTGCATAGACTACTGGTACAGGTGAGCTCGCTAGCACTTAGCTTTTATTTTAATACCACCCCTCCCATATTTTCCAACAAGATTCCTCTTTGTGCAAATACAGGTACGAATGGCAACATAGAGGCTCGGCTCATATCCACTGGTTTATATGGCTCCCAAATGCACCAAACATGGAAGTGCTAGACTGGGATGACCCCCTTGAACTTAACGCAACAAAGTCTTTCTTTGACCAATTAGTAACTGCATGGAATCCAAGGGGCCCTGAGAGTGGAGCATCTGGGATTCATCATTCCCGTGAAGATGATCCATGCTTGTTAGACACATATGGCATACTTACAGACAACACTGCAACAAACTATGAAAACCTGGTGAACCATGTGCAACGACACACAAAATGTAGTGAGGCAACCTACTTGCAAAAAAAAATGCGTGACACTTCAGTGTAGATATAAAGCCCCTTGGCCACTCCAATAGTATTCAAGTTTGGGCTTAGATGAAACAAGTAAAAAAACGTACACCCCCGCACGCAATGATGCACAGGTCAACATACACAACTCAGACATGTTAGCATTGTGGCATGCCAATGTTGACTGCCAGCCTGTTGTGTCACGACATGCAGTCCTACGATACATTGCAAAATATGTAGCCAAGGCAGAAAGCAAGTCAGAAAGCTACCATCACATGTTGACATAGATATCTAATTCAGTTAACATCGACAACCCTGCAAAGGAAGCCTACAACAAGTTCCTCTCAGAAACTATTGTTGATCGGGACATTGGTGCACATGAGACATGCCACATGTTACTAAAACTCCCCCTCTCCATTTGTAGTCATACATTCATTAGCCTCTTTGTTGGTAAACATGTATTCAAACATGTCCTCACAAGATGTAGGAAACACAACAAAATTCCCTTCATTCATAGATGCATACATAAAATGCCCTCAACAACTGGAGAACATCTCCCTCTTTGAGGCCACCCATTCCTGGTCCTTCAACAACCAAAGGAAAGTTACTCAGTGGCTACAAAGGAGTACCCATGTAATTGTTCGTGTATTCCCCCATTACTGTGATGTCCCTGCCCGAGATGCGGTTCACTACGAGGATTTTTGCTGGTCAGAGCTACCGCTTTATAAACCTTTTTGACATATCCAGACAGACATTGGCATCACAACATCTGAAATAACTAACCAATGGGAACAAATGAAAAACTCCTACATCCCTTTACATGTACACAAAGCCACTCCTCTACAAGAAACTATTGATGAAACAAGCAGTGACGACAATAGGTCGTAGGGATCCAATCAATTGCAAGAAGACCCATTTGAATGGGAGCATATATCACAGATGCACCCAACGGTCAATACACCAATCGATGATGTAGACATGATAGGCCACCATGACTTTGACATCAACCACAATTGGATGTTGCATACCATCCCAACAACCTTAGCAAATAGTGCACCTAAATTCATAGACCTCGCTCGCAAAGAGGATGCACTACTGGACTTGTTCCTCTGCCTACCCAATTAGACACTCTCCCACTCTCATCAAACACAACACCTTGCATACTCAATTGTACTTTCCCATGCAACTCAACAAGGGAAACACCCACCATTGAAGATGATTATTCAAGGAACCACTGGAACAGGAAAATCATACCTCATACAATGCATCAGAAATGGGCTTCAAAATATCACAGGCAAAGTAAAATCTTCTATTCTTATACTAGCACCAACAGGTATTGCTGCATTCAACATAAAATCACCTACTATACATTCTGCCCTTCGAATACCCATTGGGGACATGAAACCTCTTGAAGGCCAAGCCCTACCAATATTCCAAGAGCGTATGAGTGCCATACAATACATACTCATAGATGAAATGAGCTTTATAGGTCCTACAATGCTAAACAACATCAACTATAGACTGCGTGAGGCATACCCCCGACAAAATAACCAAACATTTGGCAATTGTTCAATGATTTTGGTGGGTGACCTAGGCCAACTCCCTCCGGTCAATGATGTACCATTATATGTAGGCAACAAAATTGGAAGCTCCCTTTGGTGTGCTTTCGATACAGTAATCACCTTGGACACAAACTTCAGGCAACAAGGCTTGAACTCGAAGCAACTTCAATTCAGAGAAATGTTGACCAACATCAGAAATGCAGAAGGAACAATTAAGGATTGGTCTCTTCTCATGTCACGTACAAAGGCATGCATGTCTACCTCAGAGCAATCCAACTTCACAACTGAGAAACACCTATTCGCAACTAAGGAGCTAGCACGCAAACACAATAAACAAATGCTAAAATCCTTACATGTTCCAGTTGCAAGGAGCGTCAGAACAAAGCAAACATAACTCTGACTCAGACATAAATGACACTCAACTAGAGGAAATAGTGTTCCTATGCACTGGACATGAGGTCATGTTGACATCTAACTTGTGGGTTAGCTCAGGATTGGTTAATGGTGCTCTCGAGCAAGTGATCGATGTGGTGTACAATCCAGAATCACTCCCACCAGACTTACCATCCTTTGTTGTTGTAAACTTCAGACACTACCAAGGGCCCCCATGGGACAAACTCCACCCAACCCACTTGCCCCTACCTCCTGTCACCCGCGGAAATCGTCGCCAAATTCCACTTAAAATGTCTTGGGGCCTCACCATCCACAAATCACAAGGCCTAACTCTTGACAAGGCCACAATAGACATCGAGAATGTTGACCGTCAAGGATTGACATTCACAACAATGTCAAGAGTGCGCACCCTCAACGATCTGCAGGTCTCACCAGCCTTTACATTTGAACGCTACACAAGAATGAGATATACAAAGAATGTAAAAACACGCAAGGAAGAGGAGCAAAGACTATGTAACACACAACTTCCACTTGACGTACAACGCATGTGCACCCAACTACCTACATCATACCCATAGTAATATGTCCAGATCTTGCTTCCAACCCACATATATAGGCAAAGTGTTCCAGAAATACATATACACCACCCAATTGTAATGCTACTCCAATAAAAGTCACTTTTATTTTACATCCAAACCATATTATACACTGAAACGTAAACCCCTCTCCGGTTTAATTTGCAACTCATGTGCAATTGCTAGTTGTATTCCTATGGACTCTCGAGTTAACTTATAAAATCCTCGTGAATTTTCCCTTTTGAGAGACAGGGGTGACCGTTAAATTCCAGACTTGTTGCTTTGATCCAAATTGAAGGTACCAATGAACAAATCCAGCCCTGTATGTTGGCCGTGTTGGGGAGTAGAACTCAGAATAACATACGTAATGCAATTCTAGAATAAGGAATGGCAGGATTGCTTGCGTGGGCTGCGGACGTGGTGGGAGGCAATGGCGATGGCGAGGCACCCTATGAGCACGAGATTGTACCGAAATTCAGCGCCGAAGAAATAGATTTGATAAGACGGTTGGATGAGAAAGGGAGTTGGCTGGAGAAGAAGCTGGAGGAGTTGAGGCGCAGGATTCCGCCATGGAGTATAGCGCACACTTTACCCCATCTTCACAAAGACACCCTCGCCTCCACTTCCGCTCTTTCCCTTGAACGAAACGCCCACCAATCTACTCGATTGCAGGTACATGCTTATGCCCCTTCCATGTCTTGCTTTGCTACCAAATTCAAAGTGAATTGCTTTTTTTATTATTATTATAAAAATTAGGTTATACAGAGGAATTGGGTTTGATTCCTATGAGCTGCCATCATACCCAGCCTCTTAAGCTTGGCCTGGAGTGAGGTAGACCCCAGGTGTCAGGTTTCCAACTGCCGACCTGCTGGGCACTCAGCGGATGCCGATCAGTCTTCTCACTACACCCATGTGAATTGCTTCTTACCTTTAAGGTAAAAAAAATGCAAAATTGATGCAAGGAGGGCTTTAGCCTTCACTACTTGTGCGCTTCTGCATCATTAATGGGGCATGGCTATTAAGCCTTCTCTAATCCTAGCACAGGGTAAAGACTCAATTTTTCTGGCCCATTCCACACTGGCATTGAGAGAAGAAGCATTTTTGGCGAAGAAATCTCCAGGAACGTTATCCTGTCGTGGGATACAATGAAAATTGCAAGTCTTAAAATCATGATTGAGGCAGTTGATATCAACAGAAATTTCATGAAGTCGCCAATTATCATTCACTGACTGGCCTTCAAGGCGGTCCCAAGAATCTTCTAATCTGTTTCCTACATATATATTAGCGGTGCTTTAGCTCAGCCCAATTTCAAATAGCAAAAGCTTCTGCCTGATTATTAGACATGATCCCAAGCTCCCAACTGAAGTTAGATAGCGGTCATCCTCTAGCAACGCGGTAATGGTCATCCTAGTTGTCTCGCCTAATTAAGGCGGGGTACAAATCTATTTAAACAAGTTTGTATGAAGGCAAAAGAAGCTTTTGGAGAATTTGAGCTATAGCTAGTCTTTATAGACTATTCTTCTTGGCCAAGTGCTCTTGGAGAGATCATGGAATATTGTAAGCCTGAGCTAGTGTCCATACCTTCTTAAAGAAGTATATTTAGTATGAAAGTGTTTTATCAGAATACAATAAAAAGATTTATTTGGTTTTTTTATAGTTTTTGGTGTGAAATTTCATGGTTTGTCATTATTGAAATTTAAGAGTGAAAAACAAGTTTTAGATTTGAGTTTAAAATATTTCTAGAAGATTATAAAATTACTAAATTCTATTCAGTTTACATCAGCTAGAGTATGAACCGTAAAAATATATTTTGTAGATCCTGTCCTAGCCTTTTCAATACAATTTAAGGATCTTTTTCTTGTGACATTATTTATTCTTTGAATAAACGGCTGGAAATATTGCAAAAGCTTCAAGTGACATAACACCACTTGAAAGAGCATTTGCAAATGTAGAAAAGAAAACACCTAATGGGGGGATCGTCCAAACAAGAAAAGCTAGCACATGAATATACCACAGGCTACCCTCTAGGTAGGTAGATCTCCTGGTTGGGCTCAATATGTAGAACAAAATCTCGATACATTTCATATTGAATTGCTCTGTTGAAATCCCTTGCATCCTTTAGGTCCTGCTCTAGGTTAACTGTCCTTTCCTTAACCCTATTTGACTGTTATGGCAAAGGAATATACCATAGTACTAACCTCTTTATTTGCAAAAACCTAGAAGAATGAACTGAGCTTTGGTTTATATCCACAATAGCATCTATAATAGGAAAAACCTAGACAAATGAGCAGAACCTAGAAGCTGGGGTAAAAATTGAGCAAATATCCAGACAAGGGTTTTTGCTACCGTGATGATGGAATCCAACTGAGGCACCACACAAAAAATTCCCAATGGGTGGATCATTCAAACAAGAAAAGCGAGCACATGAATATATCATAGTGCTACCCTCTAGGTAGGTAGATTACTTGGGCTCAACCTATGGAACAACATCTTGATACATTTCATCATTTCATATTGAATTGCTCTGTTGAAATCCCTTGCATCCTTTAGGTCCTGCTCTAGGTTTACATTCCTTTCTTTAACCCTATTTGACTGTTATGGCAAATGAATATACCACAGTACTAGCCTCTTTATTTGGAAAAACCTAGAAGAATGAACTGAGCATTGGTTTAGCATCTGTAATAGCAAAAACCTAGACGAATGAGCAGAACTCAGACACTTAGATAAAACTGGAGCAAATATCCAGACAAGGGTTTTTTGCTACCGCGATGACAGAATCCAAATGAGCCACCACAAAAAAAGAACCTAAGGATGGTAGGACCAATCTATGATTAAGCACAAAAAATATAGAAAATGGAAGATCTAGGGGTTGGATAGGTGGAGATGCCAACCAAGTACAATAAATACTACCGAAAGCTAGTTGGAATAATGAATGCAAATAACAGAATGCAATACAACAAAGATAATAGTGGCCACAGTCTAACAAGGAATCTAATGTTTTTTTTTCTTCAGTTTTTTTAAAATAAACGAGTAGTGTTGGAAAATGCAATTTTCTGACTTCCAGATTCCTGAATGAACATTCAATATGGATGCAATATTACAAGGTTTGTGTTCGTGTTCGAGTTCGGCAAAGATAAAATTCGGAATAAGTTTGACAAAAACAAAATGCGGAAAAAAAATCGTGATTAAATTTGACTAACATAAATTTGCAATTTTTTTTAATATAAAGAAAAGAATCGACAAAATGAAACTTAGAATCATCAATTTAATATTTAAATCTTTATAAATGTTGATTTTTTGTAAAAAAAAATATTAAAAACTAAAAAGTAAAAAACTAAATAAAATAATAAAATATTTAATAAAAGAACTAACATTTAAATAAACTAATGAATAGTTAACAAGTCAAAAAAGCAAACTTAAAACAAAAAGACTAAAAGAATTTTAAAAACCTAAACTGTAAATACTAAACAATACGTAAAGGATAAACATTTGAAAGAAAAACTTTGATGACAATGCAAGCTAGATGGCGGTGCGGCCTCCTCGCATGCAGGCTACAAAGTTCACTGACACTCGCACAAGGTTTGGGGGTTTGGCGGTTCACAGACCTGCTACTCGTTCGGTGAGATGCCACATGCTACTCACAGGCCCTCGATGCCACTCTTCTACTTGCAGGCCCTTAATGCCACTCTCCATTTGCAGGTCCTTGATGCCACTTTCAATTTACAGGCCCTTGATGCTACTCTCTACTTGCAAGCCATACTAAACACACAGGTTAAATGGTTCGAAATTCCTTTGACCCAAGCTAAACAAATTTAGAATATCGTTGCATGGACTTGACAGGCAGAGATTTTAGGGTTTTTTTTGGCCGAACATATGTCGTGATTTTATTGCCCAACTTAAAGTTTGGCCATTTTCTGAACTTCATGCTCAAAATTTGCCGAAACATGTGACATAGGATGCAGTACAGATATGAAAACCTTAATGCTAATCTAACATGTATAACACAATCAACAGTCCCAAACCTAAGTAGCCGATATGTTTTGGATACGGGTACAGATATTAAGAATCTGTTATGTGGATACAGCGAAGTTCCTGCCTCCACCACCCTCCCTGCGCACCCAGATACAACTCAGGATATGGCAATACAAAAATTTATAAAACTTTCATTCTGATAAATAAGAACAAACCACATAATATGAATATAAAAACCAAAATAACCACAAAACACTACTGATGATCTATATAATGCCAACCAAATGCCATGTGAAATGTCACAAATGCCATAACTATTAAATTTTATTATTACATAAAAATGCAGCAGGGTCTGAATCTTCACATGATCATTAAATGTTAAAACAGAAGATGCATTCATTTCAAGAGCTATTGATCTTATTTTCTGGTTTTGTAGCAGCACATTACTGAAAACCAGATTTGTGGTAGGATTTAGATTTACTGTCACTATCGTTTGTTGTCCAGAATTGAATGTCTGTAAGTGATCAGATAAAGAGTATTTGGGTTGATTGATCCTGTTCCCTCCTGGTCAGACTTGTTCCCAAGATCAGTCCCTGCTGTTTTTTAGGGTTTCATAGTTTTTTTTAAATAAAACTGGGCCATTTTATGTTTTAATGTTGAAAAAGAATAGTTTAAAAAAAAAAACTTGTTTTCACCCTTGGATACGCCCTGGACAGCCTGGATATGTCTGCAGATATATCCAGCCTTATCTGGACCATCCAGGCTGTATCCTAGGTGTATCTAGGGCTGTATCGGATACTTAGTGTATCTGTATCCAGCCCTGTTTTCTGTCGTATCGGTAGAGTCCCAAACCCTCAACGTTGCAAAAATAGTAATAAAACAATATATAAAGGAAATGCACCCCACAAAGTAGACTTCCTCAGAAACAGCCCTGTAAGGATGTGCAATTACCACTAACCAATCCCGCAGAATTTGAAGGTTGCATGATAGTATGAGGCTAGGAGGTTTCAATAACCTGTAGAGACAACTAAGAGCTCCTTGACCAAACTCCAATTGGTGAGCTGAGTGGAACTGTTTTGAGGCAAGAGAAATAGAAGCTAAGAGAGATGTGCAATAGCGAAGTACAACTCTGAAATATGATTGCTGTGAGTGATCCAAAAGCTTTGCTCATGTAGCTGTGAAATGGCCGGATGTACGCAAAGGTCACTAATAGATTGAGCAATTGTGAGATTAGATAATCATGTGTTGATACAATACGTGTTTTCCAAGATCTCTATATATACAGAACTCTAAGGATCGGAAGGTACACATCATCACGTCACAAAGCCTAAAATAAAGGTGTCAAGAAGAAAAAATCACAGAAATTAACTATTAGATTCACAACATTAGCAAAAAGGCAAAGTCTGCAATGACATCATGACTTTCTGGAGACAGTTGTAATGTGGTAGTAAACCATATCACAATTTCTCTCAAAATCTGTGGTGACATAGCAGAAAGTCCCTTTTTGGGACCTGCGTTGAGTTAATGATGGAAAAAGGGTCATGGAATGTGCTATGGATTCGATGTTTCATTAGTGGGACACATATCACTAGCATATAGGCCTGACGTCCTCACCAAGAAATAGTCACAATCTTGGTCCAATGCAGGAACAACGCAGAGAGTATCCAGCAAAGAATGGTACTGTGCAAGTGTGGATGTCATCATATGGTTTGCAGCCTCTCGGGAGCTGGGTTGGCTGGTTGGATCCAGCCAGCATGATAAATTTTTGACAATTCTCATTAGTTCATCCTGAATTGCTCTTGCTATAGGTTTTTGATCCTTTCCTTAATCCTATTTAACAGTTATGGTATTTGGTCTGAGATATCCTAGCATAGAGGTTGGTTGTGCCTAGGCTTGAGCAAGCATTTTACATGGGAAAGTACTTGCACTGGCTTCAATATCCATTGCTTCCATTTTTTCAACATTAATTATCATCTTAACTTGGACACTTTCACCTTCTACAAGATGTACTTGTTCTCTTCATGAGAACTGTAACCAAAAATCTAATCAACAATGGAAAGAGTATAATCTGGATTGCACAATAGAAAACTCTTTCTCAAGTACCCAATAATCCACAATGTTTTTTAATCATTTTCTATCGCTGCCTAGATAATTAGTAATAGGTATGTCATCCATGTAGCTACTAGTCTTGTATCATCTTAATACATAGTAATCCTTAATCCATTCTGCTTCTTCTTGGAGCCCTCGTTGGGCTAATTATCCATTGTCGTCAATCTGTAATATCCCATAGCAATTACTCTAGTATTTCAATTAATTTTGCATTCCACAGGGACGCGTCCCCTATGTTTTTTAGCTTGTCCCTGTACCGGGGATGTTTCAGAACCTCGGGGACGGGTAAGAAACATCTCCTTCCCGTCCCCAAACTTCTGCAAATTTTCAGAAACGTCCCGGGGACATTAAAAAAAAAAAGGGGACAGCAGGGGATGGCTGGACGTCCCCGGTACGGTAGGGGACGACAGGGGATTTGGACGTCCCCGGTACATTTAGGGGACTTATAGAAGTCCCTCGAATGTACTGAGGATATCCAGTCGTCCCCTGCCATCCCTTGCCATCCCCTGGGCATACAACCTTGAAAAAAAACGTTTTAAAAAAAAAACACACTTCTAATTAAAATTAAAGCAATGTGGGGGCCCGCAAGGACCCCACTTGCGTTTCTAAGTGCCCTTGAGACTTAAGAGAAGTTAGTAGCCGTGCTTAGTGCCTTGAGACTTCAGGATCGACAAACTCCTGGGTATCGTCAAACTCCAGCCACATGTTGGGATGTTGATCCCGAAGATGCTTCACAGATTGATGAGGAGGCACAGGTGGGATTGGTTGGGGGTTCCAGGAAAAAATCGGGGCACCCCTCATAGTTCCAGTGACTTAGACTCATAGTTTGATTTTGATGCCCCTTTAGCGGAGTTTAATTAGGGGCAACTATATATTTTCATTTTGATTTTCTATGTTTCAGACATTTTGTTGCCCTTGGGCATTTCATTGTAATTGAAACTTGAATCTTATGTGCAATCTCAATTCAGCTCTAGTTTTTTTTTTTGGATTGAGGGTAAATTGAGGGTGTTTGAAAGGACCCACATCCTTGTACACTTGAGGATTTTTGAAGGTTATCCACATTACCTGGTTACAATGAAGGGGACCACTATTAGGAACCCAATTGAAGCAACCAAGAAACCGTAGTGAAGATGCAGTGACCATCGACAATGATCGGAGCGAGTGGGACTAATTATTATTTACAACCACCAACGTCGGCAGCGAGAGGAGTAGCCACGACCGCAGCGAGAGGAGCAACAACAATGAACGGAGCAGCCACCGGCGTCAGCAACGAGAGGAGGAGCCATTCTAATGTTCGACAACGAGAGGAGCAACCACCAGCATTAGCAGTGAGGAGAATACCACCAGTGTCAGAACGAGCAGAGAATTTGCCGCCTTCCAGCGGCGAAACCACCTTCGAGGAGGATCGTGCCTCGGTTTTGATTTGAAACTGGGTGGGCAAACACTTCAATCATGTGTTTTGAAGCACCAGGAGTGCACCTTGCATTCGGCTATAGAGAATTTCCCCATAAGTTTATGACCGAAATTCACAGATCTGATGAATCGTCACTATGTTTGAACACAGGGTTACGTGAGCTACAAGGACCCCTATCAGAGTTAAAACCGGGTTTGCTCAAGTCACAACGTACGAGTGACTGTTATTGCAGTTCAATGCCGATGCAGAATGCAGCAAATAGGTTTATGAACAAAGCCCTAGAATATGTTTTTCTGACAAATAACAGGTGCCAGATGTAGGTTTGTTGGTACCCAAATTGATTCTCTCAAAAGCTGAGCCCAGCATATCATGACCGCTAGACAAGAATGCCTACGAGGCTTAAAATTTACAATGCATAGTGCATGTATGCCCCTAGGCGACATGAAATGCAGCTATGCATTGTCATTGATAATTGAAGCACCTTTGTGTAGGTGTTTGACCTATTGTTGGCTTTTTCTACTTTTAGGATATTGTAGTGCCCCACCAGTTCAACACAGGGTGATCCCCTTGGGTCAGCTCCAGTTGTTATGTATTAAAATTTTTAAGTTCCTTGTGATGTCTGTGATGAATGCTTTGTATTAAGTTTATCAATGTGTTATAATGCTTATCATTATATGATTATTCATATGAATATTTGAAATTTGAAATTTTTTATATTTTTAAGGTTAAATTGTATGTGAAATCTCAATTCAACTCTAATTTTATTTATTAAGGTTCTATATTGTGTGTGATGAATGCTTTAGCAATGTTATCATATGAATATTAGAAATTTCCTATATTTTTAAAATTTTCCCTGGGATTTGAAGTTAATAGCCGATCCCCTAAAAAGAAGGCCTAAAAAAAATCCGTCCCGGAAAGCTCGAACATCAGAATGCCCGTCCCCGTTCCCGTAGAGTAAACTTGGTGGAACGTAATAATAATTTGGTTTTCCACAGCTTTATATGTAAGACATTTGCGTGGTTTCCACTAAGAAAACAAGCGCCAAACACTCAATCATACTTGTTTAATGAAGGGATCAGGGCATCTCTGCATTCTCTATATAGAATTTCCCCACAAGTGGTATGACCCAACAATTCACAATCTGATGATGTCCTAGCTTAATCAGGGTTACTTTCAGCTCAAGGATTTCTACAGGTTATAAGGGGTTTGCTCAAGTCACAACTACAAGTGCTATTTTGCATTAGCCATGGAGAATGCCGCAAATAGGTTAGATTGCCCTAGATGTTTCTACAAATGTATGCCAGATACGTAGGTATTGTTGGTACCCAAATTGATTCTCCCTCAGAAAAACTGAGCATACATCACAGGTCTGACAGGAAGCTTAGAGGCAAACAGAGCATGTAATGTGTCATTTTGTAGCCGGGGATGAAATGCAGCTTGCTCTTTGTCACTCAGATGTGGAGAAATGGGTAGCACCCGCGAGAGGATTTGACCTATCCTCACTACTTTATGGTTGTGCCTTTCAACCAGGGTGAGAGGACCCTTTTGTAGCCTGTTGTTTATGGAGGAGATGAAGATGTCCTTCCTTGTGAAGTATTAAGAAAATACCTTGAAGAAAATATGATCAATGCAACAAAACCTAACTCTCACGAGTTGTCACTCTAGGTAATGGAGATATTTTCTAGGCAAGGTTTAGGCCACTAAAGACAATGAAAACCTGATTGTTTCTGCATGTTTTGGTAGTAAAAATTATGCATTTGTATACATACATGGCAAACAGGGGTAGTATGGGTATGATTAATTGTTTTTGAATGAATTTTGGTGGGAGGTGAAGTGGGATAAAGTTGATTATACCAAATCTTTGAGAACTTTTACAAAAATGGAAAGCTCGAACAACATAATGCTTTTAGAGTAGCTAGGGTGTTCCTTTAACCAGAATATGTGCTCCAATGGAGGCCCAGATCAACACTTTTCACACAAACTTCAAGGATCCAAAATGAAGGCTCAAATTGGAAAACTTAACTGAACATTATCAATCTCTGTTTCATCATGCCTAAGATACCCTCAAAGGCTAACAAACAATCTTATAGTCATGCTAGGAGTCACAGTGATTTTAAATTTGTTTATTTCACTATCAAATGAAAGCTCTTCTAATAAATGTAATTGCAAATGCCACCAAACTATCACAAGGATAAGATCTTGTGTGATTTACACAGATTTCAATGTAAGAATGCAACAGGAACAAGAAAAACTACTTGCAGACATTCAGGAACGAAGCAAACACAAATTTTGCCCAAGAATAACACAGATTAACTCAAGTTTGGTTAAGTTTATCAGCAGGGGAAAGTTCCTCGAACAATCTCAGAGCTTGTCAATGGCTGTACACTCGCAACCACCTTGACATGATCAAAAGTAACACAAAGGAGATAAACAGGCTTCTTCAGATAGTTTCTCAGAAAGACAGGCTCTAGCAAGCTTTTCTCTTAGGAAATCAGTTTCTGACTCCTAATACTTCTACGTTCACAAACTCCCAACCCTTTTCATCGCAAAATCATGCCTATTTATATCTTTTTACAACAGGGACTTTTCCCCCCAAAACCAGAGACATTGAGTGTACCAGTGCTCACCATGATCTCGATTCTCAGATCTGTAAAAAGTTGTCAGGTGCTCAGGGGGCAGATCTCTTCGAACATCTCCCGCATTCAACTCTTTCCTCTGGTAGATCACTTTTCCCTTTACTCGCCAACCACTTCCGCCCCTATTCTATCCAATCTGGTTCTTTGTGTGCCCGGGAAGAAGAAATGGAAGACCAGATCGAGCCCAAAGGTCAGATCTCACCTTAATGGTAGAAGATGTCCCCAGATTTTTCTCACCAAACCCAGATATCAACAGGTCCTTCGCGTGCCAAGGAAAGAAAAATCAGGCTGAATCTGCCAGTCAGATTGCATATTAATGGTGAGAGACGTTTACAGACCTTCCCCACCAAACCATGATACCAGATAAATGCTGCTCTTCATTTGGCGTGCAGGAGACTCCAAGAAATGATAAAAAATCATAAGAATACACATCCCCAGGAGCTCTGGAGTGAAAATGGCGGAAAAATCAGATACAGAGACACAGTTGCCGTTGATTTCTATTTTGAATTTGGACCGTCCACGTGGGAGATCCATTTTAGAGCGGGCTTGCGGGTTCCCTTTTTCCTTTTACAACTTTTGGAAAAATGTAAAATTTTCACATTTTGCTCCATCACCTCCGCCCTTGAGAAATGAGCCTGACACGTGTCCTAAGGTGGGCCCCAAAGGAACCGCGGCCAAATTTTGCCATTTCACGTCCTTTTGGAAAAGGGAAAATTTTCCAAGTTTTCCCCGCAGCTCCGCCCTTGAAAAATAGGCCTGACACGTGTCCCAATGTGGGTCCCATTGGAACCATGCTTTCTTTTCACTTTTAACTCCTTTTTCCACAAAAGAAATTTTTTCCAATTTTCCTCCGAAGGTCTGCACCTCTGCCGTTGACTGGAGCAAGTTTTGACTTTTCTCTATCGGGTCCGCAGGTCATTTTGATGATTTTAGTCATTTGAATATCAAGGGGCAAAAAATCCAAGTTGCCCCCCGATGGCCCGCCTCCCCGCCTTTTGACATTTTCAATGCCATCTTTGACCTTCTTCTTGGTGGGCTTGTGGACCATTTTGAGATTTTAATCCTTTTGATTACAAGAGGCAAAAAATCCAAGTTGCCTCCGATGGTCTAATGCTTCCCCGCCCCTTTGACTTTTCAAACTGCTACGTGCCACAATGGTGCATCTTGAGATGTTCCCCAAAAGTTGAGACCTTGGATGAGCGCGGGCTTGCCACGTGTCATTATGGCGCAACTTCAAAAAACCTTAAGGTTTCAAAATGATTTGGCAGGGGTGCGCTTCCATTTTAGAATTTTACTCCATTTTGCCAAAAGGGCAAAACATCCAACTTACCCTCCGAAGGCCCGCATCTCTGCCATTAGCTTTGCCACGTGTCCTCCTGCGGGGTCAAAGCAAGACTTTTTCCCTTGCCACTTAAAAATCTGCTTTAATCAAATACTAGTGGGGTTGCGGGGCGGGTTCAAACTTTTTTCCAAAGTAGCCAAAACATATCAAGTTGACAAAAAAAACCTGTCGTGCCCCATATCAATAAGAAGAGGCCATGTAAGCACCAAAAGAACTAATCAGATTTGAGTAAAGCTACAGGACTAAATTTTCCGTTTTTCCAAAAAAGAAAAAAGTGATAAGTTCAAGCATTTTCCCGTTGTCCCTTGAGCCAATCAAAAGAAGCCACATGACCGCCGAATGCTGAGGAATAATTTTTTCAGGAAAATGACACCCGCCCGATTGTCAAAAACACAGAAATTCACCATTCATGCCCAAAGACCCTGATTTTTTTCGCTGATGATAAAATTTTTGGAAACAAAACCAATTGAATCATGGTTCTAAGCATCTTTCAACCATGGGTTTGGATTTTCAAAGGCATAAAAATGTAAATTGATCATTCGCGAGCTTCCATGGTCGGGGAAAGATAGGGAAAACGGCAAAGCCCGTGGCTTTAGAAGAAATCAGGGCAAAAACAGGGCAAACTCAGAGACTTCTTTCAAGGAGGGACATGACAATGGATTTTGCAAACAACTTGAGGCATTCAAAATGGAGGTAAAGGTTTTCAGAACACCCATATCGAGAGACAATATTTCAGAGCACACAGCAGACAGAGGAAAATTAGGGCAAAATGGTGAGAGATCAAATGAGCACCGACAGGTATGAAGTCCGATAACTGGTCAGGTTATCACATTATATTCAATGCCATACTAATCGTTGTCCAAATTTTATATATTCATGCAGCAATATCAGGTTTAATGTCAAAAGTATTTATAAGAGAAATGATGATGCAAGATACTTCATTATCCTTAGGACATAGTTATTTTATCCACAATAAGTACTGGTAACCGGGCAAGAAAACTCAATTAGCAATCTAAACACACTTTCTGTTCTGTTTTTCAGTCTTTTGTAAAGTATATGTTGAACTTAATACAACACAGAAATACTAGAATTATATCATAACATTTCCAGTTCAGCGTGGATATAAATCAATTGCAAGAAGAGAGTGTTGATGTCTCAGTTTCTAAATCAGCCTCTGGGCAAGCCTTGGTGTCTTACAGCATAGCTCATGTTCAGTTAATAGCTCATTTCTCTGTAAACCCACCAGCTTCTAAGCATATACTGCTTAAGAAAATTTTGAAGGAAAACTACTCATCCTTTTTGTTCTTAGTCAAAGCCCTAGTTCCGAGTATGTTATTGCCTGACAAAAAACTTAAATTATAGCTAAGAGTTTATTGCTAGGAGGCAGAATGCTGTATAAAATTTTACAAGCTGACTAGATGCACAAAGGACCGCCAGTCATGACACACTCTCACACACTATAGGGCAGTAGGTGGTGGTTGATTATTTTAGGCCATATGGCTCAACCCCATGCCAAGGGTCAATGCAAATGTCACATCCCACAAAATTTAGTTTGTGATCACAAAGGATAAGTCATTGACTGGTATTTTCAGTGCTAGATTTTCAGCGAGATTCCTTTAGCTGGTATAACTGGTTGTATTAAATATCGTGGTACTCTTTGTGCTATTGTGTGATTCTCACCTTGAGCCTTGATTATACGATTAAGGTGTAAAATTGTACTTACTAGCACAATGAAAATAGGATCCTGGTTGTCTTGATTTGAGCCTGGGATAGGTGAATAAGGCTATTATATGTTTGGGCTAACAAAATAGACTTAAGGTTGATCTTGTGATTATATGGCATGTGGATGTTGTTGATGGTTATTATCTTGGAATAGTATTATTGTTATTGGCTATTCGGTAAAGCTTACAAACATTAAGTTGATGGGTCGCATGACATATTAGTGAATGATTGTGATAATGACTTGTGATCCTACTATAGTAGCATTGTTCTAATGGTACTAATGTCCTTTCGACGCAACTATGTTTATAAACTTGGGTTGCGGTTAAATTCTACACCGGTATGGGAATGGATCTAAAAGGGCTAGGTTAGAGGACCATACTAATATTTATTTGGACCCTAGATTAATTGACTAAGGTTATGTAAAAAGGTAACATATAATTGCTGGAGTTATAATGGTCATCTTTAAATCTAACTTGGCAAGGTTTGGGTACAAAGGCATTAGAAGCCTATACTAAGGCAAACTAAGCCTAATGTGTTTATGAACTTATAAGGGATGATTTGTGGCATGTTTTATTATTGAGCCAAATTTAATAAAGTTTGTGGAGATGCTCAAACCCTACATACTTTGTACCCCTCTGATAAAAAATGAATAGCTTTAAAAGCTTCACCACTGACCATGCCAATTACAAATAAGGTAATTGGAGGCATTACTATCGGTTTACTATGAAAGTTGGTAGAAATCTTTATTTGGTTTAAAGGGTTACTAAATTTGGGCGGCAAAAGAAGATAAACATGCATTTAATTCAAGTCCTGGTCCTAAAAAAACGCTACTTCTTCGGGAATTACCGAGTTGGGTTTGTTGGCTTTTCTTTTGATCTATTGTTCCATTTCGAGCTCGTCGAGCTCGAAATGCGAAGTGTTGTTTAAAAACATTGTTTTTGGATCTAGTTGCTCTGTAACTTTATACATCTTCGTGGATGCTATAAATTGAGGAGCAACTAGGCAAATAAGGGTTCAACTCCATAGAATTATGGGTTGTGTTGGCACTTGCTGGAAGGAAGGAAAAAGGAGAAGAAATCAAGCTCCCATCATAGGTATGATAGGCACTATCTCTTCACTAATAGATCGTGCTATCTGTTATTTGTAGAAAAAAAGATTTGCATTATGCTTTTCTGGCTATTGTAGACTTGGATTTTGATTGTTGGGTGAGAATCTGTTGTATGTTGTCTATTTCTTTTTGATAGATGAATCAGGGTATAGTTTGAATCTCTTGTTATTTTTGTGGCCTGTATTGGATTCGAACCCTTAAATTTGAACGGATTTCGGGTTAAATGTTCTTTTTCATTGTATCACGAACCCTTAAATTCACATGCATGTTTTCTAGGTATTATCATTTGGAATGTAATAAGTCTTCTGCGTGAATGGGAACTCTGGAACCATATTGTGTTTTTTATTTCTGTAGCCATTCGGTTTTAATGGACAAATACATTTAGATCTCTGAGATTAAATAGATAAATAAAGGGCTCGAGTTTTGCAAGGGAAATGCCCAGAATCTATGGGTGTCGATTTATATATGTATATGAAATTTTTGCTAATCGGATCCTCAGATCTAAATCTTGATTTCCGTGTGTTACGTTGTTATTTCGTTATGGCTGCTGGGTTAAAAACCTTGGTAGGTTATACAAAAAGGGAGGACTGTATTTTGGTTACATAAAAGGCTATATAGTTTCTATTACTGTAGATCTTGGGTATTCTAGGAGACAACTGTATTTTGTTTATTGAAACCAGTAACGAATCCTTTGGTTCGAACCTGGTTGATCTGTGGGTTTTTCTCTTGGGACCTGACTGATTGGTGTTCGACCCTAGAAACTCTGTCAATAAAAGGATCAGTGATAGTTGATTCTGTTGGTCGAATGGTTGTTGGCCTTCAGGGATATCTCCTAAACGATACTTTGTTAAAATCATAGTTACCTAAGACTCCAGGACGGCGGGACGTTGGGGACGGGGTTTCCGGGACGACAATTTTTTTTGAAAATTTGGGGACGGCGGGGGGGACGGCTAATGAAAAATATATAATTTATTAATTTTACAAATATAACATGAATAATTCAATAAACTAAGACTTAAAATTGAAACTTTGAAGATTGAAACCATAATGATTAATCCAGTTATTCATTTGCATCAACTTCAAAAGATTTTGACGGGGATTTAAGAGGTAAGAGTCTTTATTTCATATTGAAGTTTTTCATTTTACTTCTTTCTGTTTCCCATTTAAGTAGATCTCTATGTTTTGAAAAACATATATATATATATATATATATATATATATATATATATATATACTGTAATGTATGTATGTATGTATGTATGTATATATATTCAATTTTTTCTTTCTTTCACGGACTGCTAGGATTTTTTAATTCAAAAGGGTAACCTTTGTTTTATAGGTGTTATGGTTTGCAATTTGCATATGGCAATTCAAAGTGAAAACAAGAATGGCAATTATTGAGAGTATTGCTTAGACATATGGAGAGCTGTAAAACATGAAGTGGTACTGGCAAGGTAGAATAAATGTGGTCTGCTTGTCTTTCCCTAACGAAGTTTGAATTTCTGTGCAAGTGACATGTCGAAAATGATCACCTCAGAATATTATTCCAGTACAGTGACAATGCTTACTTGAGTAGAACAGTGAGAATATATTGGGAATTTTCATCATTCACAAGGATGGTACTTACTACAGGCCTTCATCTTTCTCTGACAATTTTCCATTTAGTTCGTCATTATTGACAAATAATCAGTTACTCTGCTTTCAGGGAAACCAAAATAATAAACAAAAACTGCAGTTTTATGGCAATTATGAGAACTTTGCATGTTGTTTTTCACTAGAATGTATTAAATTTAAAAAAAAAATATAAAAAAAAGTATTATAAAACTGAAATTCGACATATTTTAATGTTGGAAAAGTGTAGATTTCGTTGGGGACGTTGTGAAGTCCCCAGGAGGTCTCGGGGACGTCCCCCCTTTTTTTTTGGAAGTTGGGGGACGACAGGGAAACGTCCCGTCCCCGTCCCCAAGTCCCCGGGACGTCCCGGACGTTTGGGACGTGTGTCCCCATGTAACACTGGTTAAAATGTCTCCTTTCTTAACTATCGGCGAAGATGGGCTTGGGGATAACCTATAGGAAGCCTAAACTTGTTCGTATGGAAATCAATTCAGATGTTTGTCAATTTGTGTATGTTAAGGTAAATGACATTTACCTGGTCTATCGAACTTCGAATCTTTTTGCTTAAGGACATTGTTGTGATATGTCTTCGAGGACCATAATGATATGGTCTAACCTAGTCAAGGCCTACTTGGATTAATTGGGAGAGGGTAGTAATGTTGCTTATATCCTTTTCTTAAATACAGGACAAATAAACTGTTCAGGGCATATTAAGTCATGATAGTAAGTAAACCATAGGGTATCTAAGTGCCATATATACCTGTCGATAAGGGAAGCCATTGCTTGTATATACGGTTGATTATTCTTAAGGGTTGAATAACATTAATACTTACCTTACTGTGATAGATGAAATAATGTTTGATGTTGTTTCTTATGGTGTAATCACATACCATTCAACATTGTATTTAATACAATATTCAATATCGATTGGTTCAGATATCTAGTTGAAACATTACATACTACTCGATACTAGTATAAGATACTGTGATTATTATAGTATCATCTATCTATAGTACCTTGACTGTAAGTCGATTAAGAGAAGTTATAAAATAATGATATAACTAACACCCTCATTACAGTAAGTTCTGATTGGTTGAAAGTTGCTAATCTGATATGAACTTATCACTTGCTTTTCTATTCATAAGTAATTAGATTTGAATGAAGTGAAAAAAATATTGTGTAAGCTAAATGGTTATTTGGATTGGGTATAAATAGGATTTCAAACCCTAGTAGATCATTTACGTGATTTAAACTTAATGCAACATTCATTTATGTAAATATCAAATAGATGAAACTATTAAGGGAGAAATAGATCTTATCATGCCAGTTCTTTCGAACTGACCGTTGCTAACATTTTGCAAATGGAGTACTGTAAGTCTGAAAGGAGAATGAAGTTGAAAGAATTTATTATTCCATTTGATTGATAAAATGCTGAAAAGTACTGATTAGTAAATTGCAAATGAGCGAAACATTGTTGTATTGGTTAAATGTTTAAAAGGCAAAACTAGCCTATTCTGTTGTATCTTTTTTGAAAAATAAATGATAAAATTGTATTCTTATTGAATTGAGTATTAATTTTCATCAGAAAAGTTGAAAGGTTTATGTATCTTGATTCATTACATGAGTGGAATCTTATGTGGAAATAATACTATGTATTAACAAGTGAATAAATATGATGTACTTAAAGAATGATTCATGAATAATTACAATTTTATGGATTTACTGGATATTGAATATATCTCTAAGGTTAGTGAATGAATAAAGTATATATACTAAATGATGTATGAACTGCATGAAAGTGGATTGTTGTTTGGTAACTGTAAATGTTCCTATTTAGTACTATTCTAGACTCAATGCATTACTAGGTATAAAAAGGATTAAAGATGACCTGCAACAATAATGCAAAATGCTGTTTTAAAACTGCAACTAGTAAAAATAATGTTCATGTTGGAATGACTCTAAACAAGCTTTTGATGTGCGTAATCCCTCGTTTAGACATCCTAGGTACGAGTTATATCGTAATGAGAGTACTGGTGAAACTTGGGTATTGATATGTTGTAACTTAATTGAATAACCATAAATTCATAAGATATGACATTCCCATTTAGCAGAACTCGACGAGCCAACTCGATATGGCTGCTGCTACGTTGTATCCAGTTAATGACATGGGTCATTATTTGGCTACAGCGGAGCAGCTGCTATGTCGAGTTAACCCGTCAAGTTCCTCTAAATGAGAAAGTCGTAATGCACTAAGATGCAAGTAACGTCTTAGGTGCGAATGCGGATTGTACCGCATGGTTAAGTACCCAATGTCACCTTACGATGACTACGGGAAAGGGAGCGACCCATAATGATGCAAATCATTGCGAAGATGCTTACCCTCCCTTAGTCATCCTAAGTCGACATTGTGACACTTACCCATGCAAGTTGATCCGACTCGGTACCTTGTACGCAACTTATAATGGTTAATACTTAACTATCTAGTCCTAATCCAGATAATAGAAATTAAGTAATAAGATGAAAGACAAGTTCCTAACGACAAGTGTGTCGTCACGAAACCGAGCATGACATACATGTCTCTGAAACTCTGGCCGGAGTAGTGTAAGCTGCTGATTACACTGTCACGATTTCACTAGGATCTAAGTTGTAGGATGCCGGATGGGATTCAATGAAGGATATCCATGTAGACACTTAGAATGCAATATTTGACTATTATTTATAATAAAAGAAAACCACTAGTATACGTTGTATACACGTTCGCAAAGAGTAATCTATGAGGGGGACGGTTACTAACCAACCCATGCAGCGGCACATGGTTTATGACTGTTATAGAATGGATTGACTAAGATGATGTTGGTTCTAAATTAAGTTAATTTAGAACAAAGAAACATGTGATATGAATTTAAGATTTATGCTGGATTTAAATATATGAGTATTTAAATCAATGAAGCATAAACTAAACAAAAATAAAAAATCCCTTGTATTGAAGTCTTAAAAAGAGGGTTGTTACAGCAAATGTGGTTATGTGTTGCCAACATTTTCCATTATGGGATTAGAAATAATCTAAAGTTGCAGCTGGGTATGTTACTGTTCCACCATATGTATTGGTTAACCTCATACCGCATCCAACAACCACGGAAGCAAGTATTCTATTAAGAGAGTGAGAGGAGCACCTTGACTGCAAGTTCAAGTTCTCGTTTCAAGAATGGACCAGGGAGTTGGAGTTGAGCTAATCAATGTATATTATCAGTAATTCTAAACCTTAGACGTATGGGATGTTTACCTCACTGAATTAGTTTGATAATATTAGAAGCAGAGAGTTGATCATAAAGTAGTGATCCATTATTGACTGGAATATTCCAATGTATAAGTCTTCAACACGCATATAGAATTTTCCTAGATGCTGATCCAATGTGAAATGCTACTGAAACCACCATAGTAAGACTGAAATTTGGTGTGTGTTACAGGTATGGCTGCCATCTACGTATTTTTATCATGTTCAAACATATGCTGATGTTTTAACTTATATGTGACTTATTTTACTTCACTTGCTGCTGTAAACCAAGAACTATGCTCGATATCAATAACATATAATTGCAATGTTTGTTTGCTAGAATTAAAATCAACATGAAAGATGAATAATTTAGAAAGCAACATGAAATATCACACAAGAAGAGGGACACAAGATATATCTTTAAGAAACCTGCTGTGGGAATACTCTTAAAACTTAAGGTTGTGCCTCCTTATGTCAATTGAAATCAGAAAAATTACAAGCCAATTCTTTTCTGTGGAACATATTAAGATCCAAATATCTAGAATACAAAAATAATACAGAATATAACATAAATTACATGCATCAGAGATGTTTGGCAGGCCAATTTTCCCTAATATTCAAAACATTCCGAAGTAGAAACAGAAATATCCTTTCTATAGGACTACACCATACAATATTCTTTAAAGAATCACTCCACAAGATTTTCGCTGTGAGTGCCGTACGTGTTACTACACTTTTAATACCAAATTGATTCTTCATGGCTTGATTCCTATGACTCCCTATTTATACTGTCTCATCTAATAACACTAGGGTAGGGTACACCTTTAAGCCACAAAGTATGCAATAAAAGTAACCCTTATGTCCCAATACATGAACCAATATTATTTGTGCCACATATCGACTTCTCAATAACCTCCATACACATAAAAATATTCTTGGGCCCATGTGGATAACATTCCACCCCCTTTATTACATAACATTCCATCTCCTTGTACATGCCATTCCAGTCACCTTGAAATGTTTCACCATCAAATAAGAGTTTTACAAAATTGTGTACATTATGCCGTGCTTGATAATCCATCCATTCATATGTAATATTGGTAGATGATGGTTCTTGACAGTTCTTGACTTCCACTACGTTATTTTGATTTCAAACTTGTCCATAGTTTTTTCTCCTTTGATTTCGTCCATAGCTGTAGGTTTTGCTTCTTTCATTCCATGTAGTTCTGTAGTCATTTGTCTTTTGATACAACATGTTATGCCTCCATGGTTGTTATCTCTCATGGTGATGTTGATGTCTATGTAAAAGGAGGTCAAGTCCAATTTTTTTCTTCTCCCACTTCAAAGAGTCCATACTAATTACGAAAGCAAATAAATAACGAATGGTGCAACCGACCCCAAAAGTGTTGGGATTGCCGATAGCGGCACCATCAAAGTTCAATTTGAAAAACCCTTAAGGAGGGGCCTGCAATTTTGAATATTTAGTCTATGTAGTTTTTGATTCACAAGTGATTCAATGTTTGAACCATTAATGGGAGAATGAATAAACTACTCCTACAAGGGTTATCAAAACATATAAGGTCTTGCCTACTGGCATCAAGGGTCTTCTACATTTGAGATCAATTGTAGATATGTCATTGGCAAAAGTTCACGAGTATGTACCATGAAGACCTTTCTCATTCTCATGTACGTTCAATGGATCTCTCTTCCTATCACCATTTTGAGTATAAAACCCATGAAACGTGAGTGTGGAATTCTTGCACTTCATTCTTCCATCGATCCTAGTTGTACCTAAGCATCACCCTCAGTTGGATCTTCCTTCGTGGATATGATCTCATTCTCTTGGCTACAGGTGTCTAAATTTCTCTCGGACTGCTCATCTTTGGCATGGAGGTCAGCCATATGCCCTTCCCTATTTATGTGGGTCCTCGTTGGCATCCTCCTAACTTGGTTCCCCTCCCCCTCCTTGGGTCCATGGCAGCTACAATCACCTCTCTACCTTTGCAATATTTGCACAACCTTAGCTCCAGTTCACCTTGGTCTTCCATCTAATCCTTTGCTTTGGAGATCTCTTATAGATTTGTTGCAACCTCACTTTCCGTTCACTCCCACCTTCTATCCTGGCCCATGCAGGAGAAGGATTTTGCTTTCCATAGTCAAGTGTTGAAAACCCAAATCTACCAACATCTTCTTAATCTAGAGAAGAATCTGGGAGATAAAGGATCTTCACGACTCACGCAAAAATTGATATTCTGCCTCCCCCAGGCAAGTTTGTGTGGACACTGAAAAATCTAGTATTGGTTTGACATCCACGTCATGAAATTTGTTTTAAGCGGCGTTAAGCAATTCCTATGGTGAAGCTAGTTACATAGACAAAAAAGATACATCACTGGAAGCAGCTAACCAACCAGCAGAAAACTATGCATCTTTACAAAATTGATATGGAAGCATCAAGTTTTCTTGTCTGCAAGCATTGTTTCCAATCGGGCCAAGACAATTGGAAAAAAGGATTTTGCAAAGCAAAGCAAAGAGAGTTGAAATAGAGTCTCATCCTTGGAAATCAGACACATCAAGAATTGGATTATGGCATGATCAAACAAGAGTCATTAGGCATTTTAAAGTAAAAATTTACAATTCCGCATGACTGTTACCATATACAAATCTAGCAAGCTCTTCAACTGATAGGATGCTCCAATTAAATTTATTTCCATCAGCTATTGCGTAAGCCCTAGCTGACATGGTCTCTGGGGTTAAATTAAAGAGTTATAGGGTGCGATCAGGTTCGTGACATTGATCAATGGGCCAATATCTGAAATCAACTGACCATTTGCTATGTCATGCTTTTTTAAACCCATTCCTGTACTTTTTACCATGTTGGGTTTAGGTTTTCCGATAATGGCCTAGAATTGTGCAAGATAGAACCCACAACCATTTCCTGAGAATTCATGGCTTTGATGGTTAATGCTTTTTTAGATGCTTATTTTTTGCATCTCAATTAAATATTATACTATTTGTTACAGTATGAGCTTCAAACCAACGTAGAGGTTGTGAAATATGGTGAATTGGCTATTGAATTTGTGTTAATTAAACAGATTTTTCTTTCCATTAAAAACATCTTTTCCAATTTTCTATTTAAGGGTCATTATTTATGATATATCCATTATTTTTTCCATTGTGATTCTGAACGAGTGGTATTTCCTTTATTTGTTTAGGCACAACAAAGAGAGGCTTCACTGCTAGAGGAAAATGCAGGCATATGCAAAAGCAATTGCATCTGGGCAGCAGCAAATTCAAGAAAAGTCTCACGAAGCCTTTCAGTTGGAGAATAAGCTGAAGGTCTGTTGACTATGCTTAAAATGCTGTGACTTTATACGATATTGAAGTGCTGTGATCCTAACTATGTCCCTGTTCAAAAAAATATAACTGAAAAGGAAACCCCAAAATCTGAACATAAATTCAAAATCATGGAAGCAGAAATTTACAAAAACTCCTGATTACTTGCAAGTAGTTGCAGCTCATTCCAAATGCCATTGCCGAATTGACTTGCCACTCTGAGTGCATGTTAGAAACTTAGAACCGGGGGTCAACGGTCAAATCCATGTGTTCGTTTGGAAAACTGGTCATTTACTCATGTGTTATTCAATATCTTGTGAGTATTTGGGGAGTTGGCTAGTTTTTTCAAAACTTGCAGTTTTTTTTGCCATATAACTGTTTTTTCTGGTTATATACAGGGCACATGTAGAATGGTTTTCATTTTGACACTCTGATCCTGAAAATTGTAGGGCGCATGTAGAATGGTGCATTTTCAAATCAAAGATTTGAAGCCTAACTCTGCTTTAGATCAGTTAGGGCACATCCCCCTCCACTAGGGCACATAATTTTGCACTGTTTTGCAGGTTTCTTTTACACGGTAGTCACTCAAAGGAGGCAATTATTATTTATTTGCTATTTTATCGCTTCTTGAATTTAGTAGGGTTAGGGTTTGGGAATAAACTGCAACATTTAGATTCTAACTGTCAGGCTTTAACCTTTACAATTTACCGTTAGGATTTGAACTTTATAATTACAACCCTAAGGCTAACCCTAACACTAACCCCTGTAGTTTATTTTTACTTTATTTTTGGTATATATCAACCCTAAACTAAAACAAAACTAGTTTAAATTAGTATTGAATGACTGTCGAGTGCAAGATAAAGAGAGAGCTTCAACTTCGCAATCTATAGCCTCATAGCCTCGTAGTATTTCGTTTTGTATTGTAACTTGTAACTTGTAATTGCTTGAGATTTTGAGACTCGATGACAGTGTAAGTTTGAGACGATGTTTACAAAAATTTTGCAATTGTCAACATTGAACAAATTCAGTTTTTGTGTGTTATATTTGTTTTTTTATGTCAACATTAAAAATTAGAAAATAGATAAAAAAAATTATAATTCTCATTAAGCTTATGTTGTCTCAAACATGTCATGCTAGCATTCTCTTTCATCAAATTTCTTTCATTCCATAAGCAAGGAGAAAAACTGAAATCTTTACCTTCACCCTTTTTGTGTCTCATGAAATAACCTGGATGACTAGCCCATGGGGCATCTTGAACAACCCACACTATCATGTTCTTCACCCTAGATTTGGAAGCCAAATAAGCTCCATCATTCTTGTAGTGAATGATCCCATCCATTATTTCAAACCTTTCATTCCCAATTCCCTCCAAAACAACATTAGCAAACTTATGCTTAGCTGTAATTAAAAGCTTCCAATCAGCTGTTGTCTTAGATAAGGAGCAAAAATGTGATTCCCATGGTCAAGTATCTTCTACCTAATACTTAACTTGAGGTGTGTCTAGAATCATACCTTGTAATGTAATCTTCTTACCTTTGTCTGAGAAGCTTATTTCCATGCTTTGATAATTGAAGGTGAGCTTTCCCAATGATAGCAATCATTGGACTCTAAACATGCTATTCATATCAGCCATATTAATAAAATAGAAATCAGCACATACCTCATATTTTTCCAATGTAAGATGGAGTTGGGAACATTTCTTTGTGCATGGCATAGAGTAACCATTTGTTGTCTTGACGGTGAAGCCTTGTCCATGGAGGGTAGAATCCTTCATAACCTTGTTAGCATACATAATGATTTCAAAACAATCCTCTATCAAATTCTCTTCTAACCATGTGCATGGAGTAACAATCCCAAAGACTTCCTTTCTACAATACAAGAGGTCAACCGGAATCCAACTCTTTATGCCCACACAACACTTGCAAGGGAAAGGTCTAAGTGCCATGAGCTATCCCACAAATTCTTCATATTGATTTCAATATGTTGCTTAAGGCAAAAAACATATTGGAGTGACATAGGGAAAGTTAACAAACATGAAATTTGATCATACCTTGAGTTGCCCTCCACATGTCCACCTTCCCATGCTCCTCATCGAAACATCCTCTACACTCCCAATCTTGTGACTCAGAATTTCTGAGTTGAAATCAGCCTTCTTCTCCTTAGATTCAACAAATAAAGCTCTTTCCGCCTTGGCTTCAACAATATCTTGATGGTGTTCGCATGGGGCATCTTCATAGCTCTTTCCGTAGTCATGTACACCATCAATCTGCCTCTTATTGACTGCTGTTCTGAAAATTCCAGCGAACTAAAAGTGATTGTAGTCACCTGGAAGAGCACCTTCTTCATCCACGACCCCCAACAAGGTCACTCAAAAGTCTTGGTCCATGGACCCTATGCAAATCAAATTTTTCATCATTCATAGCATCATGAAGACTACCCATTTGCCGTGGTTTGCTTCAGAGCATCACATTTGCCCCAAAGTTATCCCTTTCAACAAATTTCCCATGATCATAAATCTTAAATGGCATGGCATAAAGAAATAAATGTGAATTACCTCCAAACCTTCGGTTGCCTTGTTCATATGTGTTTGAAATGTCTTCGTAACTCTTATCAAGGTTTAATCCATCACCACTTTGATTTTTAGTGATTGCTGCTATAATTAGACCAACAAGCTTATTGTCATCATGTTTCTTTGGAGAAGGGTTTCCAACCAGCCCCTCTCTCTTCCCCTTCTTGCTCCACACCCCTTGTTTCATCTCTAGATTAATCACATGTCAAAACATTTTTCCGTATTAACCACAAAATGAGCAATATTTACCTCATGATGTTGACTCTTTGGAATGGGTGCAAGTGGCATGGCCTTAGGTCCTTTGATCACTGTTGGTCGTCAAATAGGACTTTACGAAGAGCAACAGTCAGGGGACAAGAAGTCCCTCCTCTTTAATGGGAGAGGTTCCCTTATTCAGAAACGAACCTATTTACAAATATACAAAACATGATTTTCTGGTTGAACTTGGATATTACGAAAGTGTTTTCTATAAAGATCATCAATTACAAAAGGACTGAGGAATGAGAATACGAGAATGAGCAGAAAGGCAACACTCAGAATTATAGATAACAGAGTAATTCTTTATGTATGCGAAGTTACAGTGAATTGAAACAAGACCATTTGTATCATATAAATAAGATGGAATTTAAAGACACAAAGTTCTGTAAATAACATCTACCAGAACACAAAGTTTCTTGACATAACATAGACAAATGATCTTCACAAAATTAAATGAAAAGCTTGGGGATAAAAGAGATCAGATAGACAAAGAATGAAAAGCCCTTCTGTATTGATTTCTTTATGATCTATTTACACTTTCAGAAAATAAGCCAAGTTCTTCCTCCTTTCAAAATGGCGTGGAGAGGCCATTATATAGCTTACAAATCAGTTACTCTTTGTAACCACTTCTTTTAACTAAAGATTAGTTAAAGATTGCCAATTGCAATACTTCAACTTATTACAATGAATTCGAGAAAAAGAATTAGAAAAGAAGAGAAGAATAAGGAGAAGAAGACATGTGGTTATGAATGGGAGGGACCCACTGACTTCAAAATTTGCTGCCTGAATCTCTTCAATGCCTCGGCTTTCCTCCAGGGTTGGGATATCCTTCCCATGTCCCTTGTGCATGCCTCGAGGCTTGGACCAAGTTCCAATGCCCACTCTTTTTGTTTCCAATTTTATGAACTCTGAAAAAGGTAGGGCATCATGGATCTTCTCTTGGAGAGCTCTATACTCGTCATACTATGTACCGATGTTGCTTCCTTTGGGTGATAGAGAATGAGTGATTTCCCTTGAAGAGATTCTTCAACCATTGGAGCCTTGCATGGTATGGAACAACCGGGCCATTGCGCGCTGTTGACCAATCTTTCTTTCCCTATAATCAACTTATCAAATTTGGCTTTTTGAGGATCTTGATTAGCCATATTGTCTTCTTCCCTTGGTTGATCTGTTTTCCTTCTTCTTTGGTAGTATAGAAAACCCTTATTGCCTTCTTCCATTGAAACCCTAAGCCTGTGAAGATCTAAGCTCTGATACCACTGTAGTATCCCTTTCAAGGGTTGAAACTGAAAAGCAGGGAATTAGCACAAACTCAAATATTATCAAATCTGATTTCTAAACCAGCCAACTGAAAATAAAACCCAGATTCAAATAGTGATAAGATTTTAAGAACAACGGTGCAAAAATGAGTACAAAACACTTGAAACTCTTCAAACAACTTTGCCAAAATAGATATATGTATTTTAGGCATCTACCAAACCAATATTCAATAGGAAATATGATCCAAAACACTGTTAGAAATTGATTAATTATGAAATGAGGGTTTAGAAACCCCAAACTCCATATGTAAATATTGATTCCAGCCTTATAAATAATAAGGAAGCCAAAGATGAATTCAAATTTGATTGTCGTGCCCTAGATGACACCAAACCATACACTAAAACAAGTCGCTCCGCAAGGGAGAGGCTCAATAATGCATATAAAATCTAATTATAAATTCTTTCCTCTCAAATCTGCAATATGCCTTCAAGCCAAAAAAGGAAGGAGGGTTTCTACCCCCCCACCAACCACAAGAAGGGTTTCCGTCCTTAGAAGATGCCACACACTTGGATTTTTGCCCAAGAGTGGAAGAACAATGAGCAATCAGCGCACAAGTCCAATCAGAGAAAATGCGCCAAAGATAGATGTTGCAAATGAGGTCTCTAATCTTCTTTTATATCCCTAACATGGCGCCAAAGGCCAAAAAGGACAAGGCCTACCCATAAAGAGCTCTTTTAATCTTTTAATTGACTTCATTAATGCACCAAACCTAGCCACCCTTCGTTGCCATGAAAAAGATTAAAAATTAGAAAATAAATGCAAAGGAAGCTCAATTTTTTTTCCCAGCTCTTCCACTTCGTTGCCATGGAAAAAGGAATGGCAAGAAGTCCAAAATCAGGTCTTTAAGTGGGAAAAAGAGACATTACAAAGAAAGCATGAGTCCACGTGCAACTCCAACACTATTGACTCCCAAAAAGGATGGAGACTGGAGAATGTGTGTGGACAGTAGAGCAATAAATAAAATCACAATTAAGTATCGGTTCCCAATTTTAAGATTGGACGATATGATGGATGTGCTAGCGGGAGCCCAATATTTTAGCAAAATTGACCTTTGGAGTGGGTACTATCAGATCCGAATCCGTGAAGGGGATGAAGGGAAAACAACTTTCAAAACAAAAGATGGATTGTACGAGTGGATGATGATGCCATTCGGGCTATCTAATGCACCTAGTACATTCATGAGGTTGATGAACAGAGCGCTACGAGAATACATTGGTAAGTTTGTGGTTGTCTATTTTGATTATATTTTGATATTCAATACAATAGTGGAAGAACACTTGTTGCATTTGAAATTGGTGTTAGAACTGTTACGAAAAGAGAGTTTGTATGCAATATTAACGAAGTGTAGATTTCTTCAGTAAAGTCTAGTTTTTTTGGGGTTTGTCATCTTAGAGGATGGAGTAAGGATGGATGAGGAAAAAGTGAAGGCAATTTTGGAATGGCCTATTCCAAGGAATGTGACAGAGGTTTGTAGTTTTCATGGCTCGGCAACGTTTTATAGGAAGTTCATCAGGAATTTCGGTAGCATTTTTGCACCCATAACAGAATGCACGAAGGGAAAGGATTTTGTATGGACCAAGGTAACAACAAATATTTTTGAATTGTTAAAGAAGAAAGTGTTAGAGGCACCTATTTTGGTATTGCCAAATTTTAACAAGGTCTTTGAGGTTGATTGTGATGCCTCACATGTCGGGGATTGGAGGTGTATTGAGTCAAGAAGGATAAGTTGTATCATTTTTCAGTGAAAAGTTGAATGAAGTCAGAAGGAAATATTCTACTTATGATGTGGAATTTTATGTTATTGTTCAAGCATTAAGGCATTGGAGACATTACCTAGTAGCCAAGGAATTTGTACTCTTTACTAACCATGAAGCATTGAGGTATGTAAACACACAAAAGAAACTAAATAGTAGGCATGCAAAGTGGGTTTCATTTTTGCAAGAATATACTTTTGTCTTAAAGCATAAGTCAGGTAAGCAGAATCAAGTTGTCGATGCCTTAAGTAGGCGTGTAACACTTTTAATAACAATGGAAAATGAAGTAGTAGGGTTTGAGGTAGTTACAAAATTGTATGAAAGTGACCCAAATTTTGGTGTTGTGAGACAATGTAAGGACCTTAAAGTAGGTAGTGATTCTTCAGATTATTTGTTGCAAGATGGTTATTTATTCAGGGGAAAGCAATTGTGCATCCCTGTTGGTTCAATGAGAAAAAATATTATAAGAGAATTGCACATTGGGGGTTTGGGCTGGACACTTTGGTATATAAGTAAGACAACTGCTCTTGTGGTAGAGAAGTATTATTGGTCAAAGGTAAAGAGGGACATAAGTAGGATTGTATCAAGATGTAGAGTGTGCCAAATGGCTAAGGGCCATGCATAGAATACTGGGTTGAATATGCCATTACTTGTTCCTACAGGTCCATGGGTTGATTTGAGAATGAATTTTGTGTTAAGACTTCCTAACACACGACGAGGGAATGATTCTATCTTTGTTGTGGTAGGTAGGTTATCTAAAATGACACATTTCATTGTTTGTAAGACAACTAATAATGCTTCCAGAGTTGCAGATTTGTTTTTTCAGAAGTGGTTAGGTTGCATAGATTTCCAAGAACAATCACTTCAGATTGGGACATAGTTTTTGAGTCACTTTTGGAAGAATTTGTGGAGGAAAATGGGGACACAATAACAGTTCAGTAATGCATATCACCCCCAGAACTGATGGACAGATGAAAGTACTGAACAGAAGCTTGGGAAATCTTCTACGTTGCATAGTTGGAGAAAAACCGAAACTATAGGATTTAGCTTTACCATAGGTTGAGTTTACTTATAATAGCTCGGTAAACAAGTCAATGGGGAGGTCTCCTTTCCAGATTGTCTATGGTAGGAACCCCAAGGGAGTTATAGATCTAATTGTGCTTCCTGGTGAAGATAAAACAAGTGGTGATGCCGAAGCATTTGCAGAACACATGATACAATTGCAAGAGGAAGTGAGGGAAAAGCTAAAAGTTAGTAATGCCAAATATAAAGAAGTTGCGGATGCAAGTAGGAGAGTAAGTGCATTTGAAAAAGATATGGTGATGGTTCATCTCAGAAAGGAGAAGTTTCCAAAGGGCACATAATAAAGTGAAGTATAAGAAGATTGGGCTTTGTAGGATTCTAAAGAAAATGAGTGATAATGCCTACAAGGTGGAGCTACCTGACAACTTTGCTATTTCACTAGTTTTTAATGTTTCTAACTTATATAAGTTTCCAGGACATGATGGAAACGTTGAGAAGGAAGAAATAAATTGGGAGCAACAAATGCCGAAGAAGAAAAAGGAGAGGGGCAATGCGTGTCTTGGACCAAAAGACAATCACTACTAGGGCATGGGAGCTACAACAAATATTTGGTACAGTGGGAAGGTTTTGCAACAGGAAGAAAATACTTGGATTCCTGAGTGAGGTTAAAGAAGAGTGACAAAGGAAAATTAGATGAATACCATCAATTGAATTCGCAGGGGTAGATTCTTTTCAATCAGGTGAGAATGATGCGGGAGCATAACTTCCGGAGATCATAATTTTTGATATGACCGTTGGATCGTCTTGAAATTTTCTAGGGTTTTAGCTCTTGTTTAGTTATATGCTATGACCAAGGTTGGGTGACTTTTTGACATATTTTCGGTGCCAAATTCCCTCATCTAGTGGTCTAAAATTGGCTATGAACCTTTTTTTTGGTTTTATCTTTGACTAGTTTTAATATATTTTGTTTTGTTTTACGTAATAAGCCAAGATTTGACGTACGCCTAAATTTACAAAGACATATTTTGTACACAAAAATTGGGGTCCACCCGAGGTGCTTCATTTTTTAAGGTTTTTTTGCAATTTAGGGTTTTCTTAGAGATAGTGGGAAATAAAAGGAAGATTGTAAGGTTGTAAAAGATAAGTGTGGATTCAGGAATTAGAAGAAAACCATTTTGAAGCTTTTGGACTTTTGCAAAATCGTGTTTGTGTGTTTTGAAGGCATTTCGACCTCTTGCAGCTAGATCCACATCACTTAGCCAATAGAAAGGTCTCAAGGCTCTTATTGGGCAAATACTCATTTACAAGCAAAATTTCAACCCCCAGCACAACGTCACAACAACTTCAAAAGGTTTTGATGCTGAACATTGGCCACCAACTTCACTTCATTCATAAATTCTATTTCTCCTTTTGTAGATCTTGCACAAAGTTTTTTCGCAGCTATCTCCTTTCTGTCTCTACTCGTTCCCTGAGGATCAAAACAAGCCCACATATTTTAAAGGAAACATACTTGTTTCTATAGAGTTTTATCTTATTGAACAGATTATAATTTAGATCTAGGATGCTATACACTCATACCTTATATACTGGGCCAAATTCCCCCTCTTCAAGCTTGTTATTATCATGAAGATGTTCTGCGGCTTTTTCCATTTCTGTACCATTATAAAACATTGAGATGAAAGTGAGCAAGCTTACAAGATTAAATTTTACTCTAAAACTAGAAGAAGAGATCTACAGACCAGAGATGAAATCCAAAGGAGCACCTTTGTTGTGGTCCATAGAGCTACTGGCGACAGAAAAATGGCAGATTTTGTTTATTTTCTTATTCCAGTCAGAAAACGTATAACATAAAAATGATCCTTCCCAGAAGTGTTAATATAATGGCTAATGTATTTGAGGACTTCTCTACCCAGAAAATATTTATTGTTGAATAATGAAATTGAAGAGATTGGGAATCTCCCAGGCCTATTAGAATTCATAATTAAATGCGGTTTTAGTGCGCCGCTCAGCCTGAGCTGTTCTTGCTTACAGGTCCCTAATCTGATTCTTTTGTTTATTTATAATAGGCAATCAGTTTTGACATTGCTTCTAGATTTGGAATTTTGGACAATTTGTAATTTGTACTCGTAGACTGTAGTGTATTTAATTGCAGATTTCCAGTCAGATGCAGTGATCAAACCTATATTTTGGGATTTGCAAACTGAGCTGATTGAGCTGGAGATATCACTGATGTGCATGTTTCAGTTTAGTTCTTCTTTCGACAGTTTATATTTGTCTTTTCTGATGGGTTTGAAGCCCTTGGACCTGCTATGACAGGCTCAATTGTGAACACCGCACCCCCATGTAACTAACGACATCCTACTTTTCCTCGATCCTTCTTTATATTAGTAAAGTGCTCACTATTTACTAGATTGGGCTTATTTGAAAAGGTCAAAGCTCATTTAAGCCCGAACTTATAATTCCCTCCAAAACATGGAGGATCCAATTTCTACCATCCAAACTCCAAAACCAAAAACATCCTTATGAGCTCCTTAAAAGGCCTTTCCAAACCCAAAGGGCCCCATTTGCACACAAGGAGTGAAGAGGGGCAAGATAAAGGAGGAAGGCTTATTCCACGGCTCTTTCCCCAACTCTCTTCAAGCTCCTGTAGGCTTATCACAATTCTCCATGGCTCTTCATTGCCATGGTAGAGTAGGGTTACTTTCAAGCCTGCTTTTCACTTTGGATTTCCTCAAGCCTCGGCTTTTCGAGAGGAGTCCTAACTTTATTTTTGTTTTGTCTGCTTGCAGGTTTGATAAGGGATGGGAGTGCCATGGAGATTTGAGTTGCAACCCTTCCATCTCCACCCCTAAGCATTAAGCCATCTTTTCAACCTGTGCTCGCAAGCCTTAACAGCATGTCAATCCATCCCAATCCCTACGTGGGTTCACCAGAGCCTAGGCTTCATAACAGAACCTGGCAACCTCTTCAGCCCCACCGTTGACATACTAATCCAACAGATTGTCAGCAAGACACTGCCAGATCTGTGACCTTTCCACCGCTTCATTCGAGACATAAAGGTTAATAATGCTAAGAGAGTGGTTTTCGATATTTAATAGAACCAGAGAACTCGGTTAGTGGGGTTACATCAATGATCAACATAATGTGGCATAACGCCTCCTTGGCCATGATCATGATGGCCTGTCAGAAAAAGATTGTCTGACATTTACTTATTTTTCTCTCATAATTCCTATCAATGTAACTTGGGCAGCTAGAGTTGCAATTGATAGTCTAAAAATAGATCCAAGCATAGCGATTAGTCTTGTGTATCAAGAACCATTTGATAAAATTACACAAGTCAGAGCATGGGAATTACTTATCTACTTAAATAACAGGCAACAGAAACATGAATCTATTTGAGCCTGCATGTAAATCATCCAGGAACAAGTGTACAAAAACAATACCTTAAAAATTTGTCTCCTCTGACTTCAACTCCACACCCTTGTGTTTCCATTCGACTCTTATGCCAACTTTTATACACCCTTATCTCATCATAAATGAATATTTGTAAACACATTTACAGGTTGTTTTTAGTATCTAGTTTTGCAAAAGTGTCAACTTGAGAATTGGAAAGCTTTGCAGATGTGTCAACTTGAGAATTGAAAGTTTACAATATGTTTTCCAGCTCCTTCATCAACCACAGAGCCTCCATCTCTGGCGTCTTTCATTTTCGTTTAGTTTCTCCATACCATACACTCTTCAATCTCCCCCACCCTCCCTCTGACCTTAGTGGGAATAGTTACTCCTAATAAGAGTAAATGTTGGTACTACTACATCACCATACGCTACGTCGCTAAGTCACAAGTTTGAGTTTGTGTTTATGTTCGACGAGGATAAAGTTCGGTTCAAGATCGCCAATGGATAAAGATTGAGAAAAAAAAGCGTCTGTAAGTCTGAACATTTTTTTGCTATCATTTTAATTTTTTGAAAAAAATGCACATATATGTCAAAGGGACAGAGTGGAGATAGCTTTTTGTTCGCTACTTTCAGCCGGTATATGTAATATACATGCATTTGTAAAATAATGCAAAATTGTGTCAAAAACTTCCCCGTGCAAAAATAATGGATAAAGTTTGAGTTCATGTTAGATGAGAATAAAGTTTGGAAAATTTTTAACCTTTTTGGAAAAATTTGGAGAACCTTGTCACATAGACCGTAGGTAAGGCGCAGCTTCCCAATGTTAAAAGAAAATAAAACTAAAACCAACACCACAATCCCCTAGGCAGAGATAAACACCATGCCCACCAAAAGAAAATTTACTTGATGAATAAACTACCTAGACCACTTGTAAAGACCCCGGGAGGGGTCAATGACAAGAATGAACCTCTATCCAACTTCTCAGTGTCAGACTCCCCCCCATCTGATCCCATGTGGAGTACTCCGTTGGCACATTCAAGTAATTATATGATCAAAACATAATAAAGGTAAATCATAATTCTTTTTAGTTGATTTCCTGATTTTCTTGATTTTTTGCTTGGCTTCTTGCATTGTTTACTGTTTACTTACTGGTTAAATTATTTTTGATAAGTATATAAGCATATTTTTCTTTTTAACCATGCATATTCCACAGGAAATCAATGAGTTTGGCAGGAATCAGAGAATTGAGTTTGAGGAGCTACAAGATTTAGTTTTAGAAAGAGAAAGGCATTGGTTAGGAAATGAACCCGAAATAGGTGGCAAAACTGATTTATTGTCTCCATCACCTGCTGCAACAACAAACACAGAGGAGTTAGAAAATAAGAGAAATGAGCTGGTTGGTTCTTGTCTACCATCAATCATGTCAAGATATTTTATTTGAGATTAGGATTTATGCTGAAACACAGGATATTAATGGTTGATTTTCCCTCAGAAATCGTGGGAAGATAAATTGATGGAATTAGAGAAAAAGTGGAGCACTCTGCAACATAATTTATCTTGTCAGCTGTCACCCAGGTATGGCTGTAAATGGTGACGAATCTCTCTTTCGACGAGTCTCCTACAGACCATTTTGTCCTAAGGATGTTAAAAATCATCTTATCTTATATGTGGACTTGATTCATGTTGATTATACGGTGTCAGATATTTTATCTATGCTAGAATATTTTATTCAAAATGTGGAGAGTAAAAATGCTTCTAGTAATGTTCATGGAAAATAATCCTTTCTTGCTTTTTTTATTTAGCACAAAGGGAAAAGGAGCTTGAACGTAGACTTCGGAGCTTGACAGAGCAGCTAGTGGCCAAGCAGGTACTTTATAGATAATTTACCATCGATTGTTGGGCCTTAACATAGTGGTGATTTGCACAGACAGTACTAAGAAATAGAATGTAGCTGTTAACTAAATTTTCAAGGTCAGTCCAAGCGGGTATGGAATGTCTAGAGATTCAATCTGGCTGATTAGGGGGAATTTTTAGCTTAATGATCCACGAATGAAAAAATAAACAGGAAGGTTCATAATGTCTCTGAAATTTGGAGGGTTACAGTACAGGTATAAAGATGGGATGAGATATAGTGCACTCTTTTCCTGGTTTATTTGTCAATGGAATTATTAGACATTGATATTGTTCAGTATAGAAACAGGCACACTTTTCTTTATTTGAAGTATAAACAAATACATGGATGCGATTTTTTGATAATGAAATCAAGTTTTGCATATTGTTTTCATCACTCACCTTCTGCCATGGTTTTTAAAAATATAGAAAGTAAGTTCATTTAAGTCACAAGGTTGTCAGAAGATCCTTCCAAGAAAGTGTATTGTAACTCGTTTGAGATCCCAACCTTGGCAGGCACAGTTGGAAGCACTAGCAAATGAAAGGAATGCCCTTGAGTTCAGCTTAGAAGATGCAAATGAGGCCAGAAGGCGACAGCAACTTTCAAATGGGGAGACAAACTTTAAAAGAAATAAAGTAGGGCGGTCCGGATCGACAACATCATCAGCATCGATATCTATAAATACCAGATATGATGATTCAAAGGTTCGTTCCCAAGTTTCAACTATCGCAGCTCGTCCAAGGGTCATTAAAGAGGCTGTAGAGAGTGGAAGCAAGCTTATACATGCATTTGATGCTTTTGGCTTAAGAACAGGAGGCTACCGGAGATTTATGCTATTACGTTCTCTAATTGTTGGTTACATCTTAGGACTTCACGTTGTTGTGTTTATGATAATCTCATTTGCAAAACTGGTTTGATGACTTTCACATGTCAAGGGAAGAATGATTGTTTTAGCTTGATGTCTCTTGTTATCTCGTGGCTAAATGCTAGCAGATTGTGTAGGATATTACCCTGTAAAATCCTATTTTTTGTTGTCATCATCATAACTGGAAATGTTGTCTATGATTAATGAGTAAATCAAAATGTACTTTTAAAGGCAGGCACTGCATAAGCAATTTGCCTCCAGCAAGAACTTAATTATGAAATTTTAGGGATTGGAGAGTCGCAGACAATTGCTCCATTGAACATCCACTAGTATTTGCGTTTACATGAAGCTAAGACAGTTATTAATGCATTGCTGGACATTTGGAAACTCTATTAGCACATGGGCATCTTCTTATTTTGAATGGCATAGGTGGAAAGGGTATGCTTTGCTTGGTGATTTCTAGCTATTTATATGAAGAATTTGGAATTGAAATATTATAAATGGCGTGGCTTAGAAGGTCACGTTTCCATTGGCTGGTCTTAGTTGTTATATGTAGAATTATAGAATTGGTGTTAGACAAGCATGTTAATTTATGAGTCATAATTGAGACAGACATTCTCCATTGGGGCAGTCAGCCTTGGTGGTCGTTCTCTGATTGATACCATATCCTTTGCTCATTTTTTGTGGGAATTCTGAGTTCTTCCAATCTGCTAGAACATTTCTTTAAGCATTTGGTAAGAGTATTTTTCGGAGCGTACTACAACTACTTGCATCCTTCTCTTTGTAGCATAGTAGGGTCAAGGGCCCTGACATTTGCTTTGCCCTCGTTCTTAATCTTTTTTGTAGGAATAGTTGCTAATTTTAAATTCTAAATCTGGTCCGGGGACACAGATTAACAACTATCTGCTAAAACAATAAAATGATTGATAAACTATGCATTTGCTATGTGAGCTCAATGTACATTCACCTCTTCTTTAGATCGTATACCTTTCTTCTGCAGGCACTAGTTTTATTTAGAGCAATAAATCTTTAGAGCATTACCATGGGCCGAAAATTCAAATGACCTTGTAGAGAGCTAATGCCTAGACAAATCTTAAATAAAATAAATTTCAGATAGAAATGTATTTATTCCAACATTTGAGATTTTTATTGTTCAGGTTATCACAAGAATTAGGCTTGTTTATGAAAGGGTTTGTCTTCTTTGCCAGCCAATCAACATAGAGCAGCAGCATGTAAAGACCATCTTCCCCTCGTGTTGGTCACCCATGTGTGGTTGGGTTAGTGAATGCATATGGTCCATCCTCATTCACTTTGTTTTTAGGAAATCTTAATGTAAACAGTAGCATTACAGTGTAGTGGCATCCTTAGGCTTTCGGAGATTGCCTCTTTGTTTCCCAGTAAAATGGACGACGAGGAACTGAGATTGGGGCTTACCTATGATTGAGCATTAATCCTTTAATTTTCACGTGACTTACATCTAGCTATAATGCTTTTTGGTTAGTATGGGAAGATGTTGGGGATATATTGCATTGGAGGTGGAGACCATTGAGTGTATCCCGTGTGATTACGACTTGTGCTTATACTAGGCACTGGTCACAACTTGGATAACCCTTTTGTAATGGTATTTTTGAGGCTTTCTAAACGACTTCATAAATTGCTTGTGTATTACAGATACTTTAATTGTTATTTGGATGCTCTTGTGCATTTTTTATATGTAGTATCTATTGATGATGTCTACTAATTTGTAATTGCTTTTGTATTACAGATATTTTAATTGATATTTGGATGCTCTCCCTGCATTTTTTTATATGTAGTATCTGTTTATAACGTCTAATTACTTAAAGCTATGATTGTAAGGAAGCCTAGGTTTTTAGGAATTTACAAATCTTTTGTGAATGTTCTTCAATATTGAAATTAAAAATGCTGATGAGATATCAGGGGGGCTGGCTGTGCCCAGCCCCCACCCCATGTTCGAATCTCATTGGGCAAACGTGGCAGTATGTGTTGGATTTGAGGTTGATTGTATTTGTTTGTGTACAACAAAAAAAAACAATAATATTGAAATTCAAAATTAAAATTAATGAAAAAACTATATATATAGTTTGTGAATTGGCCCAAAAATATATTTTTAGTGAAAGTTGAGCTTAATCATTATTTAATGTTTTCAATTATGTTTTCGCTGGGGGTAGATGGGGCCAGGGAAGAAAGGGGGAGGAATGAAAGATTTAATGACGTCCACAGAGACCAAATAGTCCATGGGACCAAAGCCGCAACCCTAAGATATTTTAATATTTATTTCCATATCAGAACTCCTATAATTCTACAGTCTTGTTAAGCCTTGTTTCTTCAAATAACTCGCTTAGGTTGTCCACTTTCAGATTGTTTTGTACTAGATACAAATATTTTCATAAGCCGTACATTCCATGATGAAGTGCGATTTTGTCTCCACCCACCCTCTTACTACAAAAAGGACAGGGTCTCCTCTCCCAATCCTCCTTGGGAATAGTCCATCTACCAGTCACACTGAAGATGAGGTGATCCAATCCTCAACTGCACAACTAACATCCTTGCTTTGACCTTGATGGCTGCACCTAGATATGTTTTTCATCATGTTCCCAGGAGGAATTGAATTCTTTGATGCAATGAACTTTCTTTTGGCCAATCTGCCTCATCCACATGGCAATCTTAAATTTATCGATCATAAAAGATTTTTTTTCTTCATTGGTGTTTGGACATTGTTAGCATATGGATTTGCACACATGCAAATGACAGGGAACAATATGGGAATGAAGTCCCTCCTCAATGAAGGTGAGGTTGCCTTTATTGAAAACCAAAACTGTATTTACATCTATACATTCAAAATTGTATGTGGGGGGTGTTTTGGAACATCAATGGAAAAAAAGTGAATGGGGGAGATGAAATGGAATGAAGGAAAGGAATGAAAATGAATGAATGAAAGGAACATGTAAGAGTTAGGTAAAAACAAAGTCTAATATTGCACGAAGAAGAACAATGAATAACTAACACAAATAAAACGAAGTTTGAGTTAGCTAAACAAGAATGAGTAAAAGGGAACACACATGAGCAAGTAAATATCAGAGTTTGATCACTGTGAACAAGAACAGATTAATAGCGTTGACAATAAGATCAAAGACGATATTTGCATGCAAGATTTAAACATCTAACATCTAATGAACATAAAATGTTACAAAAGATAATGAATGGGACACAAAGTTCATATTTCATTAACTCCAAAATGTTTTCACAAATGAACACAGTTTCTTTCTTGAAACAAAGCTTACAAAAAATAATATTTTCTTCTCCTCTCTCAAAGTCACTCTCACAAATGAGCCCTTGACTTTTTTTTATAACCCAAAAGTTGGTTATAAAGTAGGTATGGTTTACATGCACATTAAATAGGGCATCTTAAGTGACTTTGATTTTTTCAACCAGATTTATTAAAAACAACTAAAAATAGAAATCACTTAAGTTATCCAAAGTTTGTCAAAAGTGAGTTCAATAACACCACTTAAAATAATATTTTAACATATGACAAAAACCAGTGCCTTATCCATTGAAGTGGGATCCACCTATCTCAAACGTATGAGAAATGGAGTCTCTCACTTTGTTAGATACCAGAAAAACTCTCTCCTCGTCCCATTAGCGAACTTATTATCCGTCACCTTCGCCAATTGAAAGGATTTGAACCTTCCCAATGTTTTGAACATTTTTTCTTTCTCAAGAGTTCACTTGGTCGAAGCACAACCTCACAAAATACCCGCAATTCCAAGATCCTACCTACAATATCATTCAAATTGACCATCTTTGATTGAATATTCTCAAACAAGTTCTTTAATTTAATGCAACTTTCCATTGAAGCTGAAGAGAAATTGATGACGGGAATATACATGTCTTTGAACAATTGTGAAAATTGCTCATCGACATGTTCTGATGAATATCTCTGATTTTTATCATTTACAAGATCGCAAGGGATCTCAGCTATGAACTCCTGAATCAAGGCGAGTGAAGTGAAGGCTTCATTGCATACGCTCTTGTAATGGATCATAGAATCCTCGAGAAGTGTCTTTCTTGATTTGAGATGCAAACACCAAAGAAAGTGGTCCCTTGAAATTCGAATTCGAGAATTCCTTCAAGTTGAAGATTCCAGACTTGTCATCTCCTATAAATTAAGCAATATGTCATCCAAATTTGATATGTTATAAACAAAAGTTTCCTTGAAAGAAAGAATTGAATTAAGATATGCACTAATATATTCATGGAGCTTAATGGTTGTTTAGATCGCCTCTTTACCAAAAACGAGAATCTCTGAAAGCCAAGATTTAGTGACATGACCCAATGTGTTTATTTCTTTTGACAAATTGAGAGTTTCTTCATCAGGGGCAGCCACTGCATCAGGTATTGGGAAAGTGGATGATATGGGATTTATCAGATGTTGAACATAATCCACCAATTGATTCTTTTCAGCCTTGAGCTGAGAGTTCTGAGACATATTTCTCAAGCCTCTTTAGCATGATATCTATTGAATCTCGGGCCATCGTCATGTCACTTTCCAATGTGGACTTCCCAAGTCCAAGTCTGGAAACTTCATAATCAACAGATGTCATGGACATCACGTTCCTTGTCAACTTGTGGGATGGCAAGATCCACAAATCTGTTTCCGTCATCATCCACCATTATTCAGGAGAGCACTTTAGGATTCTTAGGAATGACTTCATTTGAAAGATTGAAAAGGGCATCAAAGTCAATATCAATTGGTTTGATAACCCTCTTCCTTTTCTTGATCTCACAATCAATCCAAAAAGGAGTATTCTTCACCACTTCCGCATACAAAAGCCTAGAGTCTGAAGCAACATTCCCATTGTTCTCAACATCATTAGTTTCTACAAGAATCCTTTCCATGACCTCAATCTCTAGAGAAAATAACCTCGATATCGACCTCTTGAACATCAGGGAGATTTTGAGAAATCTCTTCGTGAACTGTAGGTTCAGAAGCATTCGATATCTGGACTACTTGCACTTGAGTGGACTCTTGTGCAAGGCACAACTGAGGATTGTTTGTTATGAGCTTCTGCAAACTATCAACAATGTGAGTAGAAGAATCTCTACTTGAAGTGGAAATTCCTGATACACGCTCTCTTCCTTCACTAGGGCTAGGATCCTTAGATGTTTCACCTCGCGACACCTTCTTTGGTGAAGTGGATTTTGGCAACCACTCCTTTCTTGCTTGATGCGTATGGCTAGATGGCACGAAGGTTGATTGAGAAGAAGCTTTGGTCGACTGGAGACCTCCTTGAGTTGGCAATTTTTGTAATCCTGAGGTATGATCTTGGATTGATGGTAACTTTGCAAGTTCTCTTTCATACCAGGATATGCTTCTTTCGAGAATCGATTGATTCTTGTTATCAAGAGAAAATTCATCTCTTTTGGTCCAATCAATTTGTGGCAACCAAGTAAAGGCAACATCATATGAGGGATCAATAACATCTTCATCATCATCCACCAATGAATCTGGAGGGTTTCTGATGCAAAAGGCCTTGATCTGAGCAAGGGTTAGGCAGGAAAACTCTCGCCTTCTCACTTCATGTTTGTCTGAACAGGCAACCCATAAATCTTCCATGGTAGGGTTGTGTTGATACTTTGCCCCAAGAATCTTTTACATATATCCGTTGATATCAAATTGGAATCTCTTCACATATGGATGAATAATGATGAGGGAAAACTCTTTCTCCATGAGTTGTGCACTGAAGAGATTTGGACATTGGTATTCCCCAATTTGGATTGGGAAATGAATTCCTGAACGATGCTTGTCACTGAGGAACAATGAACTTGGAATAGTTGTCGCGCAAGTTCCATTAATGCCCACTTGTCACTGACGTACTTAGGAAGCTTCCATGGAGTACCCGCAAATCCACTCACGCGAATGTAGGAAAAGATGAAAATTGAATAAACCATGTTCCCCATTGGGAAATGACATCCATGGCCTCTTTGGAGAATCTTTCCTTTGTATTCCGATTCAAGTTTCGAATCACGCGGAAGGTGAATGCATCGTTAACTCTTTTGAAATGATGAGAGCTATTTTTGAAACTTAACTGCGGATAATAATGGAAGACATTATTTGATGGACCCATGACTCCTTTCGTTTCGAGCCCCAAAAATAGCTTTCTTCTAGCCACTGCATAAGTTAGGTATGATGTCATGTAGAAACATCCAGTCATCTTCACTTCGATCAATTGTTTGTGAAGAGTATCACTGATGATGGTGGCCCAATCTCACAAACTCTCTTTTGGCTCAAGGATGATAGGCCAGATAAATTAGATACATCCATGGGTGGAAAATCCTGGGTGGAGAGGGTAGACCGAAGACTCGACTCAGGAGAGTGATCATGTCCTCGATTTCCTCCATGAACTCAACGCGGTACAATTCCTTAGGAATCCGATCAACTCGAGGCCTCTTGGTCACTAACCAATTATTATTAACCATCTTGCTCCACTTGAGGGGTTCTTCATCCCAAAAATATTGTGCTGACTTTTGAGTGATGTCAGCATTCTCAGGGAAGTTAGGTATGCTGAGCAATTCCTCAATGTGCTCTGGTGTGATTAAGAGGAAAGACTCACGATTATCTTTATAAATTCCTCGTCTCTCGGGATCATAATGCTCTGTGTAGGTGATAACCAACTCTGGGCATTGCACCAAGACTAGAAATTCTGCTGCTTGGGGTAGACCAATATGGTAGAGCCTATCTAAGAATATGGTTTTTCCTTCAGCTTTCACCCGATCACAAAATTGTTGCACATTGATGTGGCCAAGATTTGTATCAGTGATATTGTTGTATGCAGACTTGATGGAACTGAGAGGGATGATTCCTTGGAATTCATACTTGAGCACTAGATTTATTTGATTTCTCCCATGGCTTCCTCGATTTTCTTGCAGATTTATTAGATTTTTCAGCCATTATGAATTTTACAAAAAATGACTCAGGCACGCAAACCAATGTAAACGGTGTCAGGGTCTTAGTCTCCAAACACATCGTTATCACAAGAAAAATATGGCTCATTTAATTTATAATTATTATTTTAAAAATAAATAATTATTATTGATCCTCGAATTACAATTAAAAAACCGAATACAACCAAAAATATTGAGACTAAACTCGCTAGATCGAGCAACAATAATATATATATATATATATATATATATATATATAAAAATATTCTCCTGATCGTAATGGATTTGCGTAGGATCAACTTATTTTATATATAAATCACTATTTCCGTCTTGCCTGATTCCGATTGCTTCACCGTGAAGAATTACTTTGATTTTTCAACAATACTTTAAACTTGTAATTTTCTTGTGTAACGTTTAAACGTGGAATATTATTTAATAGCTCGAATTCCTTGGAGAGTTCTTGCGTGAATACTTGAACTTATTTATTTTGGCATGAATTCACTCTTATGTTGTATTCTTTCTTTGGATTCTTTGGAAATGATTTTTTATACTTTCTTCTTTGGCAAAATGTGTGGAACTCCTTGGAGCTTGGTTTTTATTCTTGAATTATGCAAGCGTGGATCTATATTTTCATGCTTGCATGGGAATGCTTCTTTCAGCACTTGGAGTATTCTTCTCCAATGTAGGATTCTTTTTAACAACTATGCATTGAAAATTGTTGAGGTAAATATGTGGGAAAAAGTGGAAAATTGCTATTTATTTGGCTTATCCTCTCCTCTCCCTACAATGTGTGGCTAATCTTTTTACCATTGAAAACATGAGTTGTTTCCTCTTGAAAATGCGTGGATTTTAACCTCTATTTGGGAAGTGAATTCATAACTAGTTTTCTTCCTTCAAAACCTACGTTGGAATCTCCTTGTGCATGGGACGTGGTCTCTTTTCTTAGCTAGGCATTGGACCATTGTTGTTTTCTCCTTTTTCTATGTGGGAATCTCCCTTTTTTTGTTTATTCGGCACGTGTGGAGCTGTGGGTTATCCTTCCAAAACCTACAGTTCTTACTCTTGGCTTCAACATGAGCTTTGCTCTTCTTGATGTGTAGACATGCACAAGAAACTTTGACTTGGCATGTGAAACATGTTCCTTCTTCTTGCCTATGCATGCGACTGTAAATTTTTCCTTCACTGGAGAGCCTTTTAATACCTTCTGCAATACCTTATTCTTTTGCTTGCGTTGAAACTTCCACCAATGTGTAGCTTTTAAGAATTCCTGGTTTTGAATGCGTGGATCTTTACAATGCGTGGGAGTGTCTTATTTGCTATGGCTACGTGAAAACTACTATTTCTCCTCACGTGCATGCACTATGGCCAAGGTAAATGTGTATGGATTTGAATGCCTCTATTTGACCAATGCGTGATGAATCTTTTTGCTTTGCCTTGGCATGAGAATTCTCCTTTCAACGTGAATGGAATGGTTTAGCAATAGCGTGGGCAAATTGACTGACTGAGTTTAATTTGGAAAACTCTTGCATTGAAATGTCCTTTACTTCTGGTGTTTTCTTGAGGGATGTGATAAAAATATTTCTCAGAAACACTTTTATAGAGGAAATAAGAAGAAGTTAGAAATATTGAAAGCTTCAAAGCTTCTTCGCATGAATTTTTCCAACAGTCTTTCACGGAGGAAAAATTAAGAGGAAGCTTCCCCGTAACCGTTTTTCTTTCCATTGAAATAACTAATTTCCCTTTCTTCAGGGTAGTGGGCATTAATTGCCAGGAAGATGGGAAATATCTTAATCATTTGCCCGTGGCAACGACAAATCAGGCTGACAATTCCCATCTTATTTCCCCATGTGGGAAATTGGGAGATTTTTTACCAGTTTGCCATCCGGCTGGGTTGGCAATCAGCAGAAGAAATCCCACAAGTCGAAAAAAGAAGAATTTTCCAGGGAAGGGAAATCCAGGAGCAGAAAGCTAATCTTGCATTCCCAGTAATTGGAGGCGAAATTTTATTTTCCCCCAGCAATTAAAAATAAAACTCGTTGATTGATTTTTAATAAATATTATATTAATATTTATTTAATTAAAAACCCCTAAAAATTAATAAAATTGATTTTATCAAATAAAGGGTAATAAATAAATAAATTAATTATTAACGTAGTTTGTGACCTGGCGGAAGGAGTTTCCGCCCGAAATGAACGAAACGAAGACTAAAACGATCACAAGAATAAGACAATCACGTAGAGGGTAATAAATCACGTGAAATAACACTTTTGAATTTGTTTAAAAAAAATCACATTTATTAATTTTGCGAAGTCAAAATTAGCTGATAGCAGACACTCTTGCAAGTCGATGCCCCATTTGTTCATCCACTTGTTTTGCTTCATCCGAGTTTACTTCACACGTTCTAATTTCTCCTCCACAACCGTTTTGGGCCAGCAATGGTTATCCATACTTTCAACTTTTTTCACATAGCTTAGTTGTTGGGGTTAATCACACCAGTTGTGTAGATATATTATTTAGATCTAAGCATACAAACAATAAATAAACCAAAAGAATAATACATAAGATGTAACATGGTTCACCCAATGTTGGCTACACCCACCAAAAAATAACCAATATATTATTTCAGAGGATATACAATTGAAGATCTGCAATCTTCCACACCTTACACGATATACAATATTTTTCCTCTCACAAAATTCTTTGAGTTCTCTCCAAGAATTCCTTCTTACAATTGTGTCAATCTTACTTTTAACCCTAGTTTTCTAGCTTATATAGACATATACAAACTTAGGGCACTTTAGCTATGCAATTACAACCATTAGATCAACTTTATATAAAAGGTTAGATCTAATTTTCATGACTTAAATAAAAGCAATCACGCATAGGTAACCGATGCCGATTTCCTAACTGATACCGCTTCCTCCTAGCTTGACCTATGTCGGTCCTTAGGTGATCGATGCCGGTCAACCGACTGACACCAATCACTGTGTATTCCAACAAGTTAATAAAGCATGTTAATGTGAAGCAATTAAGCTCCACAACTTAACAATCTCCCACTTGGAGATAAATTATTACACTGTACCGTACAAATTCATTCTTAGATCCTTTCCTTGGCATGTTTCTCCCTCTTCAAGTCTGAAACTCGAAGACCAACAGAAGTGGAGTGAAACTCCAACTTCTCCTTTGCCAACATCTTGGTTAGCCTATCCACAAGATTCTCCTTTGTATGAATTATCTCTAGTTTCAGTTTTCCATCCTCCAACACTTGTCATATGAAGTGACATCTCAATTGAATGTGTTTCTTTCTTGAATGAAACACCGAGTTCTTTTCCAAATGAATCATAGTTTGACTATCACTGTACCATATGCAATTCTCTTGCTCTTTTCCCAACTCTTCCATGAACCTGCGCATCCATATAATCTCTTTGCTAGTCTTTATAGCTGCAACATACTTGGTCTTTGTAGTAGACAAGGCCACAACCTTCTGTAATTTTGAAATCTAGCTAACTGTCATCCTACCTATTGTGAATACATATCCAATGGTGCTTCTCCTACCATCCAAATCTTCAGCCATATCTGAATCAACATAACTACATAAAGAAGTATCTAACCCTCCATAGCATAACTGCATGTCAGTTGTCCCTCTCAAATACCTAAGAATCCATTGGATTGATTTTCAATGCTCTTTACCTGGATTGGCCATAAATCTGCTCACAACTCCTATTGCATGTGCAATGTCTGGTCTGGTACAAACCATAACATACATGAGACTTCCAACTGTTGAAGCATATGAAACTCGTGCCATGTAGTCAACCTCCTCATGTGATGTAGGACATTGATCTTTACTTAATTTGAAGTGTCCAACCATAAGTGTACTTACATGTTTTGAATTGTGCATATTGAACCTTTCCAACAACTTATTGATATAATGTTCCTGAGACAAATACAATTTCTTATTCTTCATATCTATGTGAATTTAGATGCCAATGATTTTCTTTGCAGCTCCCAAATCCTCATTGCAAATGTGTGAGCTAACTTTTCCTTAAGCTCACCAATGTCCTGCATACTAGATCTTGTAATAAGCATATCATCCACATACAATAAAAAAATAATATAGCTTCCATTTTCAAGCTTCTTGAAATGAACACAATGGTCAGATTCACATATCATATAACCATGCTCATGCATGAAACTATCAAACCTTATATACCATTGCCTTAGAGCTTGCTTGAGTCCATACAATTTTTTTAACCTACACACGAGTTTCTCATTACCCTTGACTTCATAACCAAGTGGTTGCTACATATATATCTGTTCTTTCAAATCACCGTGAAGGAAAGTCGTCTTAACATCAAGTTGCTCTAAATGCAAATCTTCTACTACAACTAAACTCAATACAATACAAATAGAATTCATTTATACTACAGGAGAAAATATCTCACCAAAGTCAATACCTGTTGTATGTGCAAATCCTTTTTACCACAAGCCTCGCCTTGTATCTTCTTTATCCACCCTCTTCTTCCTTAATCATGTAAACCCATTTGTTCTACAATGTTCTTTTACCAGATAATAACTTAACCAAATCATATGTTTGGTTCTGTTTCAAGGAGTCCATCTCCTCATCCATGTCATGCTCCCACTGCTTGTAGGTTTTATCCTGCATTGCTTCTTCAAAACTTTCTGGTTCACCACTATCAGTCAATAATAAATAATAAAAGGAAGGTGAAAATATTTCTGGAGATCTACTTACCGTCTGTGACCTTCTCACTGAGATTTGGGGTGCAGGAGACTCAATATGCACATTCTACAAATTTGTATCTATTTCTGACATTGACCGACGCCGGTTCATATAACCGACGCCGGTCTGGCTCTTCTGTAACCAATGTCACTTCAAGAAACCGACGCCAGTCTAGTGTCCACTGACACTGGTTATTGTGTAAACATGTAGGTATTAATTTTAAATTTGAGAATGCATTTTCATCCACAAAATTTTCCACTTGTTCATCTTTGGGTACCAAAACTTGATTCCTATATATTCTCTTTTCATTCCAATCAATGCCACAACTCCTAACAATCTTAAAATCTTCTAAATCTAAAAATGGAATCTGAAATCACCGGAGCCATAATCAATAAAAGTACATCTCTTGGATTTAGCATCCAACTCATTTCTATTTTCTTTATCAACATGCACAAAATCTTTTGAACCAAATACTCTAAGAAAAGAAAGATTTACCTCTTTTCTAGTCCAAGCTTCTTCTGGTATTCCTTCATCCAGCTCACTTAAAGGCCCATGATTAATTAAATAAACCGTTGTGTCTACTACTTCTACCCAAAACTGCAAGAGTAATCAAGTATGTATCTTCATGCTTCTTCCACGTTCCATGATTGTCATGCTCATTCTTTTTGCAAAACCATACTCCTGTGGCGTTTTAGGAACCATTTTTCTATGTGTATTCTATTTACTGAACAAATATAATTGAAAACCTTGTTGCAGTACTCACCACCATTGTCAGATCTAAGACATTTTAACCTTAAATTTGATTCATTTTCTACAAGGGATTTTCATATTTTAAAAGTCTCAAAAACATCAGATTTACGTTTAATATAATACACTCATACCTTTCTTGTGGCATCCATCAATGAAAGTCACATAATATTAGGATCCACCATGAGAAGCTACCTAGGATGGTCCCCACACATATGAGTGCACAAGCTCCAATTTATGCTCCTTTGTTGCCCCAACTTTGAGAAATCTCACTCTCTTTTGTTTTCCAAATATACAATACTCACAGAAATCAAGACCTACGTCTTTCAAATATTATAAATTACCCTTAGCCTTTAAGATCTGCATTCTTTTTTGACTCCTATGGCCTAACCGATTATGCCACATACTTGCATCTGAATCTGAAGTAGATGGCACAGAAAATGAATCGATAATATAGGTAAAAAAATACAATGTTCCTACCTTCTTGCCTCTTGCTACAACAAGAGATCCCTTGGTAAATTTCCAAGAGTTGGATGTGAATGTAACCATGTAACCAAATTCACCTAATTATCTTGCAGAAATTAGATTTCTCTTGAGGCTTGGCACATGCCTTACATCTTTTAATATACATGTATTTCTATTCTGTAATTTAAGATGAACTTATCCTTTACCAACAATATTGGATGGTTCATCATCTCCTAAATAAACATGCCCAAAATTACCCTGGACATAATTTCTGAAATAACCCTTATTAGGGGCAGTATGAAAAGAAGCTCCTGAATCTAAAACCCAAGATTAAATTTTATCATCCAAGGAGAGAATAAGGGGATCTTACATTACCTTAGATGCAACAACATTTCCCTCTTTACCTTTCTCTGGTACATTCTCTTTGTTTTCCTTGAACCAACAATCTTTCTTTGCATGTCCTTTCTTTCCACAATTCTATCAGGTTATTCATTTACCTCTAGATTTAGATATGTCATTCTTAGACTTTTATTTCTCATTATTCTTGCTCTTGGATATCTCCTTCTACCTTCCTCTACTTTCTACATTCAAAGCATTTTCAGATGATAATTCTCCTATACTTTTCTTGCATATTTCTTCATTCAGGATTATACTAACCACATCATCAAACTTTAAAATATTAGTAGTGGACGTTGTATTACTAACAACTATTACCAATTTATCCCAACTATCTGGTAAAGAGAATATAAAAAAAAATTCTTTCACTTCATCATCAAATGAAATATTCACTGATTTTAATTGATTTGCAATAGACTCGAAATCATTCAAATGACTTGATGCAGATTCACCTTCTTGCATCTTAGAATTAAATAATTTCTTCATCAAATAAACTTTATTTGAAGCATTAGGTTTTTCATATAAATTAGCTAAAGATTTCATTAACTCTACCATTGTTGTTTCTTCAGCAATATTCGAAGCCACAAATGTTGTCAGGCTCAATCTTATAGATCCCACAGTCTTTCTGACAAGAATTTTCCATTCTTCATCAATCATTTTTGTATGTCTTGTCTTTTTATCCAACGATAAGTATAGATTTTTATGATACATATAATCTTCCACCTGCATCTTCCATAGTTGATAACTACGATCGTCAAATTTCTCAACTCTGTATTTGTTATCTTTTGCCATTGTTGTAGCTCCCACTCAATTAGAAATCCCTCTGTGAGTAAATCTGTCAACACACAAAACTCTTAAATAAGAAAACTCTGATACCAGTTGTTGGGGTCAATCACACCAGTTGTACAAATATATTATTCATATATAAGCATAGAAACAATAAATACGGAAATAAACCAGAAGAAAAATACACAAGATATAATGTGGTTCACCCAGTGTGGGCTACGTCCAGCAAGAAACAACCAATATATTAATCCAGAGGATATACATTTGAAAATATGTAATCTTCCACACCTTACACGATGTACAATTATTTTCCTCTCACAAGCTTCTCTTAGATCTCTCCAAGATTTTCTTCTTTCAATTCTCCCAATCTTACTTCTAACCATAGTTTTCTAGCTTGTATAGACATATAAAACTTAGGGAAATATAGCTATGCAATTACAACCATTACATAAACTTTATATCAAAGGTTAGATCTAATTATCGTGACTTAAATAAAAGCAATCATGCATAGGTAACCGATGTCGGTTATCCTAATCGATACCCGTTCCTCCTTGCTTGACTGAAGACGCCGGTCAGCCGACTGACACCGATTACTATGTATTCCAACAAGTTAATAAAACATGCTAATGTGAAACGATTAAGCTCCACAACTCAACATTATCATCTGAGTTATTGCCGATGCCTCTATCGGAAACATCCCTATTCCAACGAGTAAAATCTTGTATAGGATCGTTGTTTTGAATTTAAGGGTGCTTGTGATTAGATGCTTTTGGATTCTTTCTAACTGCCTCCATCCGTGATTAGACACAGTGCTTCCCCAAACCTCACAACCATATAGTGTAACTGGCATGACCAACAAGCCAAAAAGGGTTTTATTGGTTTTCCAATCCCATAGCTCAAGTTTTTTGCACCTGTTTTGAAGTAAGATGTTTTCCAAGCTCCATGTATCATTTTCGTTCTACATGTCTCCCAATTGGGTTTGTAGTGAAAATAAATCCTAAGGTATTTGTACTCTTTCACCATTTCCAATGGACTCCCTTCAAAAAGAAAGTTATCTTGAGTCTCTTTCATTTATAGCTAAAACATTATTATTTTGGTCTTGGCAATGTTCACTTGCATCCCGACTTCTTGGAAAAATAGCTCTAGGACTTTCAATTGTTCCATCAACCCATGAGTTGTTTTTGAGATTAAGACAATATCATTGACATATAAGAGTAATTTCACCACGTAACCTTCCAGGTGTATACTCCCACCCAACCCCCTCCCAATTAGTTTTACTTAACCATTTTTCAAGTTTGTCAATGTATAAACCAAACAAAGTGGAGGAAATAGTGCAACCTTTCTTGACACCGATGTCGCTACCAAAACATTTGAACATACCCTTCTTTAGTTCTAATTTTAGCTTTGACATGCTCATATAATCTATACACTGCTACTATATACTCGTTTAGAATACAAAGTTCTTCTATCCTTTTCCAAAGTTTGTCTCTGGGCACTGTGTGAAAGGATTTTTTAAAATCCATAAAGCAACATAAAGCTTCCTCTCCATAGGTGTCCCATATCTTGTCAATTAAGTTTCTAAGGGTGATACAATGGTTGATGGTTGAGTGCCTTGGCCTAAATCTTACCTTCCATTTTTCTCTTTTACCTTCTTTCGAACTAAATGTTGATTCTGCATTGTATCGTGTTCCCAAAAAGTTTACTTAGAAGTTGATATTCCATAATAGTGCGGTAATTGGATGGATTATTGATATCATCGCTTTTATAGCAAGGAGTAACTACATTAGTAGTCTAATCCGCAAGGATGCCTCCCTAGTTAATGTTATTAAAGATTCTTTTGATGTGTGGAGCAAGGGCCTCAACTCCATTTTAAAAATGTAGCATGTAACCCATCTAGGTCTTTTTCTTTACTAGTTGCCAAGTTCTTTATGCCATGCTTGATATCTTTCATTGAGAAGAACTCAACTGATGTGTTGATTATGGGAGGAGTGTCCTTCTGTTGTCATAGAGAAGCCTCACATATTCTAACCATGAGCATCCATGATATTATTCCTTTTGTTTTTTCTTTTTCTACACCTCCTTCCAAAAACCTTTGGGATTGCGTTTTCCGAGGAAAATTAATTCTTTCCTTCTAGTGTTCACATAACTTTCTTTTTTGGATCGTACCAATTTCTCATAGTTCTTGTTTTCTTTGTTCCTCCCACTTTCTTTCAAGAGTTTTTTGGTAGCCTTGCACTCTTTTTCATACCAAGGGTTCGTTGGGAAAGTATTTGCTTCTCCCTTCCTAGATTGATATCTTTTACAAGCACTCAATGCCTTGTGGATTAAAGGGATCAAAAAATTATTGTAAACACAACCACTTTCATCCTTGGTTACCTTGTTTCCTATGTTATTCCTTATCACCTGGAGGTGTTGTTCAAGGGTTGCAATAAAGATTTCTTGATTTTTTTGGTTCAAGATGATTTTACCTTGATGTTGAGCCTTCTTTTGCGTTTGGTAGACCTTCTTGCTTTGTTGTTTATTTGATATAGTGCCAAGTTTGACAAGGAGAGTTCTATGATCAAATTTTATCCCAATAGGGTAGTCCCCAATTTCAAACTCCAATATCCTAGAGACAGATCCATGGGAGTATATTACATAACCAACTATACTTTGACCATTGTATGTTTTGTAAGTAATGCTTCCTGAATTTGGCCATGCTCTCATGCCATTACAAATAACAATGCCGTATAAGCTACATAATCCTAATAGCTCTTTCTGAAAGTTTGTTACCCCTCCATTACCATCATGGGATGTTTTTTCCCAACTCGGAACCTCTCCTTCTTATAGCCATAATGGATTGTCATATTCTCCTTCCTCATTACCCAACTGGAGAGATTGATTGTTTGTTGTCCTCACATGAAATTCACCCATCAAAACTATTTCTCCTGACACGCTGAATATAGAAATGTCTTTTTTTAGTGAAGCATACAGGTCTTCGACATCTAGTTTTCTCCTCTTTTAGGTATTTAAGCTCTTCGGTGCAAAGAAACAAGCAACCAATTTGATTGTTACCTCATTATTAGATATTTTCAGCCATATGTATTGCTTATTTGGATCTTCTTTTTCAAATTTCATGGTTTCATGCCATATTTCCTTGATTAACACTATGACTCCCCCATGTCCTTTTTCTATTTTAATCCCCTTGTTCCAAACTAATATTTTCAGGTATCCTTCAAAGTAGGGGACTTTGCAACCCTCATGCTTATGTATTTCTACAAGAATGATAATATATTTCCCCTCTACTTTGGGTCCCAATCCAGGTCCTCTTCTCCATGGGTAACACCTAGAATTCTAACTTACAATGTGTATGAAGTCCCGTGGGGGACTCAATCCCCTATTTCTTGATTGTGTGTTGATCAATGATTTGGGATTTCCCATTCTTCAACCATGATCACTTTCCCACAGCTCTTTCCTCTATCACTTTCTCCCATTCCCTCTTTCTCTCTTCTTGTTGGGAAAATGTCAAGTCATCATCTAGGTAAATGCGTGTGCCTCTACGAAACCCCCTATTCTTTAGAAATGCATTATTTTCTTCTATACTTCTCATGAAAACCCTCACATGTTGGTCCCTTCCTCCATCTATTCTATTTCTAATCCTATTTTCCTAGTGAATATAACATGTCCATTTGATCTCGTCTTTAAGAAAATCTCTTGATAAATTGTTGGTTCTCTCCTTTTCACCAAAGTCCTTCAAGCCTTTGATAGTGAAGTTTATCACTTTGTCTTGTTTGTCTCTTTCTTCTTTGATTTACATTTTAACTTGTTTCTCAATTATATGATTTTTCTTGTTTGATGACCCACTTACAACTTGTGACCAAGATTTGGCTTCTTCTATATGATATCTTAGTTTATTTTATTTTATTTCCATATTCTTGATTGCCAATTGAATCTCATAGACATGTGTTGTGTCACTTCCTTTTACCATTTATGTGTTTTTCATTCAAGCTATTTTTAAATGTTCTAATTCTTGTTTTAAAGTGACTAGCTCTTGTTGCCCTCTTTCTATGTTGTTTTCTCGGTTTAGAACTTGATCTTTAAGTATTTTGTCTTCCCTTTCCAACTTGTAACTAGATTCTAGAAATAATTTCCTCTCATTGTATTTTTGTTTCCCATTTGATTCTAAAGTTTCAATCCTATTCTTCATGCTCATGAGTTCATTTATGTTGAGTTGTGGAGCTCAATTACTTCGGTTTAGCATGCAATGGAAACTTGCTGAAAAATACAGTAACCGACATCGGTTAAGGGGGAACTGGCATCGGTCACCCAGGACCGACATTGGTTAGGTATGACCGGCTTTGGTCAAGCAAGGAAGAAACCGGTAGTGGTTAGGGCTAACCGGCGTCGGTTACCTGCGTGAGGATGTTTTAATTAACTCTCATGAATTAGATCTATTTTTAGCATTAAATTATTTCTATTTATTGTAATTGCATGGCTAAGTGCCCTAAGTCTATAAATGACTATATAAGCATAAAAGCTAAGGTTTAGAAGTAAGAAAGAAGATGATTAACAAGAATTAGAGAGAACTTGCAAAAAGTTGGTGAGAGAGAGAAAATTCTTGGTGATGAAGTAAAATCTTGATAGAAAGAAAGTACTGTACATCTGAGAGGTGTGGAAGATTATAAATCTTCATTGTATATCTTGTCAAAGATTTGGATAATAAACTAGCTTGTTTCTTGGTGGACGTAGCCCACACTAGGTGAACCAAATTAAATATGATGTTGATTTATGTCACTTATTTTGTATATTTCTTTTGGTAGAATATCCACTTTTACTTGCATGTATGCTTAGATCTGATATATTGTCTGTATAACCGGTATGCTAACCCTAACAACTGGTATCAGAGCTTTGTTTGAGGGTTCTGTGTGTTGACATATTTACTCATATATGGTTTTCAGATTGAGTGGGAGCTACAACAATGACAGAAGATAATAAATACAAGGTAGAGAAATTTGACAGCCGAAATTATCAATTATGGAATATGCAAATTGAGGATTATCTGTATCAAATAGATTTATATTTACCGTTGGATGAGAAGTCTAGACCTACGAAGATGACTGATAAAGAATGAAAGATTATTGACAGAAAGGCTTTGAGATCTATAAGATTGAGCCTGGCAGCATCTGTGGCTTCCAATATTACAGAAGCAACTTCTACGGTAGACTTAATGAAATCTCTTGTTAATTTATATGAAAAATCTAGTGCTTCAAATAAAATTTATTTGATGAAGAAACTATTTAGTTCTAAGATGCATGCAGGTGAATCTGCCTTTAGTCATTTGAATAATTTTCGATCTATTATAAATCAATTAAAATCGGTTGTTATACCATTTGATGATGAAGTAAAACACTTTTATTCTTATGTTCTTTGTTTGATAGTTGAGACAACTTGGTAATGGTTGTTAGTAATACAACATCTGCTAATAATATTTTGAAGTTTGATGATGTGGTTAGTATAATCTTGAATGAAGAAATTCATAGGAAGAGTACAGAGGAATCATCATTTGGAAATGCTTTGAATTTAGAAAGCAAGGGTGGGCAGAAGGAGAGATCCAAGAGTAAGAGTAATGGGAAATCAAAGTCAAGGGATAACAAATCTAAATCCAGAAGTAAGGGGATTACTTGTTGGAAATGTGGAAAGAAAGGACATGCAAAGAAAGATTGTTGGTTAAAGGACAAAGAGAACCAACAACCAGACAAAGGTAAAAAACAAATCTTGCTGCATCAGAGGTAATGCAAGATGCTCTTATTCTTTCTTTAGATAGTAGAATTGAATCATGGGTTTTAGATTCAGGAGCTTCTTTCCATGCAACCCCTAATAAGGGTTATTTCAGAAATTATGTCCAGGGCAATTTTGGGCATGTTTATTTGGGTGATGATGAACCTTGCAGTATTAATAGTAAATGGGAAGTTCATATAAAATTACAGAATGGAAATACATGGGTATTGAAAGATGTGAGGCATGTGCCAATCCTCAGGAGAAATCTTATTTCTGCAGGGCAACTAGGTGAATCTGGTCGCATGGTTACTTTTACAAGAGACTCTTGGAAAGTCACCAAGGGTGCTTTTGTTGCGGAAAGAGGTAAGAAGGTACGAACGTTATATTTATCTACTTGTATTACTGATTCCTTTTTTATATTATCTACTTCAGATTTAGATGCATGTATGTGGCATAATCGGTTTGGTCATATGAGTAAAAAAGGAATGGAGATCTTAAAGGCTAAGGGTAAGTTACCAAATTTGAAAGATTTAGATCTTGATTTCTGTGACCATTGTATCTTTAGAAAGAAAAAGAGAGTGAGATTTCTTAAAGTTGGGGCAACTAAGAAGGAGCGTAAATTGGAGCTTGTACACTCAGATGTATGGGGACCAGCTCAGGTAGCTTCTCATGGAGGATCCCAGTATTATGTTACTTTCATTGATGATGCTGCGAGAAAGGTATGAGTTTATTGTATTAAACGTAAATATGATGTTTTTGAGACTTTTAAAAGATGGAAAGCCCTTGTTGAGAATGAATCAAATTCTAAGTTAAAGTGCCTTAGATCTGACAATGTTGGTGAATATTGTAGCAATGCTTTCAATGATCATTGTTCAGTGAATGGAATACATAGAGAAAGAACGGTTTCAAGAACACCATAGGAGAATGGTGTTGCAGAAAGAATGAACAAGACAATCATGGAACGTGCTAGAAGTATGAGGATACATTCTAGATTGCCCTTGTAGTTTTGGGCAGAAGCAGTTGATGTAGCGATTTATTTGATTAACAGTGGCCCTTCAAGTTCACTTGATGGAGGAATACAAAAGGAAGCATGGACCAGAAAAGAGGTAGATCTTTCTTTTCCTAAAGTTTTTGGTTCAGAAGTTTTTTTGCACGTTGATAAAGAAAATAGAAAAATGTTGGATCTAAAATCTAAGAGATGCACTTTCATTGGTTATGGATCTATTGATTTCGGTTTCCGTTTTTTGGATTTAGAGAATTCTAAAATTATTAGGAGTCGTGATGTTGAATGGAATGAAAAGAGAATGTACAAGGATAAAATTTTGGTACCCAAGGATGAATTGGTTGAGAAGTTTGTGAATTAAAATGAACTTTCAGATTTTAAAGAATTACCACCAGGGTTACACAGAAACCGGTGTCAGTTAACCCCTAACCGGCACCGGTCAGATGAACCGGTATCGATTACAGAGGATCCAAACCGGCATCGGTTAGCAGAGCCGATGATAAGAACCTTGCATATAATAAATCAATAAATTGCAGAAGATAATAAAACACAAGAGATATGGGGGGCCAAGATGCCCTAATATTAATATATGCAGAATAATACCCTTAAGGTAGGGCAACACCATACAATGCTCCTTAAGGAAGGAGTAACTCCACAATCTCCCAAGATGGGAATCCACTTCGAGGGGGACACCTCCAATATATCTCTACCAAGTAGAAGACTCAACTCGTACATACATAACCTCCTCATAATGATACCCACATCCTTTAAATAGGATGGGTAACACCTAATCCCAATGTAAGCCGACCCATTACCCAATATAATTAATTCCTATGTGAGCCCATATAACTAATTAAGGGGAGGTGTGCCACATGTCGGCATCTCCATCAACCCATATACATTATATTATCATATCCCATGTGAACCTATACATATAACTAAGGGGATGTGTGCCACATGTCGGCATCTCCATCAACCCATATATATTATATTATCATATCCCAAGGTACATAACATTGCCTCCCTCTTTGACATGTTTCATCCCCGAAATATAAGAAGAAGCCATATAATGAGTGTGCTTTAATTATTGCACACTTGTCGTCATGCTCGATCATCCAACCACCCATATGAAATTCTAGGGGGTGATGCTGCTCCAAACCTGATTCCATATTCCCATATTCCCTTGTGCTCATCTGATTCCATCCTGGTCCATATGTGTTCCTCCTCGGCATCCACGTATATCCACAATTATTATTCATGTGATTCCATGTCATATAATTATTGTTCCATTGATTCCATGTATAGCCAAAATTATTACTCCTCCAATTCCCTATATATCCATATAGATTGCTGCCCTTGTGTGTCCTAACATGTCTCCATGATTTTTTTCTCTCATGATGATGTGGGTGTCTACATGGTGCAACCTTAGTATGCTCAACCTTATCAATCTTTTCCTCCACTTTCTTTTCCTCTTCCAACTTATTTGCTATTTCTTTTTTCTCTTGAGTAGAGAAACTATTTTTTACTTTTTCATCATGTTCTTCATCCTCTCCTTCTGATTCATCCTTATTCCCTTCTTCACCATCTTCAAATTCATCTTCATGATCCAATTTTACATTACTTTTTTCCTTGCTAAGTGTGATATCTTGCAATGTAATTTTCTTTCTCTTGTACCATAATTTCATGAATTTATTTTGCACATCAATATTAATTGTTCCCAATGTCTCTAACCAAGGATATCCGAGAACAATATCCATACCATCCATATCTAAAGCATAAAAATCTGAATGTAAAACATATTTCTCCATAGAAAGCTTTAAATCTTCAAAAAATTGAATATGCTTACCATCCATTTGAGATTCCTTGATATGCTTTGTTTGCACATGTAGATTTTGAACTACATCCATATTGATGAAGTTATATTTGTTGCTAGGGTTTATGGAAACAATTACCTTTTTTCTTTGAATGCACCCTTCAAACTGAAATATTGAAGCTTCCTTCCTTGGAGATGCACTATCTTGTGTAGCAGCTTCATCATCAACATTTTCTTCTTTTGCACCATCAACATTTTCTTCTTCTTCTTCTTCTTCTTCTTTTTCTAACAAAATTGTGTTTTATTTTTGTTTCCCATCTAGCTAAGAAAATATCCTCCATTTCCTCCCAATCCCAATCCAATAGATCTATATCCAAATAAGAATACCAATGTCGCGCTTTCCCACCAAGATGAAGATAAAAACTAACCCATACTAAACATTCTTCAAAATAAATTTGTTTAAATTGTATCCACCATTTTTTTGCATCAATTTCCCCATTACCATAGAAAATTGGTATATCCATGATGCATAAAAATTAGGGTTTCACAAACTTACTCCTTTGACCAATATTTTACCTGATGATTTCATCAATCATTCAGCCTCAAATCTTAAACCACAAAGAAGTGACCCCTATTAAAATTTTGAGAGATTTCTGAAATTGTAAGAAATTCAGGAAAATTCCTCAAATTGCGGCTTGTGGAGCAAAATAGTGAAAAAAATAAAAATGAAATAACTCTGTCAAAATAGATCCACCAATTCTGAAATTTCAATGGTATCACCGTTTAATATATTACCAACAACCCAAAAAAATTATTTCCTTATTCGTCATTATTCAGAAGATATAGACGAAACCTTAGACTTAGGGTTTCAGCCCTAAAACGGACACAGATTTTGCAAAACAACTCCAAAAAATCTGAAATTCAGAGGGAAGATCACTTGAACTATGTATCCACTCCCCACAAAAAATATCTAAAAAATTCCAATTCAATCTCAATATATAGATGAATCACCAACATTAGGGTTTCATCCCACAAATTGCCCGGATCACTGCTTTGATACCACTTGATAAGACCCTTGCATATAGTAAATCAATAAATTGTAGAAGATAACACAACACAAGATATATGGGGGGGAAAATATGCCCTAATATGCAATATATTCAAAATAATACCCTTAAGGTAGGGCAACACCATTACAATGCTCCTTAAGGAAGGAGTAACTCCACAATCTCCCAATATGGGAATCCACTTCGAGGGGGACACCTCCAATAAACCTCTATCAAATAGAAGACTCAAATCATACCTCCATTACCCTCATAATGATACTTACATCCCTTATATAGGATGGGGTAACACCTAATCCCCATGTAGGCCGACCCATTACCCAATATAATTAATTCCTATGTGAGCCCATATAACTAACTAAGGGGATGTGTGCCACATGTTGGCATCTCCATCAACCCATATACATTATAATATTATATCCCATGTGAACCCATATATAACTAAGGGGATGTGTGCCACATGTCAGCATCTCCATCAACCCATATATATTATATTATCATATCCCAAGGTACATAGCAACTGACGTCAGTTAGAGGTGACCGGCGTTGGTCATTGTCAGATTTGGATAGGAATGTCCAGGAGGCCCAGATTGAGTATTCGGTACCCCAAACTCCTTTGAGAAGGTCACAAAGGGTAAGTAAACTTCCAGAAAGATATACACCTTCTCTATTTTATTTATTGTTGATTGATAGTGGTGAACCAGAGAGATTTGAAGAAGCAATGCAAGATAAGATTCTCGTTTAGTGGGAGCATGACACGGATGAGGAGATGGACTCCTTGGAACAGAACCAAAATTGAGATTTGGTTAAGTTTCCAGCATGTAAGAGAACATTACAGAACAAGTGGGTTTACAGGATTAAGTAAGAAGAGGGTGGACAGAAAAGGTACAAGGCAAGGCTTATAGTAAAGGGATTTGCACAGAAAGAAGGTATTGACTTTGGTGAAATATTTTCTCCTGTTATTAAGATGAATTCTATTTGTACTATATTAAGTTTAGTTGCAGTAGAAGATTCACATTTAGAGCAACTAGATGTGAAGACAGATTTCCTTCATGGTGATTTGGATGAAGATATTTATATGCAGAAGCCTCTTAAGTATGAAGTCAAGGGTAAGGAGAAACTAGTGTGCAGGTTGCAAAAGAGCCTATATGGGCTCAATCAAGCTCTAAGGCAATGGTACATGAGGTTTGATAGTTTTATGCATGAGCATGGTTATTTGAGACGTGAATATGACCATTGTGTTTATTTCAAGAAGCTTGAAAATGGGAGCTATATTATTTTATTACAATATGTGGATGATATGCTTATTGAAGGATCTAGTATGCTTATTGTCCCAGGAGGATTATATCTACAAGGTGTTAGGAAGGTTCAACATGTAGAATGCAAAACCTGTTAGCACACCTATGGCTAGAAACTTCAAATTGAGCAAAGATCAGTGTCTTTCATCACATGAGGAGGTCAAATACATGACACGAGTACCATATACTTCAGCAGTTGGGAGTCTCATGTATGCTATGGTTTGTACAAGACCAAACATTGCACAGGTAATGGGAGTTGTGAGTAGATATATGGCTAATCTAGGTAAAGAGCATTGGAATGCAGTCCAATGGATACTCAGGTATTTGAAAGGGACATCTAGCATGTAGTTATGCTATGGAGGTTTGGATATTTCATTACGTGGCTATGTTGATTCAGATATGGTTGGAGATCTGGATGGTAGAAGGAGCACTACTGGATATATTTTCATAGTAGGTGGAATGACAGTTAACTAGATTTCAAGATTGTAGAAGGTTGTTGCTTTGTCTACTACAGAGGCAAAGTATGTTATAGCTACAGAGGCTAGCAAGGAGATGATATGGATGAGTATGTTCATGGAAGAGTTGGGAAAGGAGCAAAGTGATTGTAAACTGTTCAGTGACAGTCAAAGTTCAATTCATTTGAGAACGAAACACATTCAGTTGATTTATCACTTCATATGGTAGGTATTGGAGGATGGATAGTCGAATCTGGAAAAGATTCATACGAGTAAGAACCCTACGGATATGCTAACGAAGCCATTAACAAAGGAAAATTTGGAGCTATACTCCACTTCTGTTGGTCTTCGAGTTTGAGACTTGAAGAGGCAGAAACAAAGCTAAGGAAAAATCCAAGAATGACACTGTACATGTATGGTTAGTAATTAATCTCCAAGTGGGAGATTGTTGAGTTGTGGAGCTCAATTACTTTACTTTAGCATGTAATGGAAACTTGCTGGAAAATACAGTAACCGACATCGGTTAAGGGGGAACCGGCATCGGTCACCTAGGACTGACATCAGTCAGGTATGACCGGCATCGATCAAGCAAGAAAGGAACCGGCAACGGTTAGGGCTAACCGGCGTCAGTTACCTATGTGAAAATGATTTAATTAACTCTTGGGAATTAGATCTATTTTTAGCATTAAAGTATTTCTATTTATTGTAATTTCATGGCTAAGTGCCCTAAATTTATAAACGACTATATAAGCATAAAAGCCAGGGTTTAGAAGTAAGAAAGAATATGATTAACAAGAATTAGAGAGAACTTGCAAAAATTTGGTGAGAGAGAGAATTGTTGGTGATGAAGCAAAAGCTTGATAGAAAGAAAGTACTATACATCTGAGAGGTGTGGAAGATTGTAAATCTTCATTGTATATCTTGTCAAATCTTTGGATAATAGATTGGCTTGTTTCTTGGTGGACGTAGCCCACACTGGGTGAACCATGTTAAATCTGGTGTTGATTTATGTCACTTGTTTTGTATATTTCTTCTGGTAGAATATCCAGTTTTATTTGCATGTCTACTTAGATTTGATATATTGTTTGTACAATTGGTGTGCTAACCCCAACAACTTACATATAACCCTAATGACCACAACAACGGTGTAGATTTCGGGCTATATAGATCTTTAGTGTCTTGAAAAACATCCTCTCTTTCATCCTTGTTTGATGTGATTAGTTCTATTTTGCTCATTTTTGAATCAAATTCAGTTGGAAATGACAAGACCATTTTATTATTTCCCATAGCCTCATCCTGTGTTGCTTGAACTCCTTCCTTCTGGTGTTTTTTTATATAAACATTTACTTTGTTAGTTATTTTCAGTAAAATCATAGTGAAATTTCTCTTTTGAGTTTTTCTTAGCTTTTTGGCCTGCCTGCGTCTTAGGATCCCCCTATATTGTTTTGCATTCACAAAGACCATTTTTTTTATTTGTGTCTGTTGTGTTGGCTAGATATTTTCCTGCCTTGATAGATCCTAATGACCTCGTTGAGTTCTCTAAGCGTGGATTGAGATATGAAGTTTTAGGTTCATTCAAGAATTGGTGAGTATGAAACCGGGGGAGCTCAAACCTTCCTGATACAAAAACCTAATCAATGGACCACTCAGTTGCATTTGCAGACCGTTTATAGTTTATATGTTATTCCCTCCAAACTTCACTTCCTCTAGGGTTTTTGGGAGTTTGTATTATGTTGATATTTCCATCTTTGACATGGTAGACCTCAAAAATCCTAAGGCTAGGTTGCCTATCGAACCGTCTTGTTTAACAACCATAGTTTGAATTGAAAGAAACACTTTGTTTTTCTTGATTTTGTCACTGTTTTAAATGATTTGTGTGCCCTAGTTGGCCTAAAACCTAGGGCCCACTCCCAAATGGATTTTTGCTTTGTCTCCTATCCCGAAACCTTGAACCAGGAAAGAAAAAAATGGAAAAGAAAAGACATCATGGAAGTGGGATTGACTTCTAATTTTTAAACCCAAGTTCGTGACACCCAAGGATGCCCCCTTCTACCTCTGCGGACCTTGCCTTGTCTCTGCAGACCTCTTTGTGCCTCTGTGGATGTCTGGGATATTTTTCCTGTACAATCAGAATGGAAACAATGTCCAATTAAAAATTTAAAGTCACTAGAATTTTTCATAATAATGTTAATACCTCCACGTCTTAACCATTTATTATTTCTTCATTGTAATATTCATTGTTATATTTTAGCTTGATCATCTGTTTTGTGTGGTGTAGTCAATTGAAAAATACATGTCACTAGAATTATTCATAATAATATTAGGACCTCTAGTTGTCTTTTAGCTTGAGCACCTATTTTGTGTGGAGGTGACTCTTGAGCATTAGCGTTAGGGTTTGTACTGAAGTTTGAATGTCTATATTCAAAGGCCGAAACTTGAGCATTATAGTTAGGATTGTAATGTCTATTTATTAATATTTTAAGGAAGAGATGGGGAATTTTTTTTGTAACTGAGCACTGTTCGAAAGGATGTTTCCTCATCAAAGAGGCATGCAATTTATAAATATAAGCAAGCTCAAAACTATTTATGGAGTAAATTGAGTTTTCCACTTCTCTGCAATCTATTATCTTTGTTTTCATCAATATTTTCTTAGCAATCTCATATCAAGTGCTTTTAGAGGTATTTACCACATATGCTCTCACATTGCCACCTTTTAGTTTCATATCAAGTGGTATTAGAGAAACATCAAGGTTTTAGTGGTACTGCAAATGTTCACCATATGCTCAACTTTCCCATTGTGGATCTTGGTGATCCAAAAGAGGTAACAAATGTGGTGGCACTATTCTTTCTTATCCTAACTCAAACCATTTTTTTTTACAAGTAGTTTTCCTTATTTTAGGAAAAAAACCTTGTGCCGGGGATATCCAAATAAAGATGTCACTTTTGGTTAAGTACATGAGATTTGTCTGTGAAGTGAGGTGGGATTTGACCCCTCATGACAAACTCTTTGACAATGTTGTAGATAGACTCGATATTTCATGCACCTTTGGGCATGTTGGAAGATCTCATCAGTTGTTTTCAAATCATAGGTATAAGAAATTTTCGATCATCTATAATTTTTGGGGGCATGGGTAACTGGTTAGCCTTAGGAAGCTACTCGCATTATACCTCAAAATGGTATAATGGGATGCGTGAACAATAACCTTCTGTAGTTAGTGTATTGAGACATCAAGTCAACACTATTTAAAACGAGATTAGTATATTTGTGCGCCCACAAACCAAACACGCCATGTTGCAAACCCTCCATGCGATACCCCTAATTGTGGTAAACCCACCACCAATAGAACTTTTTTGAAAGGCAATTACATGTGACAAATTTGAGGCAATTACACAAGTAGTTACAAAGATAGTTATAGACGCAGTTATCAAGACAATTATTAAGGGCATAAACAACAAAACATTTCGACCACTTTTGAGCCCATCGAGTACTTAGTCCAATAAAAAACTTGAATTTTTTTCGCTTATTTACCACCTATCCCAAAAATATTCTCTTCGTCTTGATAATTTTGGTGTAAAAAATAAGAAATCTTGGTTCTTTTATATGATAGTAGTGACCCAATCCAATGTAATGGACAAAATTCTAAATGACATCAAGATAATCCAATCTATTTGCTCCACTATACTGGAGAAGTTAACCAAATTGGAGAAACTAAATCTCATGTATGACTTGGAAAGTAGATCAATAAATTTGAATGCCACATATAAATCCATCCACTATGGGCATAACTCAACACATAAATCCATATTCACAACAACCACTAACAATTTGGTGGATAACACTAAACTCCTCGACAACATTTTTTGAAATTTTCCGATGATGACCTAACGAGTTGGGTAAAAAAATGTAATGTAATTTTTTATTTTCATCTACCCATTAGACTCCCATGGATTATAAATTTCATATAACTTTATTCAATTTGAAACATGAAGCCATTCAGTGGTGCCAATGGTTCATAAAACATACATCACGTTCACACATGGGTAGTTCATTAAACATCTATCATCCAATTTGGACCTAGTGAACATGAGGACCTCACAAGTACATTGACTAAACTGCGACAAACTTGTTATGTCCATGATTACAGAAACCGAGTTTGAAAAATTGATCAACTGAACTATAGGGTTGGGCGATAAAATTTTCAAAAGCTACTTCATTTGTGGATTGAAGATGTTAATCTGAAAGTATAAATGTTTAAACTCACTATCTTGACAGAAGTGATTGGGTGGGCTACATTAGTTGAAAACAAAAATACAACCCAACATTGTCCACATAAACTATCACAAGTTAGGAATCCACAACATCTTGATTGACACCCAATCAAGACACCAAACCACCAACTATCAAGCAACTGATTCATGATGAAATGACCGCTTGCATAGCCAAAGGACTACTATAATCATGGTGAAAAATATGCTCCATGCCATAAATATTTAGGAGGAAAAAATATATCTTTTAGATGTTGAGATACCTTCCACATCTAACATATTGTCTGACTCAGATGACAACTCAGAAAATGAGTAGCTAGATTAGAGAGTAGTTCGAGTGAAGATTCTCCTTTTAAAATTCTAGTACATGGGCTAGTTGGGATCACCACCCCCCCAAACGATGAAAGTATTGGGATACTTTAAAGGGCTTCACCTAACCATCCTCATTTGTTAGAAGATTTAATCTTAAGTGTTTCTTATTATTAAACTATAGTTTATAATTAAAGAAATCAAAATATATAATATTTTAATTTATTTAATATAAACTACGTGTTTATAAAGTTAATCGATTTTGATAAATCGATTATTATTTAATCGGGGTTATTGGCTAGAAGTTACACCCTTTTGATTTATTTATATTGACCTTGGGTCAGATCAAATTGTATAATGTGAAAATTCACATAAATGAATTCACAGGAGGAGAAAAGTGGGGAGCAGAGGAGATTTTACTGACCTAACATGGTACCAAAGCGGTCGATTAAATAATGTAAGTCATTTATTAAATTTCAACCACTGTGATAGCTGATGGGTGGTTATGACCCATGGGGCATTTAAATAGGTCCTGTTAAATTATTTTTCAACATAATCTAATCCTTTCTCAAATTTTCTCTCATGCGAAAAATTGGCAAAGGTTATTATGTGTTGGAAAATTCATTCTTCCGGCCTATTCATACATAGGTAACTTTTATTTATTTTAATATTTTACAAAATTTTAACATTTAATTCCTATGGTTCAATGTGTAAGAAAAAGTATTTTTACCAAAAGTAAAAGGCATGTCTTCAAGATGGAGACATCCCTCCACGAAAATAACATTTTTATTTTTTCCTATTGGCCGAAGGAAACTTCTATCATTGTTTAATTCTAAACTTTAATGAAATGAAAGATTTTAATGACATCCACGAGACTGAAGAGTCTACGGGACCAAAATAAACCGAGACATTAAGTTGAATTCAAGCTCTTTGCAAAATCCACTGAGACATAGCTCTTTAAAAAATCCGCTCGCCTATTGTGAATCTTGAGCACAAAACCAACAATCCTTTGAAGTTTTGTTTCTTCAAATAACTCATTAATATAAACCTAAATTCCTTTCCTATCCACCATGTGGCGCTTGGATAATGTGTGGCTTTGGCCATATTAACATAGTGTTATGTTTTTTAAATACTTCAAGTGGATAACTAGGCCCCTTCCAATTTTTATTGCAAACTTTTAAATCATTTAAAATCTAACTACTTACCCAGTTGCACTTGCATATAAAAATGACTGACTTTTGTTTATCAATTATTATACTTTATATTGGCTCGGGACGCAGCATTTAGTGGATTTGTGGTCAGTACAGAGCTCTTCTCAACCACGCACAAAGCGTTAACAACCTCTTCACGATGGGGGCGGCTTTATCATCATCTTCTGCCGGAGGTAGACATTGAGGCTGCTGGTTTTCCCGTTTATTCTGCAATTGATCAATGGAATGAATTAAAGGACATACCACGTGGAGCTTATCGACACCTTTTGCGGGAGGCCAATCGTCACGCTGGTACCTGTATTGGCTGAAGCTGTTGTGTCCCTTTGGTTGTAATGGTCGTTTTTTGCGATGCTTTGGCTTTTGGCTCTCTCCTTGCGTTGTGGGCAGTAGCCCTTCTTCCTCTTTCCTTCCTTCTTCTTTCCTTCTTCTACCTGTCTTTTTCTCATCTTCTTCTTCTCTTGTTAGGTTGGGGCCTAACCCCCCGGTTCAAAGTTCTAGTCAAAAGTGTTAAATTATCAAAATAAAAATAAAAATATTATACTTCATATCGATGATGGATTTCATTATTCTTTACCTTGTGACTTCGGTCACGTATCAACCTCCGTTTGGTTTAAGTTACATTTTTGCGCCGAAGGCGTGCCCCCTATGGGAAAGGCCTCTGCGGACATTTCTACAACTGTGTTAAATTTGACGTCTTTTTGGACGTTTTTGTAAGATGATTAACTTTGACAGGTTTAATGACGGTTAAGACGGCCTTTGTGACGGTTTCATTTTAATACGAACTATATAAACAGAGTTTTTGACGGTTTCACCTCCACATTTTGCTCTCATTCGTAGGGCTCTGGGCTTAACATATTCGAACCTCAAATCTCTAACTCAGAAAATCCCCGTCAACAGGTGGGCTAGGATTAGCATGGAGGCTTTTTATGGCTCGGCCAAGAAATAAAGGAACATCACAGGCTCAGTATCCCCAGGTTTGCGTATGGCTTTTGGACAAGAAAAGCTTTCGGAGTCGCGGCAGAGGGTCGGTCTTTCAAAAACTGCGGAGGATGCATTTCTGGACATAATTAGGGTTGATGCGGCTAAACTTGTTAGGCTAAGGCATCTTGGTGTGGTTCAATGTCGTCCAGGGTTTGGATGAGAGTAAAGGAGCCATGGCTATGGTCACCGAGCCTATTTTCGCATCAGTGGCAAAATACTCTTGGACGATTTGATAATGTTGCTAAGGTGCCCAAGGAACTCAAAGGATTGGTAAGGATTGCCGATTTTGACCTCTGCTTTGTCTATTTGAGGCTTAATTTTGATAATTTGGGAAAATGTATACTGCTTAGCAAATGATACGGTACATATAAGATGAGTTATATGAAGTTGAGATTTTGGCGGCTATAAACGGACAATTCAGGGGTGGCTTGTAGGAAATATGCTTTTTGACACCACACACATATATGGAATCAACCATGTGTTTTGTTGATTTCTGATGTAATATCATCAAAATGTTTACCTGTGGAAATCTTAAAGCGTTAAATTATGCTTTTTTTCTTGTTATTGTTATTGTAATACTATGTGAGCAAAAGGGGATTCGTTTAGATAGTTTGATTTTAAATTAAATTTCTAATTTAATTGCAGACTATATTCTATAAATTGTTGGGTTAAGAGAATTCTTTAAATGATTAGATTAATTTCCATCTAAAAAGTTTTCAAAAATTAGGTTAACTTCGATTTCAACTAAATTACTTTTTATAAAAATTATTTTCAAAACTTTAAAAAAATTAAATGAATATACAATAAAGTTCCCCCCTGCATATATTTGGTGACATAGCATGCGACTTTCCAGTTTACCTTGTTGTGTGCAATTTCCTTTTGTTAATGACCTTTGCAATTAACATGCAACGGTTACATTTTCCGTTGGTGTGGGCGCTGCAAAATGGACATAGTTTAGACTTCGGGAGGAGTTGCGTAGTTGATGATTTGTTGCTCGGATGTGGGTTCAACGCTCCAGGGTCAAAATATAATATTGTCCCACACCGTGTCCCAAAACGCGAGTGGGAGGTTGGGCAAGGTGAGAAATTAGGGGTGTTCGTAGGAACACCCCCTTCGCCTGAAGTGCCATGTAGCACACGGAATTGCCATGTATGACACGGAAAGGGGTTTGCATGAAGGGGGGTCGGTTGGCGTGAACCACCTTCATGCGAACCCCCAACTTATATATTGGAGGTGGCGTGGAGGATCTCACTTTTCCTCCTCTCGCCTTCCTTCGCATGAAGCCAACGCCGACAAGACAGAGCCCACCAACGTGAGGCAGAGCCGACAAGCCCAAAGCACAGAGCTGACCAGGTATGTATTTTTTTTGATAAAATTGTTTTATTTGTATATATTAGGGCAGGTCTTGTTTTTGTTAAATTTTTTGTTCAAGATCCTACAAAAAATATTGAAATCCTACATATCATTTTTTCCATTGAATGTTGGCAACAGAACTACCTACGCAGAACTTACCCATTTACTTAAATGTCTTGTATCATGACCAGGCTTCTAAAATTTATGTGTTCATTGCACATCAAAGTATGTTATTGTCTTCTTTCAATGCGCTTATTAAGATGACAATTACTATTTTTAGGAACCTAACAGAGTATGTAATGTTAATTTTGCATTGAAAGAAATGTAATTAAGCAACCAACTACCAACTGATTCAAAACACCAATATGAAGTCACCGTCAATTGTTTGTTGATGTTTGATATCGAGAGGATCTTGTAGATGTAAATCACTCAGACTAATCGTACATGACCATGCCTTAAATGTGTGTCCCCACTCCCAACAATCCCAAATTATTTTTTTTGTTAAACCGTTCACTGCATTATCTAGAGTCCTCTCCTTACAATACGTTTATATTTCTCCACCGTTCTCATTCAAACATTACTCCAGAATGTCTAAAACACCCAACCTTAATTTTTGTAGGAATGGAGAGCTTTGCCTTCAATCCTTTCCTCCCTTCCCCCCATCTTGAAACACACCTCCTTAACATTCCCAACACCTCTAGACACCATGTTTATTGGGATACTAGAGGTTTCTTATTAGTGACAAAAAAGATATTGCAACGACATTGGCATTACGCTTCTGTAAATCCAGAAAAATATTATCAAAATTTTATTTCTTCATAAACTGTCTATGGATTTTCATCTAAAGTTTTGTAACCATGACATGTTCTCTTGTCACAATATGAATACATAGTCATTCATGCATATATTTGGCCTGAAAATATTAAACACATTTTTTTTGCATTTTCTTTGGAAATTTTGATTTCTAATCATTACACACATCTCTCTATTTTCTTCCCTGGACGCTTATTGCATTCCTTTCCTCACCAGCATAGGAAACTCGGTGTGACTGCAAAGCATATGAAGCTTCGACAAACGCACCGGCTCGCTCTGCTCTACATCACTCCCTTCCCTTTGCTTTTCATCTACCTCTTGACTCTCACACTAATCATCGTGTCTCCATTTCCACCTATCTCCGACAATACCCACTTTCTATTCTCCTTACTTCCTAATTTCTTCACCTCCTCCTTCCTTTCAGTTCTCCATTCCCCATTGGCTTCTTTTCCTCCTATATTCTTCTCATTCATAATTGGCACCCCTTTCACCTTGCTCCACCTTTCGGCGTACACATTGCACTGCTCGTGTGCGATTGCTAGTTATAAACCTTACATAAAATTAAAACCTAAGTAACTAATCCCTAACACATAAACCATCTCCTATCCCTTCCACGCGGACCACCTTTAACAGGTCTACTTAGCGCATTCTTTTTGGGATATATTAAACGCCCCCCTTCATATTTTTCGCCATGTGGCTTAGGCGCTTGAGGTTGAGTTAGCCATCTCCATGTGGGTAAAATCCCACACACGTTCAAAATGGTAGTAATGTGTAAAATGGACATGTATTTAAACAAATTATACATAGAAAGTTGTTCCAAAATTCAAAAATACATATAATATTTTTATCAAATAATATCTTGACCAAACACATTTATATGGATAATATTTTTGAGCAACAAAACTCACTAGAACTTCACTCTAGTTATTTCTTGTATAAATTCCCACTCATGCATAAGCTTATGGATTTGGTAAATCAAGAATTTATAGAAACAAGTATTATTTAAATGATTAGATTACAAAAATAAATTGAGAATATCGAATGACTGTTGGACCATTGGTGAAGTTACTTGGCTCACAAAGATCCCACCAGGGTTCAATTCTTGTTGAGGCAAAGGCCCAGAGATATTGTAATAAGGTGAGAAGGTCGGGATCATCCCCCGGATGAATTTGGCGGAACCTTGACATTTAAGCCTAAGAATTATGTGCACCTCACCCATATAGGCATGATATTACCTGCCTAAAAACAAGTTCAACAAAAATAAAAAAGAGAATAAACCACCAAATTCCAAAAATAATTTACAATATAGAAAAAGCCAAAAGAGAATATCACTATTTTGAAAATAGAAAAGAATAAAGTAATTGCTTATTTTCTAGTTTAGATATTTTATCTTCCGAGTGATTTTGTGCATGATTTGTATGAAGTGAATGAATATTTTTTTAATATAAAAATAGAAATCTATCAAGTATGAATTGTGTTGCTCTAATTATTATTTAATATTTTATTTATTAAAATAAATTTAACAAATTATAAAAATTATCTTAGCATATAATTTACATGAAAAGTTAATTTTTAAATAGCCCTTCTAACAAAAATTTATAATATTTTAATGCCTTTTAGTATGGAAGTGTAATTTTAATTTTTTTTGGAAGTGTAACCGTTCTATGACAAGCTGAAAGACGTTTGAATATTAGTCGTTGTTAAATGCATACGAGTTGGTAGGGATGATTTGGTCGCTCAACATTCAATGGTGAGCTTACAAATTGTGCGCCTTCTTAAATCCCTCACACTACCTCTATTTTTTTATTTTGTGAATGGTTTTAATCCCACATGGGAAATGCAGAAGTTGTTTTTAGTGTTTTAAATACAAAACTATTTTTGATAGTGTTGTGGTAGCGATTGCACACAGTGTTTTGTTGGCTTATATGCCACCTCCATGCAACTCGTCATATCGCTCATGCAACTTTCCCAACTCGCCATGTTTTCGCTCACCGAGTTGATAAGCGAGCAACTTATTTGAGGAGTTAAGTCTCTAACTTTGTTTGTTTTTTATTTATAGTGCTCTTTTTTAATAAAAAACTTAGTATTTTTTAATTATTTATTTACTAGCAATCGCATGTGTACAATGCAATGTGAACTCCAAATGGTATATGTTATTTGATTTAGAGGGATAATTATTACTTTTGTAGTTGATGTTGATGAGGGGTGTGATTGATAGTGTAAGTGTAGGAGTATAGATGAAAACATTACATTTAAAGGTTCTATTGTACATTTCAAATTTGTTACAAATTCATAAATACACATTTGCAAATCTTATATTATGAGTGGTAGATTTTTGTGGACTATTTTATTTGAACTAAACATGAATACATGAAAACTTCCGTATATTTGCAAATTTTATCTCATTAGTGGTTTCCTTTTGTGGCCAATTTTATTTGCACTAAACATGAATACATTTGATATCACTTTAGATACAAGAAGTTTGAGTAAAGTAGTAGTGGAGGTGTTATCAAAGAAGAGGGTAGTATTTACGATGGGTTGTTTTTTGTTGAGTGATAGTAGTCTTGACTCCTCCTTTCTTCTTCATAACATAATCATTGTACGCACTGTGTAGGATGTCCCACAAGACTTCCATTTACCATGTAATTACAATACAATAGGTTTCCATGTGGAGAAAGCAAATATCCATGCAGACTCACAAGATTCCAATGTTTGATGCTTCTAACTCAATTTCAAGTCAAGTTCTCAAAGAAATCATGTAGGTAATGGACCGCCAAACACTCTAGTGTGTGATCAACAATCTTGATGTAAAATACTTTAATGTCTAACCATTTAAGGCATTTCTACCGTATGGGGCGCCTGCATTTGTAGAAAAAATGAATCGCTTTTAATGGTGTGAAATATTCTGTCAGTTGACACATCATATATTTGGAGCTAAATGTGACTATGTTTGAAGAACTCTCTGCCATGTACACAGAAAACAAAATTTAAATGCATTAAAGAAAGAAAAGAAATACCTTACTAAGTATACTCGTATTAAAGTTTTGAAAAAGAGGAGATGTGTCAAGTTTTAGTGATATCTTTGAAGGTTTTGTGGTGTTATTATGAAGTCAGGGACACTAAAGAACAAATGGTAAAGAAATAAAAAACTATCAATCACTGGTCAGTGGTCACACTATTTCTAAAAATGGAAATTGTATTTTGATATTGTAGTGCCCACTTTCCTTCGACACTTTAGATACTGATCATAACACTTTTGATTATATTATGGACATTATTATGGTTTTGATTTAGTATGATGGTAGATGTTAGACCATGGATTATTGTTGATCTTGATTCAGTTATGATGCATGATGATTATTGGAGACATTGCACATGTGGATGATGATATACTCTTTGACATGGATATATATTATGGATGTTGTTCGGACATGTGATATTTGGATATTGTGAGTAGATCTAGAAATGGAAATTATTGGATGATGATATAGTTGTTGATAAAATTGTAAATGATGTTGTTGATTGCTATGATGTTGTTGTGATTCATATATCTAGATGATTTTGGAATTATATTTATATTATTTTGGATGTTCTGATATGGCCACGAGGCCAAAGGAGGTATTGTATTTTACAGGTTAAAATATCACAACAAATATCAGGGGATTGGAGACCAACTACATTAGAATTCTAGATGAATTCAACAAGGTCACCATGACAACTGTATTTTTTTGTGTGTGTTTGATTTTTGTTAGGGATTCCCATGGGGGGAAATCACCTTTAAATGTGACCAAGGGGTTTTATGTACATTCTTTTATTTGGTTCCTTTGTTTAATGTTTGCATGTGTTTATTTTGTGGTGCATTTACTCCATTCATTATTTATTAAATGTTGTGTTAATATTGTGAGTAATCATGTTGTTAAGTTAATTAATTAAAAGATGTCATAAGAATGTAATTAATAGAGTTGTTGACTCTTGGATTAAGTGTAAGAATGTGTAAGTAATGTGTAAGTGATGTGTAAGTTAACTTTTGAGTGTGAAACACTCCACTTTCTTGGAAATTCGAATTTGTCCTTGGAGGCTGATTTTGGAGGCTTGTGGGACAAGTTAAACTTGTCCCATACCTCTTAAATTCATTTACCAACCATACCTATGGTTTGGAGGTTAAAATTAGACTTTTATAATGCATTTTGGGAACACAAATTGTAAGTTTTAATTGTACTTTTCTTACATGGTTTAATTTCAGTCCTTTGGGGTGTGGGTTGGATTTAAGTGTGTAAGTAAACTGTCATATTATTCACTCACCTATTTATTATGCATTGGAGAATGAAGTTGACTTTTGGGTTGGGGTTGAGGATGTGTGATGTGGCATCCTACATGGATCCACCTCATCCTCTTCTCTTCCCTCTTCTATAAAATTTGAATTGCTTGCCTTGTTTTGGGTTGCTTCAATTTGGAGACTTCATTCTTGGGTGAATTCTTTTTCTGTTTGAGAGCTCTTGCTTTTGAAGAAATTTGAAGATTGTTGCATGCTTGTGCTTGGCTAATTTGGATTGCTTGCATTGGGATAAAACTTGTTGTTTTGGAATTGGAACAACTCCATCATGGTGAGGTAGGAGCTTGGCTCTTGAAATGCTCTCTTTTATTTATGCAAATGTTGTTTTGTTGTGAATGTTGCGGCATGTTTGTGGGCTTTTGGGTAGATGGCCTAGGAATGGTGTAGGAGAAGACTATGGGGTTTATTTTTTGGGAGGCATAAGTGATTTTGGGGAGGTATAAGTGTGGAGGGAGTTGGGATTTGGGTTCCACCTTATAAGAAATAGCTTACATTTCTTTACTCGTTATGGGGTGCCATAAGAGGTTGGGGAGGCATAAGAAAATGTGAGGAATAAGGGGTACTTGGGGAGGCATAAGGGCATGTCAGGGCTTTGATATACTATATTTTGGTGGTTTGTAATCAGGTGGTGATACCCATTTCCCCTTTGGGAGGCATAAGAAGCATCCCCTATAGTTTCTTGCTCCTTTGGCTTGCTTGATGAAGCCTTAGTTTTGATTGTGATGTTTTTAATGTAGTTACAAACTACATTTTGCTTTGGACTGTGTTTTATATGTGAAACAAAATGTTGCTTGTGTGTGTTGTGGAAGCCTTTTTTCCATGAGTTGAATCACATATTTTATTGCACTATGGTTGGGGCTGGGGGGCCAATGAAGAAGGATGGATTCTCCCTTTTCATTGGATGTCTTGGTTGGGTGGAGAGCATTGGGTTTCCCCTACTCTTGTTGTGATCAAATTGGAATAATGTGAAATATACATGTTGATGTTTTACAGCAAGGAAATTAGACAGTTGGGCAGGTCCCTTGTTGAGATAAATTTTATTGTAACCTTTCCCACTTCAAGTGGATGAACTTGTAAATTTTTTTTAATGGAAATATGTTGTATTGATTATGAAAGTGTAATTTGAAATGTGAAAGGGATAAACTTTATTTTCAGCTTTGAAAGAATGTGAAAGAAATTGTATTCGAGGAATGAAAGAAAGAAGTTTAAGTTTTCTTTTAAAATCAATAAATGATGGTAATACCTTTCTCAAATTGCATTGTTGTATTGAATTTGAGCAATTAAATGTATTTGTAACCTCTGTTTAAAAGAAGGAAATGCATATGAAGGAAATGTAATACTCCATTTTGTGAAGTGCATGATTTGAAAAGAATAAAAGTTGCATTCTTGTCTTTATCATTTGATTGAAGGAATGAAACCTATTTTAAACTAGCATAAAATGAATTCATTTGTAAGGCAAGTAAAATAAGAACCATTGAGTTAATTTTGTTGTTTCCATTTTTGCTTCACGTTAGACTCTGTAACTTTTACCAGAAATGAACAGATCTGAACTTGCACTCAAGAAATACCAATGAAACATTAAAATTGAACCAACTACGATATAAATGAGTTCAATTAGACAAAAAAACTTAAAGGAAAATCTTCCAAAACCTGGCAAAATCGAGTTCAAAGCTTTCACAGTCATTTTGTTGTCAAAGTTGTAAAATTTCGAATTGGAACTCAATCAAACAAATTTACCTCATAAACCTATCCTAATTCCACTTAAGAACAATTCTCCATGTCTATTTGACATGTTGAGAGGGGAAGAAGATCAAATTGAACAAAGGTTATAAATTGAAATTTACCAGTTTGCACTGTAAAATCCTACAGAACATTTTCACGAAATTGACCCCTTAAACTTTATCAAAATTAAAAATTAATGATCCCTTTACAAATAGGACATCGAGAGATTTCCAAAAAGTCCTTTTTTGCTAAAAAAAATCTCCCAATAAAAAGTTATGCCCTTATGAAGTTTTTCTTCATTTGGCATCAAAAATAATTGTAACTATAAAAAAAAACAAATTTGGGAAAAATTTCCTTAGCGGACCTAAGGGCCCGAATTTTCCCTTAGCATTTTTTGGTCAAAAATTCCAAAGGAGCAAATTCCCCTGCCACTCTGCTAACTCACAGGCCTTACATTTTGTCAAAAATTGCCTAAGTCTGAAAAAGAAATTTTGGAAAAATTTCCCCCGCGGACCTGCCGCCCCACTTTTTCCTTTTGTCTTCCTTCGCAGGCCCACAAAATCAAACTTAACCTTTTAAAAAAGTTTGGGAAAATTTTCAAAGTTTCCTCTGCCTCCCCGCCGAGCCGCAGCCAATCAAGATTTTCCACATGGCATCACAAGGCGTCGGCGAAGGAGCGAGTTCTTTTCTACCTTTTGCGTTTCAGAATTTTTTTGGAAAACTTTCTATATTGCCCCGCCAACCCGCAGCCAATTCTAGCCATACATTGATGAGAAACATTTTTTGGAGTTTCATGAAATTACATTACTGGGTTTAAATAGTGGGTCTATTACCAATGGTTTAAAGTTAATATAGGTTATGCAGTCCCTTTTCCATTCTTCTTGTTTCATTGTGTGTTTCCCATTACAAGATTTAGGTAAACAAACTTGAACTTATGTTGTCTAAATATTATGAGAATTGAACATGGTATTTGATCTTTCCCTTGCCTAGGAAGCTCTAACACATTAAAACCTTAATGAGAGAAAATGAAATTCACAAGATTTTCATTTTGAGCTCTTTAAAAATATAATGCAAGGATTTCCTGTATCAAAATATAATGATGTATTAATCAATCTCATATTTATAATGCTACTTCCCACATCCTCAAGTTTCTCAACTACGTGGCTCAGTCACAAACTGTATTAACAAGATTCTAAATATTTTATCTGAGTTTCCATCAATGTCACATCACCAAGTCTATCATCTCTCAAATCTCCTCTATACACTGATCCGACGTTTCCTACCCCTAACAACTTTTTCTCATTAAATCCATCAATTGCGTTAAAAATATATCCATAAGAAATTTTGAGGTGTTCAATTTTTTTTTGTAGAGTAGCTAGTGGTATATCCACTACTTCCGAAGTCCATCTCCACAAGAAAACCAAAAGTAAAGAACATATCACAAAATCACTAACACTAACAACTGTCACTATCACTGTTTTGAAATGTGAATCACTTCTTTGACTTGGACATTCAGGTAACAATAATTTCCTTGGTCCAAAGAGGCCAAAATTTCAATTAAGTAAAACAATAGCATTGACATTAGCAAAAAACCCCTCTTTTATAATTTCTCTCATGACTCTGTTGAAAGATAGATTCAGATAACAAAGCATTGGAAGTTTCTTGAGGAGTTTTGGTAGTGGACCAATTAAGAAATTTGAAGAAAGCTCTAGTTCAATGAGATATTTCAAATTTTCCATTGCCTTTGGAATAAGAGCCTCTAAGGAATTTCTTGATAGATTCATATGTTTCAATCCTACGCAACTTCTAACTGTACAGTTAGAATGGCACCACAAAACTTATTGCCTGAAATGTCTTTATATGTAACCATTGTAATTTTTCCAATCTCTTCCGGAAAGGACCCTCCTAATGCATTCCATGAGAGATCTAAATACAACTGAATATTTTGAATACCGGTAAGAATTTCTCCAAGTATACTTTCCTGGTAGCTTATTGTAAGACAATTCTAACAGCCATTCCTTTAGACTGGCAGGTATCTGTCTTGACAAAGGGTTGTGATACAGAGAAAGTCTTCTTAGCTCTTTGAGGTTACCAATTGAATAAAAAATTCTTCCAGATAGATTTTTTTGACCAAGGGACAAGAGTCCTAAATCTAATATATTGCCACTCAAATATAACCTTTCCTTATTTTTAAAATATTTAAATCCATATGGAATGAACCCATTCAACATATTATAACCTAAATCTAAGTAGTTTAACTTTCAATATTTGTAATTTGTGGAGGTATGCTTCCACTTATGTTGTTAGCGGATATTTCAAACCAAGAGAGTTTAGGTGAAATTTGGCCAATGGAGAGAGGAAAAACACTAGTAAAATGACTACTAGACAAAATTATCTGCCACAAATTAAAGCCTTTTCACTGCCAAAATTTGCAATGAAATTGTTGTTTTATTTTTGGGTAGATCGAACCAAACTCACTCTGTTTGTAAGCACATGCAAGAAAAATTTGTTTAGAAGAAAATGAAGAAATCACAGAGGCCTTGGGTTATCTTTTTACGGCAGATTCTGTACAATAAGAGGTCGCATGTTGAAGCTCACAAAGGAGAAAGATGTGGTGAGAAGCATCAAGGTTTGGATCCAAATGGAGACCTTAGAAGTTTTTTTTAAACACCGTAGGGTAAATGAATCTATTCCACCGTATCGGAACCTGAAAATAGCTAAAAACAACACAAAAATATAGATGAACCACTTCATTTAAATAGCGCAAAAATGAGGTCTAACCTTTTAAACAATTCAATATGAAAAAAGTGATATTATTTACAAAGTTTTAGATGGAAACAACTATACATTGCATAGTTCTTTCTCAACATTTGAACACTATAGGCATTTGTAATGCAATGTGAAAAGGTTGTGTACTAATATTTAAAGTGTTATAATTATTTTAAGAAAAATAAATTATGATACTTTGTGGCTTTTGTTTAGATTAGATATATTCACTTTCTAATTTATATGAAATACTTCCTTTTTCACAATCACAAATAATTAAATTATTTGAATCGTAGTATAAGTGTTTAAAGAAAAATAAATTAGTCCATTTTTCACAATCACAAATAATTGAATTATTTGAATCTTATTATAAGGGTTTAAAGAAAAATAAATTAGTCCATTTTAATGGCTCTCCACGGACAAAATTGATATGTTCACTTTCCAATCTACATAAGATAATGTTTTTTCACAATCACAAACAATTGAATTACTTGAATTATATTATCTCTTCAAAGATAAATAAATTCGTCCACCTTAATAATTCTTAACACATAATCAGATTGAATATGTTCACTTTTCAATTTATATGAAATCATTTCCTTTTCACAATCATATAGAATTGATAGAATCATATTTTAACTATTAAAAAGAAAAAAGTTCCACTTTAATTGTTCTCAATACAGAGTCATAATTTATATATTCATGTTTCAATTTACATGAAAACTTGTTTTTTTTCAAAATCAAGAAACAATTGAATTACTTAAATTATATTTTAACCGTTCCAAAAAAAAACTCTTCCTTCTTACAAGCTCTTGACACACAGTCTTCTTGTTGAAAACTGGGTTAAAAAATAACTTTGAATACAAGATAAAATATCTTCCAACAATGATCTCAATTTGGAGTTGTGAAAATTGGAGGTGCAAGGAATGGAGAAAGACTCTTACTCCGAATTCGCAAGGATCTTCGCACAACAGTTAGGGTTGAAGTAAACTGAATTCAACAAAATAAATACAAAAGCCACATTATTTCAATAGCCAAAATTTAAAGAGATTTTTCTAAATTTTTTAATAGATTATCATTTACTTTTACAAACCCAAACAACATAAATATTGTATTTGTCTCTCAAAAACCTACACTTCAATATTAAAAAAGCTTCACAAGGATCTTCGCACAATAGTGTTGAGTATGGTAGTAGTGGAGGTGCTATCAAAGTAGAGCCTAGTATTTACAATGGGTTGTTTTGGGTAAGTGAAATTAGTCTTGACTCCTCCGTTCTTCTTGTTCTAAGTGTAGATACCGACAAAACAAAAATTACTTATACTAATGGAAAAAAAATCTCAGGAGTTACATTATTTTTGATACCTACACTAATTGAAGTTATGGCAAGCTAAAAAGATCGGGGGGAACTTTTCCTTCCAAATTCACATTTTCCATCGCTCTGTAAACCAAAACAAAATTCTGAAAGTTTAAAATTTGGAAGACTTCCCCCTATTTGGTTATCTACGATGTTCAACCAGTAAACTTGTTCAAGATTTCCGATTGATGTCGGTATCTTCCCACTCAGTTTATTTGAGATCAATGCTATGACAAAACAGAATACAACATTATAAGCTATTTGGTGGCCAAAGAAGATTCTTTAGAGAGCTTATGTGGGGGGAGGAAATTCCAATAATTATCTTACAAAAATGATAGATTTCCTGAACTGCAGTAACTATCTTACAGAAAATTCAGATTTCACAAATTGCTTAACTCGCTGGGAATGGATCCCATAAAAGCACATCCCATTAGGATCCTGAATAGAGCGTCGATCAAATGTGTTTCTTAGTTTTGAAGTGATATGTTAAACCCATGCAAAAAGATTAAATTTTACAGGCTTACAATGTATCAAGGTGAAGCAATTGACCGATGGATTTTGGGATATGGCCAGTTAACTCTTTGTTGTAGGATAAATCTGTGTCACAAAACGAAGTAGATAATAATACTCATAATTTTTTTAAAAAATTGCTAAATATAGGAAACAACTTGTCTAGGATAGCTCATAATCCATATTATATGTAGGAGAGACTGTGATTTTTAACAAAGACACTGACAAGTTGATACCGATAAATGACATATACAAAGAATCAAGAAAAATTTGAAGAATTAATTCTGGCTTAATCCTTTTGATGTTGTGTTGAATGACAAAAATATAAAGGATCAATAAATACCAATCAACTCCCTTGCAAAATATAAAGGGTACACAATAAATGTGGTAACATGGTCAAGAGACATACTAAAATTCATTTGTATGCTTCAGCTTTTGACTTCCTTGAATTACGGAATGCTTTTCTTTCACCTCATAGAGGAGTGATCTTTCTTGAGGAACTTTGTTTTGCAATTTACTTAGTGATGCAACCACAACTTTGCATATCTGCGTCAATGGACTGCCTCCAGGTTTATGTGTTGCCTTATCGAGGAGAGGAGGATTAAACATGTAACACATTAATTTGATGTAATCATTAGCCTTCTCACATTTGCACCCTTATTTTTATACACCATTTTATGGATATCCTTTTTATAGCTAGGGGTATTTGATTCTGGGTCACTCTCCTATAAGTACCCCACCATTGGTGTGTAATCCTTGAACCTATTTGGTTGGTATGTTTTGGTTAAGCAAGTTTCTTGATAAAACACCATTGGTAGTTAGGGAAAATACCATGCTCTCTAGAGGATCACTTAAAATCCTTTACTGTAGTAAATCAGTGGGAGAGATTAATGTATCAAGTGGTTTATGTTTTATATAATAAGGATTGATTGTTCACTCCAGTCAGGCAATTGATTGGAGAAAGGAGATCAACTGTTCCATTTCTCCTTAATTGCTTATTGTCTGCACTTCATAGAACATCGACATGAACAGAGCTAGGTCAACTCGAAAATGGAATCAGGATTTGGAATTGAGACTAGGGCACTCTGAAGCAGAAAAGGGAAGGGCATTGACCACCATGCAGAACATTGGGTTAAGCAATGTTATAGTTGTTGAAGATGATGATGATCCTATTTATATGTCGTCATCATCATTCTCCATTCATCACGGAGTTCAGTCAACATCTTCAAGGTTTAACAAGTATGTCTTAGTCATACCTCTCTCACTATTCATTTTAACATTACTATTAACCATTGTACTCGATTACAATCATTTAAAGCCTTATATGTGTTAAAAGTGAGATATTGAAATTGATTTCTCAGGAATAGGTTAGATGTCCACAATGATTAGCTATGTATCATGTTTGTGTAAGTATTTATGATTTGGAGTTCTTTCTAAAAGGTAGTATAGCTTCTATCTATTTGACTAGGTTAGAAATGGAGCTCCTCAGAGATCTCTTCGGGTGCAACCAACTATAAGTGAGGAAGATCTAGAGCTTCGACTTGCAGTTGGAGCTGCGTTCATGGACCTTGATATGTTATAGATAATTTTACAAAGAAATTTGAAAGTCCTTATTGAATTACAAAATGTGATATAGAATTTGTTGGCTAGAGTAAAGATGTTGTAGTTGGAGAATAAAAAAACTTTCATAAGGAATATTGAGGTATAAACTTCATAAATTTCTACGGATTGGAATTTTTAATAAAATATAACATTAGAAGATAGAAGCATTCTTGATGCATAAAATGTTCTACCCTGTTTTACAACTTTGAAAGAAAGGTTTCAGACAAAGAGGAAACAACTGAGAAATCCGAATTGGACCCATATGAAATTATCCGAAACTGAAATTTATATAATATTGAGTATTCTGAACCTGGAAATGAATATTATATTATTATGTTTAATTCTAGGTGAACGACACACTCTCGGAGGGATTCAAATAATGTGTATGGGTGAAATATATGTAATTTTGGTGAAAAAGGTGCATCTGCTTGTAAAGTATTATGTGTAACTTGAAAGTGTTACATAGCAGAAGTTGGTATTTTCTAGGAGATAGTCCAAATTAAGCCACTTGTTAGGTTTTTTTTTAATTTGAACCGTCTATATTCTGATTTTAATGTGATTCTTAAAAAAAATTGCAAGGAAAAGGTTTGCCAGGAAATCATTGGCAACTGTGATACTTGGAGGAGACCATGGATTGTTCGAAGAAAAGAGATGAAGGCGAATCCATCCAAGCTCAGAGATCAGAAGAGAAACCTTCAACAACAACAAGGCATCTTGGTATGTTACACTTTTCATATGAACTTTTTGTTTTAGGATTTCATTGGGTATATCGGCCATCAAATTATCATAATAATTATAAATTATATTGTATTGGGTTGCAGATCTAATCCCTGTGCTACCAAATGATATTACTCTGGTAGCCCTCACGGCTTTCATACCCTGGCATATGAAACCTATGTTGATGACCTTGAATCGAATTTGAGCCTCTAATCTCAAAAATCCCTTATATGCAACTCCTCACTACAAGCCCTATGCCCTCAAAAATTCAGTTATTTTCTATTGTTATACATCAATTGACAGACTTTCTTTACATATATATAAAGATGGCATCCTCAGAAGGCTTCCTCTTCCTCCTCACAGTGCTGCTGAATCATATGAATCCACCAAGTTTCTGGTCTCTGACCAGTGTGTATATGCTCTCAGCACTCCTTCTACTGTTGCTCCTACTCCTGATAAGGATAATAAGACCACCAGCACCATGTACAGTATAAGCAAGCTTGATGTAGGAGTAGGATTGATCAATTGGCAAACCCTGCCACCCTTGCCAAAAATTGGAAACCATGTTCACATTTCAAGCAGAATCAGTGACGATGGTAAGTCTACAATTGATTGTATGTGGATGCGAGACAGTGGTATAAGAGAGCCTAATTATATTCCCATACAAGCGAGGAGAGCTATCGCTGAAGCAAATGACTGGTCTGCCTCGGACATGCATACAACAACACAGGGTGGTTAGTGTAAGATCAGGAATCCTCCACCAGCTCGCCCTCTGCAAAATCTTTCAAACCATCCTCCCAAATATTTATACATACGCAACACAGACAAGAAAATATCGTCGAGGCATCTGTACAAGTTATTCACAGCGCATGAATGTTCCTTACGGAGCACTGGTCGCGATTGGCTCTTTGTAGATAAACAGAGTCATAGCTGCTAAAAATGAAAAAGAAACTGTTTCAAATAGCCGAAAAAAGAGAAAACGCCCCAAAAAAAACTGTTAAAAACGCGAAAACGTCCAGACGGCCGTCAAACCGTCAAAATTAACTCAGTCGCAGAAACGTCCGCAAGTGCCTTTCCCATAGGGGAACGCCTTCGGCGTAAATATTAGGAAATGTAAATTATTTTTTAAATATTAAAAAGAATCATTATTATGATAATTAATAATTTCTTGTTTTTTTCGAAAATAAAAAGTTATTGCACATGTTTTTATGACAACTAGGTGAGAATTTTTTTTGTTTACATTTAAAATAAATATGTGAATTTTATAGTCAAATTAATATATGTTGTGCAAGTATTTTTTTTTGACAGATCAATTTCGATGTGAAAAAGGGAAAAAACACTGAAATAGGATATATATATTCACTTGAAAAATGATAGGGGGACTTTCTAAAAACTCCTTTACAAGAACCTAGTTTTTCTCCTCATTTTGATTTGTTTGAAAACGTAAAAAATGGGTTCTAATTATTTTATTATTGACGAAACAAAGATGTTGAATGAATTAAATTACATCGTTTGAAAGATCGAATTGAAGGTGGACTTCATGGCACACAAGCTCTGGAATATCGTAAATGGTACAGAGAAGGCTCTGGCCGACACACATGAAAAAATAGACAATTTATCTGCATATTAGCAAAAAGTGCATGAAGAAATGTTTACGAAGTGTGCAAAATAACTTCCTACTTCACATTGGAAATCAGGAAAGTCCAAGTGAAGCTTGGACACAACTATAATCAATACATGAAGGTATGCGGTTATCAAAAATTATAAAATTGATTCTTGAGTTAATAATGAATCCCATGAAGGGAGATGAAAAAGTAATTTTTTTTAGCAAAAATTAAAAACATTAAATCTCAGTTAGATGAGAGTAAATACAATTTGATTCATGATGATCTGTTGTATTTCATTATTCAAATGAACATCCCTGAGAGGTTTCGGAATTTCATTTCAATTCTAAATTCTAAATATCAAACTAAACAAGATATCCATGACCTGTCTACATTGAGTGCTCCCTTGATTCAGGAAGAGCAAATCATGCCAAATTTTGATTCAAAGGATAATGTCACACATGCACTTCTCACACAAAAATCTAGGAACAAACTTTATGCATTTAACAAGAATTAAAAATAAAACTTTAAACCCCTAGCAAAGAAAATAAATTAGGGAATTTAAGAGTCAGTTTTGATGGAAAATGTTAGAATTGCAGGAAATTTTGTCACAAGAAAGAAGATTGTAAAGTAAACAAAAACAAACAAATTTTCAATAATAAAAAGGGAATAAACCAAATCAAAATCAAAACAAAAATGAAGATAATAATAATAAATCTAATGTAGTTACCTTGTAAACTGCATTAGTCACTACCAAAGAAAATGAATAGATATTAGAGAATGGTGCATCCAGGCACATGTCGTATAAATCTAATATTTTAACTAATATCAAATGATCAAATCTAAGTGATCATTCCATTATTGATTTCAGGGTCAATGAAAGTAAATGTTTTTCATGGTTTTATAAATGATGTTTTGCATGTTCTTGAATTGAAAATGAATTTTCTTTCTTGTTTACAACTAACTCAAAATAATTATAATGTAATTTTGTCAAAATATAAATGGTTTATAAATGAGTTAGATGTTACTATCTCCTAATAACATACAAAATAATGGATTATATGTTTCTAAAAGGTTTTTACTTCTGCTTCATGGTTATCTACTAAAAATAGGAGTGATGTTCAAGTGTGGCATGAAAGATTAGGTCATGTTAACTTTAGGAACTTATATGACATGTCTCATTCTAATATTGTTGTTGGTCTACAATCTATTTTTAATGCCATGGAAAACTTGTGAAGGGTGCTTATATGGTAAGCAGTCAACAAAACACTTCCTCAGTCATCATGAAGCAAACCCTTCATAATCATAGAAGTTGTCCACAATAATGTTAGAGGACCTTAAACATTCCATCCCTAAATAGTTCAGTGTATGTTGTTAATTTCAATATTGATTATTCTTGCATGATTTGGTCATTCTTTATTACAAACAAATCATACACGTTATCTAAATTTAAAGCCTTAGTTAAAAATTAGTCTTATCACAAAATTAAAGGCTTAAAGTAGATAATGAAGAGATACATGTTGATAAAAAATTTATAAAATCTAAATTAGTATGTGATTACTAAAAATAGTATTATATGCATATTAAATGACACTTGGGGACGCTTTTGTGTCTGTATTGGATATGTCCAATACTGATTGCATCTAATATATTTTTTCAATATTTAAATGTTGAAATTGTTGTTTAAAAAATCAACATATTGGTAATATGACATGGTTAGTTTTTAAAGCATATTATCATTTAAGTTGTTATACAACTTGTTTTGTAACATATTAATATAATATTTATAAATGGTTAAAAGTGAAATCACTAAATGATTTATATTATGCTTATTATGATAATGCATTCTTATATGAATATCATGATTCTAACCATGTCAATGTTGTGTTAGATAGAAAATATATAACTGGATAAGTGTTCAAAATTGGTATAGGTGCCATTACTCATAGTAGTAAAAAGAAACCGACAGTCTCCATCTCTTCAACTGAGGTAGAGTATAGAAGTGCAATGGAAGCAGCGGAAGAAGTCATGTGGCTAAAGCCACTGTTGGAAGAGATCCACATGGAAGTTAAAGGTAGTACTCCTCTTCTGTGTGATATTCAAAGTTGTATTTCTCTTGCTAATAATCTAGTTCAACATGAGATAATGAAGGATATATATATTCATATGCATTTCATGCGAGAGAAGGTGCTTTGCGTGATATATATCTCCAATATTTCCCGACTAAAGATCAAGTTGTATATATGTTTACAAAGCCATAGTGTGCTATAAAGTTCTCCAAGTTTTGTGCAATGCTTGGCATTTCAGAGTTGCCATTGACGGGGAGTGTGCATAGAAATGTCACATCCTAACAGTTGAACGTGTGTTTTCTCCTTCTCCTCTATACTTCTACTCTGATGTAAAGTATTGTAAAAATATATTTATGATCTTAGTAAACTTATAACTCTAAGTTTACTGTATAATCCACTGGTGTTGCATCTATTGTAAAAGAGGTCATTATTTGATACAAGGATCCTAGAGATGCTAGTGTAGATTTTTCCATGAGAAACTGTGAGATGCAGTCTCACAAATCATGCTTAGCCTAAATCATAACTTCTGATTTATGGATTCCAAATCATTTTGTACCAAAAGGTAAGTTTAGCATGATGAAGGTTTATGCATCCTTCAAAAATGATATGCTAGCCTAAACCTTAACTATGGTTTATGGATTTGTAAATCTTGTTTATACCACAAGTAAGTTTAGCATATATTCCCCACTTAATATTAAGAGGGACTGCTAGAAAAATTAATATTATGTGTTCTTGTTATTAAACTATAGTTTACAATTAAATAAATTATAATATATAATATTTTAATTTATTTAATATAAACTACTTGTTTATAAAGTTAATTGATTTTAATAAATCGATTATTATTTAAACGGGGTGCTTCACGAGAAGTCACACCCGTTTGATTTATTTATATTGACTCGTGAGGTCTAATCAAATTGTATTGTGTGAAATTTACAAGAGGAGAGAAGTGAGGATTATAGAAGATTTTATTGGACTATAAGTTTCTCAAGTAAATGGAAAATATTTTTCGCCATGCTTATTCACCCTTTGTGGTTTTCCACGTTAATTCTAGTGGTCTATGTCATTTCATTTTATTGCAATATATTTGAATGTGTGCATTTAGTTATTTATATAGTTTTATTGACTTAATTAATATTTAAGTTGGTTAAATATTTTAACCCCTCAGACCTAACATCGTTGACCTTTGAAGCATCATAACTTCAGTGACCTGAGGGTGGCCAAATAGACAACTTATTATGTGTACCAATGCAAATAATTTAATGTGAGTGTATTTAATTAAGAAACATTGCCTTCGAAGGGAAAATGATGGAATAATCAAGTTTCAGTGGGTGATTGCGAGCGTAAAGCATACACGTTTGCACTTTCATTTGATGGATGTGTCATTGTCTTGGGTTCCCAATGGCTTCGATCCTTAAGATCCATTTATGGGATTTTCAAAAATTATGGATGTGATTCAAAACTATAGGAAAACAATATGCCTTAATAGGAATGGAAACAAAACCTACTTATGTAATTAGTTCTCACAACATGACTAATTTGGCCAAAAAAGGTTATTCATGTATGGTAATGTAATATGTAGAGTTACATTTAAGGCCTAATTCCTATTAGTACTTGAATAATGTAAATGAAAATAATAAATCATACAATCCTAAATCGTGTAATTGGATCATATTCATATAATATAATACAAATATAACAATGAAATTTTAACTAGGGTTAGGGTTTGGTGAGAACTCACCGTGTTGTACCAAACCTCAGATTACATGACTGTGAGATGAAATTGGATAAGGAATTTGTGCATAAAATCATCAAACTATCCGTAAAATGTGGGAATTTGGAAATGCACACATAATAGGTTTATTCACTAGAGGACATGTTCATGGCTAAATTCATCTAGGGATACATGAATGTGTTTTCTAGGGTTCTGACCTATAATATGAATTTAGCACTTGATTTACATGTTTCCTAAAGTTTTGGAATCTATATCTATAACATCGCGATAAAAATGTTGTGTCCAAATATTGTTTTTCCTCTTTATTTTGACCTAAAAACGGGATAATCCATCTTGAATGGGATAATCCATCTTATGTGATGAGAATTGAACTACATACCAATAATTTGAAGATGAATTAATCAATATGTAGTTCTTCATATCCATTGATGAGATATAGAGTAATAGAGAATGCAAAACAAGATGGAGCCCTCAATTCAACCCTCACACTTTGTAATTAACACTTGGCTAGATAGTAGTGCGTGAATATTGTTGGAGTCTAGTTGCCAACACTTCACAAGGTCAGGTGCATTAGAACTTCATCCAAAAAGAGGTTTGAATGCTCACCGAAGCATACATGACCATCACTTCCCTCTTTAGCTACTTATCAATATGTGATATAATGCATTCAATCATTCATATCATGTGGAAGATAACATTGTAATAAGAATAACAAAGATAACGTGCAAGAATATAACTCAAACAATCATCCATAAGTCAGGGTTCATTTTAAGAAGCCTATGGTAAATTGGAGATGTAAAATCCCTGGCGAATATACCTGGAATAATAATAACAAGTTTGTCACGCTTCAACAACCTCTTGTCATGCGTCAACAACTTCCTGTCATGTGCCAACAATCTCCTGTTGTGCATCAACAACCTGTCCTACACCTTCATGGTACTTGATATGCCTGTACCTCAGTAAGCTAGTAGTAAAATTATAGTATAGTACCTGAAGAATTACCTAGGTTTATATAGGATTAGTTTTCAATGGTAGGCGAATCTGACCCCTAAAAAAAATTATACTGGAAATTTTAGGTGAACAGTTCACTGACCTACTCCGAAAAATTCACCTTTTCAAAATTTCCTAAATTATAATATTCGCCAAATTACAAATATTTGCCACTAAAAAAATCATTGGTGCTGACCTTCACTTACAAGATGTCCAATAGGAACCTTCTCAAATGGTGTCAATTGAAAAACAAGGCTAGGGCCCAATATTTTCTCAACAACCTATCACAGAGGAAGTCTTAACAGTAGAAGGAAAATAACTAGAGATAGAGGTAAATCTCACCACTGAGGTGGAAAAAACTATTCTAGTTGATCCTCTCCAATCAACATTGGAGGTTGTTGAAATATTTCTCGCAACTCATGAAGTTGTTGAAGATGTAGAAGTGGTAAAGGCTCAAGAACAAGTCGAGAAACAAGAGGATCCATTCCAAGAAGCATCTTTGTCCAAGGAGATAGAGGTTAATGTTGAGGGAGTGAATTCAGTTGATGCAACAATATTACAACCATCCCCTGTGTAAGAAAAAGAAAGCGTGGAAACCATACAAGTACAAGATATTGATCATAATGTCACCCTCTCTGATTCACAAGCAATTTTGGTTGCTCTAGGTGCTTCACAACAACCAAAAACACAAGGAAGGGGAAATACCCCAAGTGCAAGACGTTGGGGAGAATCACTCCAAAATATGAAGAGTGTAAAGATAAATTTGGATGCATTAGACCTTGAAAGTTTCATCTCCTTGAGACCACCCAGGTCACCCAAGAAAGCTAGAATTTTTCCAAAGACTATAGTGGGGTCAGAAGGAGATATATTTACATATATTGTAACTTTAAAAGGTAACATATTGAGGGATGATGCTATTCCTTTTGATTAAAAAATTACACAAGTCCCATTGGGGAAACTGACCACTAACAATCTAAAATATGAGGTTACAATTGCAATAGAAGACATCTTCCAAAAATTGATAAAGATAAAGAAAAAAGAAGTAACTAAGAGAGAAATTTGACATCTTATCAACCTATGTGCAAAAGTGGTTGCAGCCTCCTCATGAGAACCAAGAAATAGTTGTTGCCATTACTCCTGATGTATTGTTAATTGTTGATAGTTCAAGCTACAAGGTAGAGGTAACAAGGAAGTGGGAGGAGGAATTAATCAGGAAAGGCAGCAAGGTCCTCAAAAACATAATTGAATGTTATAAGCAACTATCAGAAACGATTGAGGCTACCAAAGTATAAATTGAAAAATATCATGATGAGTCTGAATATTGGGATGGAATGATGCCCAAACTCAAATCCATCATTGCAACGAGTGATGAATTGGTGGAGAAAGAAGGCATAGTACAATCAGATTGTAGGGGAAGACAATATGAATATGAGAAGGCCATTAAATTGAGGATGAACACTTTGGAATGTTGCATAGGAAAACTCCAAGATATGAGGGATAAAGTAGGGAGATACATTGATGATATTGATTCCAAGGTTGAGAAAATTCTCCCCATTCAAGAAACTAATACCCTAGGAGATGCAGATGCAACTAAGTTGATTGAAATCCTTCAAGAACATATTAGGGGTGAGTTGGGGTCTTCTACAAATTTCAATTATGCATATATTCAAATGTTTATTAATTTCTATGGATACATAAATAAACTATCTAAGAGAGAAAAGAAGAAGAAATTTATTTATGCTGAGTGTGACAATATTTTTTTTATAATCAAGAAATAATTTTTCTTTATCATACCGGGCCTAATGAAGACCCCCTTCTAGAAATGTTCAAAATATTGAATGCATATGTTGACAAATTAGAAGAGCAGAAGGAGAGTGAGTTGATTAACCTTGATCCTTCTTGATATCCCTTTTTCTTCCCCCTCATTCTTCATTCTTTTCATTTCTATATTCATTCAAAAAGAGCATAATCAAATCCAATAAATACATTTACAACAGACCCTTTTGGAATACACGTAAGGAATGATTGCATAAATATAACACATTTTTTGTGGGCACATATGAGATGGTGACAGGGTGATATATGAAAAAATAATTGTTGACAACAAAGGATATTCCTCATCCCTCCACATGCACAATCATGAATCAGAACCGTTCAAGCTTGGCGCATCCTAATTAGATATTTTTAGTTGGAGCTACCTCTCCATCGTACTTGGCGCATCATGGATCAGAGTCCCTCCTTTTCTAGGGTTTTGGTTATTTTTAGAAGGCAGTTGGGTATATTCCTTAAGGGGAAAATTTTGTAATAGAATGAAGGCATGTCTTCATTCTAAGGGTTCTAATTTTTGGGTTAGGCTAAGGTGATTGCATTTTTACATTCATTAGCAGGAATTGAGAGCATCTGTTGTATATACCCTTATATAATCAAAATATTTTGAGTTGTATGCCATTTTCAATCATACATTTCTGAGTTGTATGGAAGTGTATTTGAGGAGTGTAACTTTTAATATGATATTATGTCTATTGAATTGATTAAATACAAAGGATTTGATCTTGTTGTATGTAATAGATTGGTTACCGAATGAATGTTTTTATATAGTGTTACTATGTTACATTTATCTAGTTTTAAAATCCTTTCTGTAATATTACTTGCGGATAATTTCTTCTAAACTCACCTATGTATCTTGGATGTTATTTGATTTAAGCAGTACATGTTCCATTAATATTTCATGCCCAAGTATTTGGGGTTTTGATTCCACATGTTATGTGGTAGTATTTGCAAGAATTTGGTATCGATGAATACAAATGCGCCATTAAGAGTTACATTATTTTGATCTTTGTCTTCATGCATTTTTGGGTGTAACATGATGAATTGGAAAACACCATTATTTATCCCCATTTAGATCCACCTCATCCCCCCTTTTCAAACTAAGTGTTCTACCATCCTACCCCTACAAACGTATTAACTTAGTTTATTCTACATGTGTCTTCTTGCAAATTGCACATATCCCACATATTATAAGTGTATTTTCTATTATTTGTAAATTCTAATATCTCAAATATCCTTCTCACCCCATGTTGTCAACAACATACTTTGAATCATGCTTGTGATTAAGTTATATTTGTCTTCAGTGGCTTGTGTCTAGTGTATCAAGTGTTTGCAATGTTTGTGTGACCATTCTTTAGAATGAACATTGTATCTAGAGGTTGCATTTTGATTTCATATTGAATTTATAATAATTTTGATGGTATGAAACATAATATCTCCCTTTCCCTTTCAAGCCACCATCCAGGTACTTTCACCTTGGTTTAGGTAGATCCATAAAGTAGTAGGATAACAACCACATCCTTAGTCACGTGCCTCCCTATCATTCTCACAAGGCATGGTTAAGTTAGTTAGATAAATCCATACCTAGCTACTAAACAACACATCAATAGGCTTAGCTTTTCTCCTTGCCTATCTTAACATTGCTTTCCTTGTTTGGGTTGTTAGATTGGGAACCAACATGAAATTGGTGTCGCTGTTAGGGACTTGGTTGTCTCAATGTAATTCTAATATTGTTACCAGTATTATCAAAGAATACTTAACTAAGATTTATCAATGGTTCAACTTAGAATATCTTTCTCTGTGATAGTTTCTTCAAGATTTTTAGTTTTGTGGATTTTACAAGGGTTTATCAAATTGGTTTTTCTCTATTGTTTATGGAGTAATCTTCATATTTTTTCTAAAATTTCTCAAGTAAAAAATCTAGTGGTAACTCCGTCCTTAATTCTATGTTAAAGCAATGTTATATTGTTTGATATATTCTACTGATAATTCTACATCTTGCAAAACTGTAAGGGTTGAGGTCATATTTCAAGTTGGATCTTGCTAAGAAGCTTCTCACTAAACCAAATGCATTACAAATATAGAATAAGTAAATATGGACACCAATAGGAGGTCAAAACTGAAAATCCCCACAACCATCTATTTCCTGTGATTTACCCTTGGTTGAAAATTATTCTAGCTCTTCTAAAATTTCAAGGTATCAGCTTCATTCATTATTTCAAGGTTATGTCCTCAAAAATGCTGAAATTTGTCCTAAACCTCTTCATTTATTTACAAACAAGTATAGAGGCTTTGGTTTTGAGACAGATCCTTTGAGGAATCCCCATAATGCTGAGATTCCTCTTGAAAATACCATTCATAACAATATGGACTGACCCCCTCCCCATACTCCTTTTAGAGTTAATGACTTTAGACCCATAAATTTTAATGGTATGCATAGTTATCCAAATGAAGTCCCTCATGAAATTAGAAATAGATTACCTAAGTTTCAATTTGTAATAATGTTATTAGTGGTGATCAACACCTCAAATTATTTCATAATATTATGGATGAATATGAAATGAAATATGAAGATGGATTTTTAAAATTATTTGTGCACACATTAGAGGAAGATGCTAGATAATGGTTTAAATCATTACCTCAATGGTCAATTGATTCGTGGGAAGAAATGGAAAAGGCGTCTAGAATCTAATATGGTGATAGTACTGACCCCGGGTTTCTCCAATCTGAGTTTGAAAATATAAAGAAAAACCTTAATAAGTGTGTACAAGATTTTAAGACAAGGTTTAATAAAACTTTGACAAGATTGACAGATTTTTAAGACCTAGTGATGAATCTTGTCTGATCAAGTATTTTTATGCATTTGATAATAAGGCATCGCATGACTTAAGGGATAAGAGACCCCAAACTTTGAGATAAACATTTACCATGGAAATTCATATTGAAAATAAAAACAAAGGTATTGGTAAACCCACAAAGAGAGAGGGTGTTAAAATTGTAAATCTAGAGAAGCCTCAAGTAATTGATTCCAATGATCTTGAGGAAGTAGTTAAGACCTTGGTTGGGGCAGCCAAGGAAATTTCCTACAAATTGGATAAAGTAGAGAAGGGTTTGTCCTCTAGCCCTTATATTCAACATCATAATCAAGGGAAAATATATTTAAGAATCATCTCAAAGGAGATCATAGAACTGATGAAAGAGGGAAGAGCCATGTGGGTCAAGGTAATACACGTCATGCATTTAGAAATAACATAATAATGTCGTATCCACTAGTAGAAAGAGTTGCAGTTGTAGAAGAGGAACACAAATTGATTAGTGTGATAGATGCTTATTTCCTCATGCTCCTTGTGGGAAACCAACCCTGAATGATGATGTTTTTGTATTTGATTTTGATGATGCATGTTTCCTTGAGCATCAAGAAGACTATGAGCTAGGTGTGTCCTCTACTGATCTTTGTGCTCTGACTGTGAATGATTTTTGGGCATGTACAAACAAAGTATGTTCTATTCCTTTTGAATTTAATGTAGAGATTAATATGGCACAGTATTTTGAATTGTCTAATCATGATTTTGAATACTTAAGGGATTTAATGATTAAGAAACATGATGGAGAATTACCTTCTAAGGAAGATAGATAACTTTTGTTAAATGTAGTTGTTGCCCAAGAAAATGAATATAACTTAAGGAATAGACAGGTTAAGAGACTTTCCTTAGCCTCCAAAGGAAAAATTCCTATTCTAACTAATGTTCCTAAGGATACTCCCAAGAAATGTGCACCATGTAAAAACCATGTTGCTATTCTGAGTACAAGTACCTCTCCCATTATTCCTGATTTAAAGGAGTATCTTCCATCTAAAAAGGTAGTTACTATTCCATCCAGTACATCCCTCCCTAAATACAATGTCTGTGATATGGCCTAAATCCTAAGCTAGTTAAAAATTACTATCTTGATAGTGAAATTACTTAGGATCCCTGAGCACAAGAAGAGAGCAATTGAGTATCTGGGATTCAATGAGGGTGGTACTGCTAAGAAAGAGATTACTTCCAACAAGGTGATTTATCCTACCATCATTGAATATAACATTAAGGAATGTTAGGAAGTTATCGAACCATCCCATGAAGTTTATTTGGGTACCTCCCTTGTAGTGCCGATTGGATGTGGAACCTTTCTTCGCCACACTAATTGTTAATGGTTTGCTTCTACACGATTGTATGTTTGATTCGAATGCTCCATGTAATATCATGCCAAATAGCATTTATGAATGTGTTAGGTATAAAGATAAAAAATGCTTATGGGAAGTGTTATGCTATGGAATCTAGAGAGGTAAATGTTGTTGGTTATGTGAGAGGTTTGGTTGTATAATTGGATGCTTACCCTGGTAAATTTTTGAAAATGAATGTTGTTATTTTTTATTGCCCTACTAAGCGAGGGATGTTGTTGTCAAGGAAGTGGGCAATGAGTGTATGAGGAAGTGTGAAGATGGATGTCTTTTTCCACCATGCCTTTGGAAGGTAAACTCATCAAGTTACACAAGGAAGACAAAATGTTGCACTTGATAGAGGACCCCATGAATGCTTCATATGAGGTGTTATTTGTTGATGTAGACTCGGATAATTTTTGGGAAATGTTGATTTTGATTATCAGTGCCTTGATAAGAATGCCCAAATGGAATATCCTATTGATCCATGGATTATGTTCTTTGATGGAGCATGCTCCAGCCTTGGAAATGGGGTTGGTGTTATGTTAACCTCCTAGGATATGGTTCTTTCAGTTTTTCCTTCAAGTTGAATTTTGAGTGCACAAACAACATATTTGAATACAAAGCACTCATGCTTTTCTTAGGATTTTCTTAGAGGTATGGAATTAAGGACCTTATTATGAAAGGTGATTCTAAGTTGGTTGTGAAACAAATCAGAAAATTATATGCAACAAAAAATCATAGGTTAAAACAATATAGACATGTAGTATGTGATATGATAGAAGTATTTGACTCTTTCAGTATTGAATACCATGAAAGGATTCTGAATGTAGCAACTGCTAGGTCGTCAGTCTTGGCCTCTTAGTATGATATGAAAATGTGTCCCCATAGTGTAAGTTTGAGGTTGAAGTGTTGGTCAGACCTTCTGTACGTGACAAAATTCAACATTGGAAAGTGTTTGATGATGACTCACACATCAAAATATTATTGGGTTGTCAAGGTGAGTTTGTAAATCAATTGATTGATCTCAAACATATGCTAGATGTATGTGATGGAAAAGAAACCTTGTTTGAGAAGGAAGTGATCCAATTGAACACAAATACAATCCCAAGGGGACTAGTTAGCCTTGAATCTACCTTTGATAGCGTTGACATAGCTATAAACAGATCAATTCACATACTAAGAGATGTTGTTGAATGCAACCTAAGAACTTGTCAAGATCCTAGGAAAGTTTTGGTTAGGAAGCAACTTGAGTATATAAAAAAAACAAGGTTATATCAAAATGCTACAACAATACCAAGATTTCATGGCTTGGTCATATTCAAAATTAAAGGCTTATAGGGAATATCTTTTCCAACATGAGATACCCCTTAAGACCCATACTAAGCCTTTTAGGAAAAAAAAACAGCCAATTAACCCCATCCTCATATCCAAAATGTGAGAGGAACTTAAGAAGTTCAAGGATGGCGGTATTAGTTAGCCCAATTCATATTCCTGTTGGGTTTCCAATCTGGTTCCATTGAGAAATAAAAATGGGGATATCAGGTTGTGTGTGAACTTTAGATATTTGAGTAAGGCCTCACTTAAAGACAATTTCCCATTAGCAAATATGGAAAACCTTTTGCAAAAGGTAACTGCATCTAAATTGTTGTTTACTTTGGATGGCTTCTCTAGCTACAATTACTTAGTGGTCAAAGAATATGAGTAGTATGAAAATGTTTTCACAAACCCATGGGGAACTTATGTCTATGTTAGGATGCTATTTGGGTTTATGAATGTAGGGGCCACTTTCCAAAGATCCATGGATGTTGCATTTTCTGGGTTTATCAAAGAATTTATAGTAGTTTATCAAGATGACATAACCATTTTTTCTGGTAAAAGAAGTGATCACTTGGAACCCTTGGAAAAAATATTGATTACATGTAGAGAACTTGGAATTTCATTAAACCCAAGGAAATGCCAATTTGGAGTTCAAAAATCCAAGCTGCTTGGGCATATTGTGTCTCAGGAAGGGGTTATGAAAGACCCTGAAAGAATGGAAGCAATTGACAAGGTGCCCATTCCCAAATCGAAGAAGGGTATACAATTCTTCTTTGGTCAAATCAAATTTGTGAGGAGATTTATATCAAACTTTGTTGACATCACTTTACATATCACAAGCATGTTGAAAAAGGATGTGATTATTAAATGGGGTGATGAGGTAGTTCAATCTTTTAAAGGAGCAAAAGATGCATTAAATACTTCCCTTTTATTGGCCAGTCTTGATAATAAGAAGGAATTTCAAATGTTTTCTTTTGCATCTGAGTTCACTATTTCTTCCACCTTGTTGCAAAAATATGGTGAGGTTCACAAAAGACCTATTGTTTTCTTCAACAAAGCCTTGTATGGGTTTGAATTAAAGTATTCAATTATGGAGAAATAAGCTTTTGCCTTGGTAAAAGATACCAAATTTTTCAGACACTACATTTTAAGCTCCAAATTCATTGCCTTTATACCACACACTATGGTTAAATATATCCTTACACAAATGGAGATGTCAAGCAAAAAGTGTAGGTGGGTAAATAACCTTCAAGAGTATGATAGGGATATTCAGACCACCAAGCTAGTGATAGGCCTTGGCTTGGTAAAGTTGATGGCTGAAGTAAATTTGCAAGTTGATGAAATACACAATGTTGATAATGATGAGCAACACCACCATAAGAAAGTAAGTTCATCTCTTTGATACCGAGACATTGTTTATTATTTACAAAACTTAAATTGTCCTGCAGGCCAAGATAAAGATCAAAGAAGGATATTAAAATTAGTGTCCCAAAAATACATCCTAACAGATATTGGATTGGCTTGGAAAATTCCTAAAGGGGTCTTATTAAGATGTATAATTGAAGATGAAACTCCTAAGATAATTGGGGAGTTTCATGGGGGATTGTGTGGTGGTCACTATGTTACAATGGTAACTGCTCATAAATTCTAAGAGCTAGGTACTGGTGGCCATCTCTTTTCAAGGATGTTGCTCAATTGGTAAGAAAATGTGATAGTTGTCAGTATTTCTCTAGAAGATTGAAAGCTTATGGATCTCTCCCCTTACAACATGTTTCAATAGAGGATACTTTTAAACAATAGGGGTTGGATTTTATTGGTGAAATGTCATATCCTTCCAGTGCGCGCTAAAAATGGATATTAGTAGCAACTGACTATTTTACCAAGTGGGTTGAAGTTATCCCCACCAAGAAGACCAAATATTAGGTAGTTATGGATTTTCCTTTGAACCACATTATTTGTAGATTTGAGTGTCCTATTAAACTAGTTGCAGATAATGTTACGCAACCATGTGTGATGAATATGGAATAAGCCTCACATACACTTCCAATTACAATCCTTAAGGAAATGGGTAAGTTAAATCAAGAAAAAAAACTTGCTAAAAATACTCAAAAAAACATTGGATTAAAACAAAAGAAAGTGGGGTGAACTCAAATTTGCATTATGGGCTAATAGGGTTACAACAAAAAAATCCACTGGAAAAATCCCATTTGATTTGGTGTATGGTGTTCAAGCCATATTTCCTCTTCATTTGTAGTTGTCTACTTATCAATTTATGAAATAGTTGGGGGATGGAGAGGGTGTTGATCCTTATGTTTCTAGGATCAACCAGATTATTGAGTTTGATGAGGTCATAAGAGAATCTCATCAGAGAGACATTAAATTTAGAGAAAAACTTATGAAAATATTTGATAAAAAAGTCACTTTGAAAAGCTTCCATGTTGGTGATTTGGTTTTGCTATGGGATAACATGCATGCAGAAAAAGAAAAGAATGGCAAGTTTGATGCACTATGGATGGGTGCTTACTCCACAGATATTAGAATCGGAGAAAACAATTTTTTCTTAAAAGACATGAAAGGTCAATTACTTGAGGTACATGTTAATGGAAGACATCTCAAGCACTTTTTGTATTGAAAATGTGTTTCCTTGTATATTTTTGTACAACGTTGTTTTTCTTGTTCTTTTTTTGTTTGTTTTTATGTCCCCTTTCTAATCCCTTATGACCAGTTTTTGAAAATTCTTTTGAGCTCGTGGTATTTCAAATTGTTCATGATTGGAGGTGTTTTTTATATGACTTTGCACCCAATGGATTAGGCATATGGTCTACTTCATCCATGAGTGTTTTTGTGGTTCTTGTGACACCTTGTGGAGATGTCCATCCTAGAGCAAGAGCCATTATTGGTGCTTGATTTGATCCCTTGCATACATCATACATTTCTCGTATGTTCCTTGGTTCTTGGTTATATTTTGTGTTGCTTCTTCGAGCCTGCAATTCCTTGTATTACTTCACATTGTCCCAAAGCTTCTTACTTCAACAAATTGGATCAATTGTGTGTTTTGAGATAACAATTTAACGTTTTAAGTGGTTTTTGTTGGTTTTATGATTTGCGACGTTCAGAGAGCATAAACAAGGCCTTACCTTTGAAATGAAATCCCTTTGACTCCGGAATTTACCAGCTACAAATTCGCAGGCTTATGTTCCTACAACTGTGCAAACTGCAAATTTATCTCTGGCATCCGATAGGAGAATATTCCAAGCACCTTGGCGTGAATAGACCATATCGACAGTTATACAATTTATGCAAAACTGCAAATTGTACAAAAAACCTCCAAGGCCCGAAAAAGGAATATTTGGCAATGATGAGGAAACATGGCATGATCTGGGAACACTTGGCTGAGGGAACATTTTCACAGCATAACAGTTCACAACTTGGCAGTTTCTGCTAAAATGTAAACTACCTCCCCATCTCTCCGACCCGAAAAAAGACTCACGGTGTGTCATATGAGCACCTCAACTGTGGGCATTATTTGCATCCTTGCATCTTGCATGTTTGCAGTTCCTGTGAAGCTACAAAATGATTCCCCACCTCCACTCCCCCCATTGATTTGTACGTGTGTATAACTTACGTTTAAATTTAAATTGATGATCAATGGATGCAAATGTGTAAATGGTTGAGGAACTTTCGCCTTTAATGGATACGTGTGATAAAACTATGTGTTTGAAATTTTTCTAAGTCCCACACTTTGCACTCATAATTCAATGTTATCAAGTGCTCCAGATCCCTAAGACGGGAGAAAAAATGCGTAGATCCTGATGGTGATTTGCGTTGAAGTATTTTAGAGAGGAATTGGTGTGATAGTGCTCTCTTTCGGCATGAAATTGGAAATTACAGTTGTGTATGCATGGGTAAGTCCCACACACGAGATATATCTTCTTTTTCCTTGCACTGAGGGTTTATGCAGGTTTGTGAGAATAATATATTTTTCAGTACCTCTGGTTCTTATCTCCTTGCCTATTAAAGAGGTTATTTTTCTTATATTTTCCACGATGAAGATTCAACTATCGGGAACCCATGTCAAGACCAACCTTGTTTCTGAATTTGACAATATAACGAATACGAATCTAGGGAATACTGACCTAAATGAATTCCTTCAAAGATTGCATGCACACAATAGAAATGAGCTTATGGCATTGATTTATGAGAGTGTTATCTCTTTAGTTGCTACTTTCCCCCTCTATTCAATAACCATAATTAGTTTGGGTATGTGCTGAAAATTATAATCCAGACACTAGGGAAGCGTTGGATGGGACTAGTGCAAAATTCTTATCCTCAACCCTAAAGGCCTTTAATGGAATGGTGGGGTTTCTTGGTAGAGAAGATGTTGTCGATGTAACAATTAAATATGTAGAAAAATTATGGGTTAAGCATAATGCCAAATTCTCCAAGATCATGAACAATCGGTGGATGCTGAAACCAAGGGTTTCCTCTACAAGAATCCCCAAAAAGTTAACTAGAGAATATTTCATTGAAGAATTTGGGGACATCATCATTATGCTAAGTAGAATTGTATGTCTTGACTCTACCTATTATTTTCATGACTGGATGTTTAGGTATATCCATATTATCCTTCGTTTTAAAGTACACATTCATTGGGGAGATTTTATCAACTGTATCCATGAGTAGCTTATTGGGATGGCAATGCAAATTCATGAAGTATCTAGGTGTAAGAGTGCATTTTACATGACGTCTTATCTGTTGTATAATGTAGCATGCCATAGGTCACTTTGTGGCATCCCAAGGGTCAAATATTTTTCTAGTTATAGGGTATATGATGTATACCGACAACTCAACTTGGAGAATCAAAAGTATGATTTCTTAAGGTCTCATGATGCATTCTTTTCCCCTATAATTTGTTTGTTTAAACCTGAGTGGGAGCAATATAGAACGTCACACATGACCAGAAAGGTCATTAATGAATTTGGATGTTGTTTCATCTAATTCAAATTCTTTACATACATTAGGGTGAGTGGCTTCCAAAGAACTCCATATATGTTGCCCAGGTACTTACATGAAAAGTGGGTGTTGCTTGAGCTATCGAGGAAACTTTCTGAGGTTCACAGGCTAATTACAGGAAAACATAAGACAAATGTTAAGTTCCCAATCCTTATTGGGAAGTATGCATGCCCCACCATGGTTAAGGCAAGGATCTTGGATACAAAAATGAATAGAGTAATCATGCAAAAGTTCCAAGCCAGACCAAATTATGATATTAAGTGGATAATGCAAACAGTCCTTGGCAATTCCCATGAACATGAGCCTCATTATGAGGATTATTTGATGGACTGCAGGGATGAAGAGAAGGGAATGCTTAGGGATTTTTATTGAATGAATCTAATCAATTTATAGATTATAAAATTGTAGTGGTCCTTGAAGGCCTAACAAATGATAAGATGTTTGTGAGAAAGTATTTCACTGAGAAAAACTTAACAGCTCAACCAATGACACCCATTGATTAGAATAAGGTATAGGCAATCCATTTGCATGAAAGGGCAACCAATGTGATGAGAATAACTCTTTCTTGGATCACATACAAAGGTGTTGATTTATGTCTTCAAAACACTGCAGTATTAAGAGAATAAAGATCTTCTGGGGCACTCAAAGACCTTCTTCCACCATTGAAGAAGGAAACAACCACTTTGGACCCATTAAAGGGAAATGTACCACACATTTCTACCATGGGGCCTACTTATGGGGTAGTGGAAGAGTTGAGTGCAACTACAAGTAAGACAAGCACTCATGTGTCTCATTTGACACAAAAGAAATAAGAGATGTTGATGACGACAATGAAGTATGCACCTATCACACATGATACTCCACTAATAACCACACTCCCTCACACTTCAAAGAATAAAGTATCTACTTCTCATAAAGAAGTTCATACAAGTGTGAATTCTCTTATCCCTAAGGAATCACCAAGTAAAGGGAAAAGGATGAGGGGAGCAGTTTCACCTAGAAGATCAGGACTTGATCCAACATTAGGCATTATAATTGAGGAGGAAGATAATGATCCTAAAATTAAGCATTTCATGAGAGGAAACAGAGAAAAGGTTGTGACCTTTGCAACAGAAGTACTTGAAATTGAAATTGTGTCTAGAGCTATTGAAGGCCTTGAGAAATCTTCATAGGTAGAAGAGGAGCCCAAGGTGGATGATACCACCCGATTTTATTTAGCATAAGAAGTCTTTACGACAACCATTACACAAGAAGAACACATTGAACAAGTGGAGTGTGAGGTGCAAGAGGATTCTCATGAACAAGTATTTATTGACTTATTGCAAGGTTTAGGACAAGATGGTTATGTTGATCTTCACTTTCAAAATGTCCAAGAGGAACCTTCTCAAATGGTGTCAACTGAAGAGCAAGAGAAAGACCCAATACTGTCTCAAAAACCTATCGTAAAGGAAGTTTTAGCAACAGAAGACAAGTATCCAGAGATAGAGGTAAGTCCCACCACCGAGGTGGAACAAAGTGTTCCAATTGATCCTATCTAATAAAAATTGGAGGTTGTTGAAAGACTAATGACAACTCATGAAGTTGATGAATATGTAGAAGTGGTAAAGGCCCAAGAACAAGTCGAGAAACAAGAGGAGCCATCCCAGAAAATTGCTAGGTCTGAGGAGCCATAGGTTAATGTTTAGGGGGAGGGGCCAATTAATGTAATTATCTTACAACCAACCCTTTTGTATGAAAATAAAAGTGTGGAAACCCCACACATACAAATTATTGATCCTAACATCACCTTATTTGATTCACAAGAAATTGTGGTTGCTCCAGGTGCTTCACAACAACAACCAAAAACACAAGGAGAGGGCAATGGCTGAAGTGCAAGATGGTTGGGAGAAGAACTCCCAAAGAGGAAGAGTGTAAAGATAAAGCTGGAGGTAATAGAACTTGAAAGTTTCATCTCATTGAAACCACACAGATCACCCAAGAAAGATAGATTCTTGTCAGATACTATAATGGGGTTGTTATCCCAATTTTGCCCCCCGGAAAAATTGATCAAACAAGACCCCCACACAGAAGAAAATCAGAAGAGCTGGTTCAGTCATGCGAGCCCACATTTCAAATCCAACAATGAAGGGGAAGGGTCAGCGAAGGAGGCCAATAATGTTAAAAGAGACCAGAGGCTCAACAGAAAAGAATTGGAGAAAGGGAATGAAGTTTTTTGACTTCACATACGAGTCTACTTGGGGCCAACCGTCCAAGACCGGAAAAAGGGACCTCATGCCTCATTGGTGCAATTCTAAGGGAAGAATCCAAAGCTGAGTTCCCAAATGAGCGCGATTGGCCCTCCACGTGGTAAAAGTCTGAAATGTAGCACTAGCTCATTGAGGAGACTATCAAAGTATCTTCAACAGGTACGACCCAAAGAAATACCATCTGAAGGTAAGACGGCAGACCTTCCAAATTGTGTCCAAGGTCTAAGATCTGAAAAGGGTCAGCCATTGAAAAGTCTAGGACCGGTGGAAGGAGCCACGTGTCTAATCGGTCTAACTTCAGAGGTAAAATCTAAAGGCAGGTCCCAAACGGTGCCAGCCCTCCACATGTTTAATCGGGACTAAGTCCATTGAAAAGGGTTAGACCCTGGAAGCCTCCACGTGCCTCATCAGCGTAACTCTTAAAAGTGAGACCCAAAGGACAATCCCTAAATGAGCGCAAAGCTTCCACGTGTCCCAGGTCTGAAAAAAGGGGGTAGACAAATTTGGTTGTTAAAGGCTAAGTATAAGAGGTAGCGGAAGCCTCCACATGTCTCAATCAGTGTAATTTCAAAGGTGCAAGCCAAGGAAAGACCCTAAACTGAGCGGGCATCCCTCCATGTGTCAAGGTCTGAAAAGAAGGGATAGAGCACAAATAGTTGAAGAGTCACAAGTAGAAGCAGAAGCTGAAGGAATCCTCCACATGTCTCTCAGCAGTAAATTTCAAAGGAATGAATCCAAAAGGTAGACTCCCAAACTGAGCCAACCTCGCCACGTGGTCAGAGTCTAAAAATAAGGGGGGCTAGAGGTCACTGTTAAAGATTCCAAGAAGCCTACGGAAAGGAGCCACGTGTCTCTTCCAATGCTCTTTCAAGAGGTGAATCCAAAAGTAGGTCCCCAAACATGACGCCAGCCTCCACGTGTCTCGGGTCAGGCACAGTGTCTCTGCCAACAGGAGGGGCTTAAGAAGAATACAAAGGAAACAGAGTAGGCCCACAGACAGGTGCCACATGTCTCTTTGGCGCAACTTCAAGAGTGAAAGGAAGGGGCTGAATCTTAAGATGTGTAGAGGCTACCATGTGGATCCTGTGCGAAAACCTAGAAATTGCAAGCCCAAAGCACCTTCAAATTCAGCCATATCTTTCAACTAGGAGCTTAGAATTAAGTGGGAGAGGAATTTTTGGAAAGCTCTCAGACACCTGTTACTCACCTGCCACCATTAATGATCTAGGTCCACCATTTTTGAGGCTGTCAAGTCTCTCACCTATTGCCATGATGAAGAATGGGACTCCTTTCTTTCCCAGCAAGGAACAACACATGGGGGCATGGGTCTTGCAGTGAAGCCCATCATTGTTACAGGTGGATTTCAATGCTTCTGGGGTGGTTGGAGTAGGTGAATTCAATGCATTGCTAGGGGTGGTTGAAGAAGGATTCAAATTTTCCCTCTCTCCTTCTCTCATTCTTCTATATATTGTAAAGGAGGGGCATATTTCAAAAGGTTGGTCATCTTTTCTCTCCTGCCCCTCTCTCTTTTCTTCCCTAGGGTGGAATGTGGAGTCTAAGCCTCCTCTCATTGGCTCTGTAATGGAATTTTCTTTCCTCTTTCCCACTGATGATGTACTGTGTGAACTCTATGGAGCAATAAAATCTGTTTTGTGATGCATTTTGTCCATCCTTCCTTATTTTATTATCTCTTCTTGCCTCTCATCATTGCAGGGTATACTTTGCATATTCTGATGTCTATTGTAGGTTTTGGGAGCCATGTTTAATGGGTTTTGAAATGGTGTTCTGTGTGAAATCTATCTTTGGTCTGTGATGCATCTGTCCATCCTCTCCATTGCTCACCTCTCTCCATTTTAGGCAGCTGAGATTGTGATCAGCAACCTCCTTCTCTGGTGTATCACCATTTTAGTGTAGGCTTTGTTTTTATGCATTTCTTTCTCTCCCTGTCTCTTGGAAGGTTAGATTAGGATTAGATAGTTTTCCTGCATTAGAGTAACTTGTGGCAGGTAGTTTAGGAAGAAGAACCAGCTTTCTCCAGAGGTTCCATCTCAAGTTCGCAAGTCCCACATCTTGAGAGATGGTCCAATGTTATGCAGATCACACCGAATGCCCCACTCAGATCTGAGGCCATTCAGGGGTGCTATGATTTTGCATCAACAGTTTTGGCATGCCTGGGACACTGAGGTTATATTTTTCTCATCTTTTCAAGGTGTCTCATTATCAAACAACAAATTTACCACTTCATCATTTTTGGCATGCCTATGGGACTTGAAGCAGCTTATCATCTTCATCTTCATTACAGGTTCAATGATTACAGGATCCAGCCTTTAGAGGCAATTTCAAGCACATCTGACGACTCCATCTGGTCAACAACCCATCTCTTGAGTTGCAGACCTTATCCCATCCATTTTCATCCATTTTTCTTTCCACATCTTTCATTTTCTTCCATTCCATGAAGTTGTAGTAATCATGACTTCATTCCCAACTTGGAACTCACACTTACAGCAACAACAATGCAGTCCACCTCCAATGTATTTCCCAACTCCTCTAGATCAACATTATGATCAGATCCAGAACCATTATGCTTACCCATATGAGCAGTGTCAAAACCATTTTGGCCATGGAGCTTATCAAGAGCAAGGGTACGCATACGATGGTGACAGTTATGTGGAGAATGTTGGTTTCTGGAGAAGATTCAAATAATGGAGGCTAACATGGTGCAGTCTAGGGCTACAGCTCAAATGAAGGCATTCAGGATTGGTTGCAGGGCACCTTGTCCATGGGTTGGCCCTTTTCCAAGACATTATAGCCCGTAGGAGAAGCTTGACTTCATGGTTGAGATGCTGCCCCAACTTGCGCAATGGACCGAGGAGATAGAGGCCTATGAGCTTGGTGTTAAGAACAACCTTGTCAATGGGTAAGTCCTACCACCTCATAGCTTTTATTTTCCTCTTCCTCAATCAGTATCACCATCTCAACATCATTCAATCTCCAAGTTCCCATCTTACTGCCCCAAGTGTTGATTTCCCTTCTCCATCTCTAGTCTTCCATCTCATCTCAATTCCTCTACCCTTTTCCCTTCCAAATATAAGTCACCCTCTACAAATCCAAAAGGGAAATACCTTCCCCTCCACCACAAATAAACAAACAACTAGTGGAGACCCCACCCACCACTCCTCTTACTTCCCAAGTCCATGTCAGGGAGAGACTCCAAAAACCAATCAAGGAGAGCAAGCAAGAAGAAGAGCCAAACAAAGAAGAAATGATCAAAATCTTAGTAAGCTTGGCTCTCAGATTTGGGATTACAAAAATTTCCTTGATGGTTAAACCTTCAGAGGAGGTTGGGGTCAAACCACAAGTGGTGGCAGCTGAGTTTGCAGCAAAAGAAGAACAAGAACAAGAGGAAGAAGATTCAACAATTTGTATGCTCTAATGCAATGTCCATAATGGCACTTTGTCTGAAGAGGATGTTGATATAATCCAAGCTGCACAACCAGTCAAGAGAGAGGAAGAACAACTAGCTCCAAGTCCCATTGAAGAGGAGCAACTGGAAGAGATCAAATCAGAGTTGAGGCCACTTGATGAAGAAAGCATTATCAAAGATTTTTTGCTTTCATTTGAAGGGCCTGATTTGATTGATGAATCCATGATGGAGGAGATCATTATCAAGAAGACCTTTCTACCCCAAATAGTCCTCTAGAGAAGTGGATCAAATATTTTGATTTGAAAAATTTCATGCTAGAGGAAGAGGCTATCCAAGAGTAAGTCAGTCTTCAAGAAACAACGAGGAGGGAAAAGAGCATGAGGATCCCATCTCTCCCACATCATCACCCAAGAAGGTCTGTAAGAAGACTCCATTCTTGGAGTTGAAATTCATAGAGCAATGGGCACATCCATCGGATCAGACTAGTGCCCAATCAGGTACTTGGCTTCATTGGAGCCAAGGGAGAAGCCAAAACTAGTCATGCCCACTTCAGGGCATGAGGATGAGTATCAAAGCACCAAGGGTCACCATCAACACCTCCAGAGTCCAATGCCAATCAACTTGAGGAAGGTATTTTTTATTGATGTTGATACCTTGATGATTTGGGTGGAAGATATGGCCTCTTGTCAGTTTCTCACTCATAATAAGAGCCATGTTCAATGCCAAATCATATACATGGCCACATTTTTGAGAAAGGGAAGTTATTTCTCCCTTCTTGTAGTAGGATTTGTTTAGCTTTTCTTTGTTAGGGTTAGTGTAGGAGTAGGAGTAGGTTTTCTTTCAGTAAAAGCAAGTGCTTTGCACACTCTACATGTCTTATTTGAGGCATGTATGATTTTAATTTTGTACATAGCGGTGTTGTGGTGATTTGTTGCTCCAGGTTGTATCACTATACGAGAGTTCAGTGTACCTCCAAAAGGGTGAATATTGTAATAGTCCATTTCTAGGGACAGGTGAAGGCCCGCAGGTCAAGACAATTTTCTACTCTCAGAACCTCATTTCTAAGATTTTCTTATGAAAATTGAGAGTGTGGAAGCAGGGACAAGTTCAGGGTCACCAAATGCAAGCAGTCGGGCTCACAATTTCAGGGACAAGATCAGTACTAGGCTATCATTCATGACTCCATGCCCAATGGACACTTCCAAGGCTACTGGTCTCTTCATCTAGCAGGTAGATGTCCCTGTGAGTCGCCAAACTGTTATCCCAATTTTTTTCCCCCCACAGAAAAATTGATCAAACACGACCCCACACAGAAGAAAATTGGAAGGGTCGTTCAGTCATGCAAGCCCACATTTCAAATCCAACAATGAAGGGGCAAGGGCTCAACAATGGAGTCCAAGAAAGGTTGCGAAGGAGGCCGATAACGTTAAAAGAGACCAGAGGCTCAACAGAAAGAATTGGAGAAAGGGCTCGAAGTTCTCGAACTTCACATACGAGTCTACTCGGGCCAAGCAGACTCCAGGACCAGCATGTCAAGGAGCAACGGTGCCTCAAAATCCCTAAATGAGCGTGAATTCCAATGGTAGAAACATAGTCACAAAGCAGGGGACCCCAAATGAGTGCTAACCCTCCACGTGGTTAGAGCAAGGTCTGGAAGCATCCACACTAGTCATTGAAGAGGTCTAAGTACAACATGGCAGTCCCCAATAAGCCTCCACGTGTCTCAATGGCGCACCTCTAAAGGTCAGGTCCAAACAGGGTCTCCAAATGTGCACGGAGCTTCCACGTGTCTAAGGTCTTGACGAAAGTTCAGCTCCTAAATGGGTCCAGAAAAGGGACAGGATCCGTCATTTACAATTCAGACTAAGTATAAGAGGTTATAGATGGAAGCCTCCATGTGCCTCATCCAAAAAAGACAATAACTTCAAAAGTGAGACCCAAGGGACAGTTCCATAAATGAGCTACGAAGCTTCCACGTGTCCCAGGGCCAAAAAATAAAGGGACAGATTCTAGTTGAATCAACTGAGTATAAGAGCCAGTGCGAAGCCTCCACATGTCTCAATCAGTGTAATTTCAAAGGTCAGGCCCAAAGAAAAACCCAAACTAGTGCCAACCCTCCACGTGTCCCAGGTCTGAAAAAAGGACAGAGTCAGCCATTGAAGTTTCCTAAGCTATAACACAGGAAGGTCAGAGGAGCCTCCATGGTTCCTCAATCGACGCAACTTCAAAGGTGCAACCAAAAAGGAGGTCCCCAATGAGTGCGGGTCATCGCCACGTAGTCAGAATCCAAAAAGAAGACAGAGTCAAAACATAAAAATAGTCCAAGGAAGCCATGGAAGGATCCACGTGCCTCACCACTCTTTCAAAGGCAAAATCCAAAAAGTGGGTCCCCAAATGTGTGCCAGCCTCCACGTGTCTTGGGTCAGGCATAGTGTCTTGCCAACAAGAGGGACTTAGGCAGAACAAAGGAAATAGAGAGCCCACAGATGATCGCCACATGTCTCTTTGGCACAAACTTCAAGAGTGAAAGGAAGGGGTAAATCTTAAGATGTGCGGGGCTGCCACGTGGACCTTGTGTGAATAGACCCCGCATAAACCAAAGCACCTTCAGATTCAGTGGCCATATCTTTCGACTGGGAGCTCAGAATTGAGCAGGAGAGGAATTTTGGAAAGCTCTCAACACCTACTACTCACCTGCCACCATTAATGATTCGTCTGCCATTTTTGAGGCTGTCAAGTCTCTCACCTGCCGCCATGATGAAGAATGGGCCTCCTTTCTTTCCTAGCAAAGGAACAACACATGGGGGCATGGGTCTTGCAGTGAATCCCATCATTGTTATAGGTGGATTTCAATGCTTTCTGGAGTGGTTGGAGTAGGTGAATTCAATGCATTATAGGGATGGTTTGAAGCAGGATTCAAATTTTCCCTCTCTCCTTCTCTCATTCTTCTATATATTGTAAAGGAGGGGCATATTTCAAAAGGTTGGTCATCTTTTCTCTCTTGCCCCCCCTCTCTTTCTTCCCTAGGGTAGAATGTGGAGTCTAAGCCTCCTCTCATTGCTCTGTAATGGCATTTTCTTGCCTCTTTCCCACTGATGATGTACTGTGTGAACTCTTGGAGCAATAAAATATGTTTTGTGATGCATCTTGTCCATCCTTCCTTATTTTATTGTCTCTTCTTGCCTCTCATCATTGCAGGGTATACTGTACATATCTTCTGATGTCTATTGTAGGTTTTGGGAACTGTGTTTAATGGGTTTTGAAGTGGTGTTCTATGTGAACTCTATCTTTGGTCTGTGATGCATCTTGTCCATCCTCTCCATTGCTCACCTCTCTCCATTTCAGGTAGTTGAGATTGTGACCAGCAACCACCTTCTCTGGTGTATCACCGCTTTAGTGTAGGCTTTTTTTCATGTATTTCTCTCTCCCTGTCTCCTTGGAAGGTTAGATTAGGATTAGATAGTTTACCTACATTAGAGTAGCTTGTGGCAGGTAGTTTAGGAAGAAGAAGTCAGCCTTCTCTGGAGGTCCATCTCAAGTTCACAAGTCCCAGTGGTTACAGCCTCCTGCTAAGAACCAAGAAATTTTCACTGCAATTACTCCTGATGCATTGTTAATTGTTGATAATTCAATATGTAGGGTAGATGAAACAAGGAAGTGGGAGGAGGAATTAATGATAAAAGGTAACAAGGACCTCAAAAACAAAATTGAATGTTATAAGTATGTATCAACATAGATCGAGGCCTCTAAAGTATAAATTGAAAAATATCATGATGAGTTTGAATTTTGGGATGGAATGATGCCCAAACTCAAATCCATCATTGCAATGATTGATGAATTGAAGGAGAAATAATGCATTGTGCCTTGAGATTGCAAGAGCAAACAATATGAATATGAGAAGGCCATTAAATAGAGGATGAATAATTTGGAAGGTTGCATAGGAAAACTCCACAGATATGAGGGATAAAGTAGGGAGATAAATTGATGATATTGATTCCAAGGTTGAGAAAATTCTCCCCCATCCAAAAGACTAATACCCCATGAGCTGCAGATGCAACTAAGCTGATTAAAATCCTTCAAGAACATATTAGGGGTGAGTTGGAGTCTTCTACAAAGTTTAATTATACATCCATTCAAAATTTTATTAATTTTGAGGGATACATAAAATAAACTGTCCAAGAGAGAAAAGAGGATGAAAGTCATTTGTGTTGAATGTGACAATATATGTTTTTTGATCAAGAAATAATTTTTCTTTATCATATTGGGCCTAATGAAGACCCCCTTCTAGAAATGTTCAAAAGATTGAATGCATATGTTGAAAAATTAGAAGAGCAGAAGGAGCAGTGAGATGATTGACCTTGATCCTTCTTGAATTCCCTTTTTATTTCTCCATTATTCTTTATTCTTTCCATTTATATATTCATTCAAAAATAACATAATCAAATCCAATAATTGTGTGTACGAAAAAACCTTTGGTAATATGCATAAGGAATGATTGCATAAGTATAACACATTTTTTTTGTGGGCACACATGAGATGGTGACAGGGTGATATATGATAAAATAATTTGTTGACTATAAAGGATATTCCTCATCCCTACACAGGCACAATCATGAATCAGAATCATTTGAACTTAATGCATCAAAATCATATATTTTCAATTGGAACTACCTCTCCATCGTACTTTGGAGCTTCATGGATCATGGTCCCCTCCTTTGCTAGGGTTTTGGTTTATTTTTAGAAGGAATTTAGGTATATTTCTTGAGGGGGGAAATTTTGTAATAGAATGAAGACATGTCTTCATTCTAAGGGTTCTAATTTTGGGGTTAGGCTAAGGTGATTACATTTGTACAATCATTAATAGGAATTGAGAGCATCTGATGTATGTATCCCTTATTTAATCTAAATATATTAAGTTGTATGCCATTTTCAGTTATACATTTCTTAGTTGTATGGAAGTGTAGTTGAGGAGTGTAACTTTTGATATGATCTTATTTCTATTGACTTGATTAAATATAAAGGAGTTGTTTCCTTGTGTATGCAATATATTGGTTATGGAATGAATGTTGTTCTGTTGGCATTTATCCCAGTTTTAAAATCCTTTCTGGAATATTACTTGTGGATGATTTATTCTAAACTCATGAGTGTATCTTGGGTGTTATTTGATTTAAGGAATAGATGTTCCATTGAGATTTCATGAACAAGTGTTTTTGGTTGAGATTCCACATGTTATGTGGTAGTATTTTCAATAATTTGGTATCGACGAATGCAAATTCTCCATTAAGAGTTACATTATTTTAGTCTTTGTCTTCCTGGATTTCTAGGTGTAACATGTTGAATTGGGAAACACCATTATTTATCCCCATTTAGATCCACCTCATCCCCCCTTTTCAAACTAAGTTTTCTACCATCCTAGCCCTTGTAAACACAATTACTTAGTTTATTCTAAGTGTCTTCTTGTAAATTGCACCCATCCCACATATTATAAGTGTATTTGATATAATCTGTAAAGTCTAATATCTCAAGCATCCTTCTCACCCCAAGTTGTCAAAAACATCCTTTGAATCATTATTGTGATTACATTACTATATGTATTCAATGGATTGTGTCTGGTGTATCAAGTGTCTGCAATGTTTGTGTGACTATCTTTTGAATGAACATTGTATTTAGTGGTTGCATTTTGATCTTAGATTGAAGTTATAATAAGTATGAGGGTTTGAAACATAATACCCTCCCTCTCCATTACAAGCCACCATCTAGGTTCTCCCACCTTGGTTCAGGACAGAGCCATAAAGTAGCAAGATAACAAACCATATCCTTAGTCACATGCCTTCATGTCATTCCCACAAAGCATGGTCAACGTTAGATAGATAAACCTGTCCCTGGCTACAAAACGAAACATCAAGAGGCTTATTTTTTCTCCTTTCCTATCTCAAAATTTCATGCCTTGTCTGTGGTGTTAGATTTGGGAACCAATAATATCAAAAACTTTGTTTTCATTAATGGATGCTCTTCTTCATATTTTAGATATTTCTCTCATTCGGATTAGTGGGGAAAGTGAAAACTTCATCAAAGAAGGTAAAATACTGAGATAAAATTTAGTTCCCCATATATCCAATAATACTCCACCTCATCATGTAAGCAATAGTTCAAATGGAAGCTGATTTTATGAAGAACATTTGCTCCAAATTTTAGGCAATTTAGCTCATTGGATCACTGGAAAATACAAATTTTGTCGAAGATGGTAGAATACTGAGAGAAAACTCAATCCTCCATATCTCAAAAAATTAATCCACTTAATCATGTAAGAAATGTCTCAAATGAAAGATAATTTTATGATGATCATTTGCTCCAAATATTAGGAAATCTGGCTCATTGGATCACCGGGAAAATGTAGAGACATTTTCAGATGCTTTAGGAAAAAAAGGAGCTCGTGGCTGGAAAATTCTTTCTCAAATAGAAAATAAAGCATGTCATGAAAGCCCCCAAGTGATATATCATATGAAAGGAGTTTTGAAATGGAGAATTTTGGAAAAATTTCAAGGTTCTTCAACCATGGGATCATCGATAATCAACAAAAGACCATTTTGGAAACATAGAGCACGAAGCTAGTTTTAATGGCTCCCATAGAGGCAAAATTTAAATTTTTAATGGAGTTACATGTTACACTTCATCTATTTTCATGTTGAGGTGATTTTTTGGGGGGAAAAGCTAGTTTCATAAATGACTCAAAGTTGGGGTTTGAATCCCCCTCTCCTTTAGCACTTTAATTCACATTTAACCACACATGCTTAACCTAGGTCAATCAGAGGTTAGAGGGTGAGCTGAACCCATTTAAAATAGGGGAAATTTGAGCTGAGTGGATAATGGGGATACTAATTTTTAATTTCCACTAGATTGTGATAAGCTGTCACCACGTGAGATCATGTGAGGGAGATGGAGGAGTTGAAAACAGGTTCTTGGGAGCTTATATGAGGTCCTCCATGTGTCCGAGGGATAACTGCAATGAGCTTTGGTGCACTTCTTTATCCCAACTATATTATTGGATATTGGGATAAGGGACAACAAGCTCACAAAAATATGCCATGAGTCGAGCTTCTCATGAGGCGCCAAGTTAGTCTTCGCACAAGTTTGCAACTTTTCCTAACAACCTGGGTTGTTACTAAAGTGATGAAAAACATTCTTCCCCATTGTCCGCTTGAAATTTGGTGTCCCCATTGTCTCCTTGCCCAAAGGTACAAGGGACAAGGGACAAGGGACAAGGGACAATTGAGGTCAAAAAACCTGCCACTTACTTCACGATAACGTGAAATAAGAACATGAGAATGTTTTTTCTGCCCTATGAGAAAACCTTAATCATTTCATGTTGTATAGTATATTTTTTTATAGGGAAATAGGACAATGAATCCAATAAGAGCATTTAGAAACTCTGAAAATCAGTTATTCATAAATTTTTCTTATATCTCCATTTTGAGTAGAAAGGCATGCCACTTCAAGTTGAGTTGCAAGGAGAGTTTGCAAAAAGAATGAACTAAACCAACACTTGGGTCATGACGGGGGTTTGATGTTCTTTCATTCTACCTTTTTTTAGGATCCCAATTCCACTCAAGGTGCCCAAAACCTTTGGTACAAAATCCTTGTCCAAAATGGCCACAATGCTTCAGTGTTGGAAAGGTTTCGTTAGTATGTTTCAAAAACTTTTTCTTACCTATTCCATTGTTGTAATATTTCTAATGACTATAATTTTAACCCCCAACACCCTCCTAGAGTTCTTGAAACCTTTTCTATAAGTTGACCTTTCAATAAAGCACACACCCATTTCCCCCAAAAATTACATGGAGAGAAAATTTTCCAAAGACCACTCTAGTTCCCGCACAATCTCTTCTAAATCATATTGTCATGGAGAAAAATCTAACACCTTTTTGTTAATTATTTAATGTCCCTTTTTAGGCTTAAACTAAATAACAAGGGTTTCGTCACAAACCCTAAGAATCAGATCTGAAAAATGCACCAACCATAGCTAACATTAATATGATTTTTATAATAGTAGATCCAACAATATTAAAAACCCTAACAACAAACTAGAAATTACACTTTAGGGTATCAAAACCAATTTAGAACATTAATTAATATCCCTCTAGGGAAGCGAACTATACCAACACTTAGGAGCAGCCTTCACATGCAATATAGGCTAGAAATTAACATATAAATATCTCAAATACTAACCAACAAGATGGAATTTGGAGAAAATGTATATTTTTTAAATTTAATTTCAAGTGTAAATACACCTAAATATTCTAAAATTTATAACTCCATGAATACTTGGAGTTTCAACACAAACTGATGTTCAAAATGATCTCAAAGATACCAGCTATCCAATGAAAGTGAAATCAGATTTCTCCAACCATGGAAACCCCCTCAAAACTGATCCCAAACTTTCCAGGTGGGTCACTCTAAAGAAGGAAGGGTGCCAACACACTATAAAATGTCCAAGTTGAAGTACAAGTGCCTTATGCATGGATGAATACCTTGTTGTTCCGAAATTTTCCAATTAAGTCCACTTGTGACTCTCATATGAAGCCACTAATGCAAAAGATGAGGGTTTTCGTCCACAAATGTTGTGACTATTGAGGGTTTCCATCCTCAATATGATCCAATGAGGGTTTCATCCTAAAGTAGAGCCAAACCAAAGGTTTTATTCTTCAATGGAGAGTAGGGCACACCATGCACAAACCCAAGATATCAATTTTTGAAATAAACATGCATAACTTTCCTTAGGCCATTCAATCCACCTTTATATCCTCTCCTTTTGGTGCTAAGAGTAATAAGGACGAATTTTTCCCCCATGATTGACCTCTTTAAGTGCATGCTTCTATTATTAATTTGTCTTTCTAAGCTCTCCAACCCAGTTGACTTGTCCTTAGGAGGGAAAATACAAAAAAAACATTCATAGCAATGAAAAAAATATAAATGAAACCCACATACTTCCCTTGCTCAAATTCTTCTTGGCCATGGGAAGAAAAATGGAAAGAAGTATTCATTTGGAACTAATTTGAAAAAGGGGACATTACAGTCCTCCCTTCCCGAAATTACTTGTCCTCAAGAAATTGTAAGTTCCCGGATCCCAAATAAGTCTCAATCGCTCCTTCTTTGTGTAATTGCCACCCAAACTTTGGTTGCGCACAATTTCCTGCATGTTGTCCCAAATACCAATGTAATTTTTCATTTCTCTTTCAGAAATCAGAATGAAGGTGAATTGAATTCCACTTTCGCCTGAACAAAAGATCACAAGATGGTATAGTTGTAGGAAACACAATATACAATTTCCTGGATGTCCTTTAATGACCCAAGAAAGTGAAAAAATCAAAATGGAAATGCACCAAACTGATTGTATGGGGGTTGTATAATGACTTTAAAAGTCATGAAATGCTCAAAATTCCTTCCCAAACAAGAATTCTTTTGTACCTAGTGAATCTATATGATGATGTTCTTTATACCTCACTATACTACAATTGTTTTCACCCATATTGTGGTTGTTAAAAGGTGTTTTCATGCTTGAAAACTGATTGGTAATGATTGAAAATAATCTTGTAATGGTTGTACATACCTCATCTTTGAACCGATTGCTTAGGAGCACCATTGAGCATGTCATGAAAGCCGATAAAAGATTGAGACAATTGTGATCAGCTACATAACCAACATAGCCCAACAAACTTTCTTTTGAATCAATAATGGAAAGTACCTTAATGACATGGTAATTCTTTTCAATACCTTGGGCAGATGTCCACACAATTGCATCCATGGGATACAAGGATTTCCCCATTCTGTCAACCCAAGACAACTCCCCTAAAAGTTATACTTTACAGATGTGGCCTTTTTGTAGTGACTCTTCCTTCATTATGTTGCTAGAAGGTACAATAAACTTCAGATTCCTCCACATAAGTTTCATTATAAACAAAATGCAAGAATCATATAAACCATTAGAAGCCTTTACCTTGTTTTTTATAAGGTCATCTGGAATCTCCATGTTATAGTCAATTTGGAATTCACTCAAACCAACTCTATATCTATGGCTGAAAGTGGTGTTTTTCACCCTATTATGATCATCATAATTCACTTTATAATAATAAACATTCTTATCAACTGTGAGCAATCCTTGTTGTAGAGAAAATTTTTATTGCAAGTGCCTTACTTGCTGCCCCGAAACAAATGTCCTATGTTCCTTCTTGCAAACTCCTTCCATGATGTCATTAGCAAGCTGATTTTTGACATAACCAGTAGTGATAATATTTTTCGAGATAGTTGTTATTTAAGAGAGCAGCCCACCATGTGACTCCGAAATATTTGTTTCAGTATGCACTTCTTTCTTCATGCCATGAATTTTGATTTCTTCAACTTGGTAAAAAAAATTGTTCTTTTTCATGATATATGAGGGTGAACTCCCCCAATATTTGCAACCATCGAACCCCAAGAACAATTTCATCATTAGCTAGTTCAATCACAAAAAAAAAACATCACATACTTCATGAAATCCCAAGAGATTTCTAGTTGTACTATTTTCCTTGCACAAAGTATGATGGTGTCATTCTCTACCAGCATAGTGACCCCTTGGTTATACCCTTCACTCAGAATGGGTGATAAGCATGAGTGCCACACATTAGAGTAAGGGTATTTCCCTTCCACCATATTCTCTCTAGATATTTCATATTTATGGAATCATAGAATGGAAATAAAATTTACCAACATGCCCTTGATGCCTCAAACATTGGTATCCTCCCAACACTTCACCAATCTTCAACATGCAATTTTTTATTTGAAATTGAGCCCAAGAATCCACACAACAAAAGTACTTACCTCATTATTCCATGGATTATGAGGTGCATAATAATTTCCAATCAATGATGACATAGGAGGACATAACAAGCATGAAATCTGATCACCTTCCCCAACCCATTGTGTGTGATGGCAACATACCAACAATGGCATATCAACAAGCAACCAAACTAAGATAATCATGTACATGGGGCTACCTATGACACTCTTATGACTTAGAATTTCTGAGTTAAGAAAAACACTCAGAAAATACCCTAATATTATCCTTCTTTCACACATGATGTCATCCTCATAGGTACTTAGTAAATCTGATTTGACTTCCTTATGCGGCTATGTGACCATTAGAATTCAATAAACTATCATAGAACATCAACGGATTTATTTTCGCTTATGTAATGTCATCCTCTTTTCCCTTATGCAAATCTGATTTCTTTTCAACAATTTTCCGTAAGCACCCATTAAAAACCAATGCAATATCATTAATTATTGAAGAACTTATACCTTAGGACACATTTTCTATGATTTCCCTAGGTTCATGCTTTAACCCTTCATCAAATTGTGATGTCTTGATGTTGTTGTTCTAAAAATCAGTCAAGAGCTTTACCTTGGCAATGGTGATGGGGGCTTCTAGGGATTCAATGGGTTGTTCCCTCTCAATTCCCAACAACTTTGGTTGTTCTTCTTCCTTCTTTGATTCAAGCTTCACAATTTTCCATTCTTCAACTTATGGCATGGGTTCCTCTATGGCTTGTTTCTTATCCATTACTTGCATAGGTATTTCTTCTTCTTATGTAGCTTGTGACCTAGGTTTGGGCCTTGATCTTCCCTTGATGACTCCCATGAACTTATAATATGACATGGCATCACAAATTTTCTTTGGAAGAGCCCTATACTCCTCATACCATGTAGCAATGTTGTTCACTTTGGATGGTTAAAATTATGAACTTCCTTTGAAGAGCTCCTTCCACCGTATGGATCTTGAATGGTATGGATCAGCCAAGCCATTGTGTTGGCTAATCTTTCTTGCACTAAGAAAATATTTTCTAGCCTAACATCAACGAAAATTATATCCGTCATTTTGATCTTCTTGTAAGGAAACCCTTAGGCTGGGAAGATCGAATCTGTGATAACACTGTAATGTTCATTTTTAGGGCTTAAACCAAAAATAAGGGTTTGCCCACAAACCCTAAGAATCAGATATGAAAATGCAGCAACCAACACTGACAAATAACATGATTTTTATAATAGCATATCCAACAATATTAGAAACCCTAGCATTGAATTGGAAATTAAACTTTAGGGTATCAAAATAAACTTCTAGCATTAATTAATATCCCTCTAGGGAAGCAAACTATACCAACACTTAGGAGCAACCAATCACAGAAAATATAGGCTGGAAATTAACATAGAAATATCCCAAATACTCAACAATACCAAAAGGTTGTAATCTGGAGCAAATGTATATTTTATAAATTTATTTTAAGTGCAAATACAACCAAAACTTCTAAAACTCATAACTTCTACAATACTTGTAGTTTCAACACAAACCAATGCTCAAAATGATCTTGAAGAGACCGAATATCCAATGAAAGTGAAATTGGATTTGTCCAACCATAGAAAACCCCTCAAAATTGGTCCTAAACATCCCATGTGGGTTGCTCCAAAGAAGGAAGGGTGCCAACACCCTAGGAAATTCCCTAGTTGAAGTAGAAGTGCCCTATTCACGGATGAATACCTTGTTCTGAAATCTGGCAATTAAGTCCACTTGTGACTCCCGTATGTGTAATGCCTCCGTGTTTTAAAAAAAAATAAAAAATAATAATAAATAAAATAAAAGTTTTTAAAATTTAGAAAACCCGTGATTTCTTGGTTAGGGGCATTTTAGGGCAAAGGAAGCCTTTGTGTTTTTTTTTTGTTGTCTTTTTGCTGCAGGGGAGGGAGCGCCGCCACATTGGAGAGAGGGTTTTGACAGATTTTGGAGTTGTTTATGCTTGGGTGGGCACCATTTCAGGTTTTACCAAATGAAAGAACGAAACAGCTCTCATGATGCGAGTTTTGCAGCGAACAGAAGTCATGGTTTCCTCAGGAGATAGTCACACTATTTCACGCACGCAACAAACTGACCTCCAACCTGATGAGTTTTCTTTTACCTGCATACTCCCAGCCTGTGTAAAAAAATGCGCCAGCATTCTCCCAGACCTGCGTGACTGTTATCATAGCATAAAAGACACAGGAGTTTGGTCAGATGTGGTTGTTTCAATGCATTTGTGGATGCGTTGTAGTGTTTAACCAAATGAAACAAGGAGACAGCTTCTCACGAGACAGGTCTTCGGCTGAGCATGGAGCGCGTGGGGGTTCTTTAGGAGACTACCACACTGTTTCTTTCGTGCGTCAAACAGGTCTCCAACCTGATCAGTTTACATTACCAGCATACTTCCAGCCTATGCCAAAATATGAATCCCAAGGCAGGGTTTGGACTTCCATGTGTTTTCCCCCAGTCAGCGCCAAAATAGGAATGTGGAAACAAGTATGGACACCCATTAAAGCATAATGTAAATCTTTTTAGCAATGAATGTGGGGAGAATATTGCAGGTCATGCACATGTGTTAGGGAAAGAGGTTTTAGCAGGTTATCTCCAGGAAACTCTAAATGTTTTTTTTTTCATTATTGTGCAAGGGTGGAGACACATACATGGCACGTGGACTCTGTTTGACAAAATACCTGAAAGATATGTGGCCTCCTGGACTGCAATGATAGCAGGATAAACAACAAAAATGGGTCTGTTAAGAAAGCGTTGAACTATTTGATAGAATGCCTCAAAGAAATGTTGTCTCATGGAATGCCATGATGGCAACATATGCACAAAATGGACGTGAAGAAAAGGCTTGTGATGTGTTTGGCAGAATGCCTCAAAAGATGTGATCTCCTGGAACATACCCTGACCATGTAAGCTTCATTTTTGTTTACTTAGCATTTAACCAAGTAGGATTCAGTGCATGAGGGTTGTAAATACTTCGTTGGCATGAGTGCCTCTTGTAGAATCATGCCGGAAATTAATCTTTATGTTTGTTGGTTTTTGATGAGCACATGAGAATGTGCAAAATGTGGAGGCATGCTTAAGGCATGTGAAGTGTACGACTAAATGTCTTCGAAAATCATGGTCTAAGGGTTGCAAGTCTTGAGGCCATGCATAGAAGGAGGAAGATCTCGTCCTATCCAAACTACAACAATAAGAAACCATGTGATCATGCTCAGCGAGTGGTGGCTCGGATCCAGAAGGTAGGAGAAATGTGATCAGAGTAGCAGAATGGTTTTCAAGTCTGTAGTTACAGATTTTATTGATAGACGTGTATGCAAAATGGTGGAGCTGAGGACGCTCGTGGACTGGTTGACGAAGTGCCCAAGCAAGAGACTGAACCCAAGCCTGCAGCTTCGACCGACTTCATTCTCCAGGCATGGTTCTTCTTTCCTTACCTCTCATAATTCTCGTGTTTTAGTTTTCTTTTGCAACTAAATACAATATTAAGTTAATAGATTTTTAATATAGCTAAGTGTTTCTTCAAGTCATTGCAAAACAATAAAGTGTCGTGTCACAACTCTCGAAGCCATTATAACTCGCCTACTTTAAAACATGAACTATTCACCCTCGCTTCGAGATGATCTAGAGAAACTCTTACCCCTTTTGATCGCTTCAATATCGTTTTAACGACCAGACAAATTTGACTCTCCATTGATTAAGTTGACCTCCTTCCTGCTGAAAATAGTTAAATTTTGCAACTTTCAGAGACTCGCTAAGTACCCTTCGCAACTCTGGAAATGAGATGTGAAGTTTCATTCGTGTACCTTGGTATACGAGGAGTCACCTTGATTTTTGGTTTGACCCGAAACGATCATATGACATCCTTTTGACGCTCTTTTAGGAGCCCTGTTACACCGGTCTACAAGAATGGATAGCTGTTAAAATTAGAAAGTTGGCTTCCGTTTGGGACCACCAATTGAAACCCGGAAAGAGAAATCACGTTCCGTCTTCGCAAACCTCTAGCGTTTATACTAGACAAATGCATGGAACATTCAGCATAGGAAAGAGTACCTTTCGGGATAGTTTGGCGAAGTCATTTTGTAGGCCTCCAGGGTCGCAATTTGACGAGGTCAAACTGGTCCAATTTTGTCTTGTCGCTCCAGAAAACTTGATCGCCATTTGAACATGGTTTTCTAGTTCTCAATTCCGTTGTCTCTGATGAATTCTCTTTATATAGGGGAACTGAGTAGGAGATGTCTCGTTGCATGCTTCTCCATCTAACGTTCAGTTATGGATGCGGTTTTCTAGGCACTCGAGCTAACTTTGGTCATGTTTACAACTGGGTGAACTATGACCAGTGGCCCCAGAAAAACTAGCCACCAAACGCAAACCGTTCTCTCTTTTTCAATTCCGTCAGTTGCAATGAACTTCTTGATATATCTGGGGACACGTAGAAAGTTAATCGTGATGTGCATGCTCATCGGAAGATAACCTTTGGAAGCAGTTTCTCAGCCTTCGAGCCCGTTTTGTACGTTTTGTAGCTAGTGAGAAAATGTAAAAGTAGAAAGTTGCGGGACCCTCATAGGGTTACCAAACCACCCTGGAAACTGTTTAAACACACGTAAATAACTGTTTAAAAACACTATAATGAAACTTGTTGTGTGTATTAGAACTTTTGGCAAAATGATGTTTTCTCTCTCTTCCTTTCTCTTTCTCTCTCCTGGGTTTATAAAATGAAGAAAAATAAAATGCAATGAATACATGCTTCTAGACCTTTTTATTTCAATTGCAAATTGTAATTATTGTTAGATGTAAATGGGAAACTGAAAAATGAGAATTATGATTGATTAGGGTGGATGCCATGCCAACGATTTATCGCTGATATCATGCTCATGTGGGTTTTGCAGGATGGAAGAATGACGACAAAAAAAAGGCAATGTGTAATTTAATTATTATTATTGTAATTTTATAGGTCATTGTAAAATGAATAACTGTCTAATGTAGTCTCTTGTTACAGAAAAGTTATATTTGAAATTTGTTAATATGCATGAGATGCTCGTTTTAGGGATAACTTAGGAAATGTGCCTCTAATCACCAGTTCAATTTGATTCTTAGTTGTGTATGGCAAAAGAAAGATTATATATATATATATAGTAAATGAAATCGAAGTTAATACATTGTAGTACCTTCTCAGTATTTAATAAATGATTAAATTAATTATTAGGTTACCTTCTTACATTGCAGACACATTAAAGAGTTTTAATGGGAACACTCAACCCTAATAAAATATTTGTGCTAACTTGCCCACATGTGTGATTCTTTTGTTTTACCATATAAGAAATAAACCGTAGAACAACCTTAAACTTTGCACTCGATGCAACCTCCTAGGTTAGGTAAATAAAACCCCTAGTTGGAGTTATCATCATAGTCATTAGGTTTAACGACATTATCGTGAACCCATATTTTAGGAATGTTATGCTCCAACTTTATCCAAAGTATGTGATTTCCTTCTAGTTTTGGTAACGTGAGAAGAATGTCCTCTCTTCAAGTCCAACACCGGGCTGAGTGGTGAAGACCGCCTTGGAAGTCACCTTATGAGCCCTTGTTAGAAGGAATGACTAAGCAGTGTAACCTTCCCATTTGTGGAGTAGGTAGAGATATAACTCCCTTGTATCCTATTGGATTTTCGGGCCTTACGAAATTAGATTTAGAAATTAACTTCATCAGTGAATGGAATCCCTGTTGGATCCAAACGACCTAAATGAAGGTCGTGATATAGTTGTTCTATGTCTTGCATTCTCGTTAGTGAACCCTTTTGTCCCTCGTAGATAAATGTCTTGTCTTGGGCTTGTGAAAATTTAGTGCCTTGATCTTTTCACCAAAGGATTATAGGTTAAATACATTTTAACCTTAACCACACCTATAATAGAGATTAAAGCCCTGGGTGAAAATTGGAATTAAGCTTAACCATGTGCTTCTTTAATATGTCAAACAAGTACTTTTGTAACTCTTATGTTTAAAACAATAGTAATAATGAGACCCTAGTGCGACGCAAAAGTAAATCATATGAGGGTAAAACCAAAATTTGAGGTTAGGAATAATGTCACTGGGAGTCCTTAAGACTTAATTTAAACATCTTCACGTGTTACAAGGAATATAAATTGCCTTGGTGTGACCAAATGTCGACAAAACAAAAAGATATGCATATAAAAATCAAATTTGGAATTCAACAAGTTATTGAACTATAATAATAATAATAGCGAAATAACTAATCCGTGATCGATGGATGTTCTTGGGGAAAAAACTATTTCAAATCGATGTCTTTCTTAATCCCAAGATTTCATCTTGACATCACATTAGGTTCACTTGTGTAGCAAGGTTAAATTCCAAACTTTGAATAATCGTTTTGGGAAGCATAATCTTAACATAAGAATTAGAGAGTTAGAATTTTGTATAAAATTTGGAATATGGAAAATACTTAGGCAAGTTATGAAAATTGGCATAAGGGTAAGGAGCAAAATCAAATGGTTGAACAAAAAAGTGAAAGGTAAAACGAATTTCTCAGGGACATGTAGGTGGAAAAAGGGGGAAAATCATGCTTACTTAATAAGGATCTTGGAAAGTTAGCCGTAACTAAAATACATTTAAAGTAATGATATGTCGTGGGTTCGCCGTTCCTAAAGTCACGTTTCTTGTGGTTGGGTCTTTGTTAGTATTCGTTCGTTGGTAAGAGTGTGGTATTGACATGTCGATGTCGTTTGCATGTGTCTATGTGAGTCGATGACTTATGTGATTGTTGCATGTGTGTTGAATTTTGTACTTGGAGCCCTTACTGTATTGTGTGTCATGAGCAATGTAAGTCAAAAAAAAAATATCCTACCATTTTACTGTTGTATTTAGGTGTGTTAAATGTGGGCACAACAGTGTGAAGCCACCAATGCAACAAATGAGGGTTTTCGTCCCCATGTGTTGTGACTATTGAGGGTTTTCCGTTCTCAGTATGATCCAATGAGGGTTTCATCCTCAAAGGAGAGCCACATCAAAGCTTTTCGTCTTCAATGGAGAGTAGGGCATATCGGACAAAAACCGAAGATATCAATTTTTGAAAGAAACATACATAAGTTTCCTTAGGCCATTTGATCCACCTTTATATCCTCCCCTTTTGGTTCCAAGAGTCACAAGGGTGACTTTTTCCCCACGACCAACCTCTTTATGAGCTCTCTAGCCTAGTTGACTGGTCCTTAGGAGGGAAAATACAAAAAGAAGCATTAATAGCAATGAAAGAAAACATAAATGAAACCCAAATACTTCCCTTGCTCAAATACTTCTTGGCCACGAGAAGAAAAATTTCAAGAAGTCTTCATTTGAAACTAATTCAAAAAAGGGACATTACAAACTACAATTTGAGCCCCTAAAATGATTTGAGGCTCCTAAACCTTTCCTAGGGATTGACTTTTGAAAATAGGCAATTTGGGAAATTTTGACAATTTTAACAAGTTTGACAGAAAAGGGGCAAAAATTTTCAATAGGGTTGTCAGGTAAAATGCCTAGATATTTTACATGCCAACAAACCTATTGTTCATGCTTTTTGAAGTTTCTTTCTAGAACATTAATTTCTTGTCGTATATAATAACTAGGATTCATGATAGACCCTTTAAGCTTAGTTTGGCCTAAAGAATAGAGTGAAATACCACCACTAGAAAAGGATTCCAACATCATTATCACATATATCATCACAAGGGAGTGAAAGGAGCGACCATTGTTACTTTTAGTGCAAGCCTAATTGGGTTAGTTTGGAATTCTTGAATAGTACACATCTTTTGATCTTTCCTCATTTATGTAACTTCCCTTGCTCTAGATTTAGATCCCTAAAATCATGTTCGCATTTTTCTTCTTTTCTACTTCATCATTATGGAAATATAATATGCTATATTTCCATTACTCATAAATTGCACAAAACATACATTCAAAACTATGAATTCCAGCTTAAGAAACCAATTTTAGTCAAAGATTTAGGGAAATCAATAAAAATAATGTGTATATTATTGCATCTTCATTTCAAGTGTACTTACACTATGACACTTATAAATACGATAAGAGACATTCTACAACAACAATTGGGGTAGGGGGCAATGGTTGGCTATAACGCTATGAATGTGTTTGCTTTAAATTTTGACTTTAAATTTGGTGTCCATTTGACTGTTGCTAAAATGTTTTCTTCTTTTTTCTTGGAGATGTCAATTAGTTATATCTTTGGCCATATGGTGGAGCTTAAAGCCCCTTTTTTCTTCAAAAATATTGTTTGTAACATGACATATTAATATACATACACTGACATCATTTATCATCATTTAGTAGGAAATTTCTTGAAAAGATAATGAAGTTATTAATAATGACAGTGTGCTAAAATCCAAGATAAGATGCTTAAGATGCATTTTAATAACAGTCAACAAAAAGAAATATTATTGAATCAAGTTGGATCCTAAACTAAAAGTAAATGTTGACTTTAAACTATGATGTATGGGTTCGTTGCCTCCCTTCCCATACCCCCTACATATGTACCCAGTACGTGTTAAACACACACTTATACTGAGAGGAGGGGTGAATTAGTATAAGAAAAACTTGTAATAATTCAAAACTTTAATAGTTAGAACAACAACAATCTCACACAATTTAAAAATTATGCAACACAAGAGGAACACAATATTTACGTGTAAACTCCTTCGACAAAAAACCACGACAATATATATATATCTGTGTGTATGTGTATGTGTATGTGTATGTGTATCTATGTATCTATGTATGTATGTATGTATATGCACACACAATTACAATTTGTGTAGTCACCAACCTACTGGAGACAACAATCCCCAATGCCAAGCACCAACTTAATAATTCAGGTACCAATATTTTATGTTGAGCATCAACTTAGCAAGAGACACCAATCTCTTTGGTATATGAGGCACCAACCTCCAAACTGATGATGATACTACCTTCGTAGTGTTGTTGTTTCAAAAAATGATGGAGGCTTTTATTTCCTCTTCACAAATATGTTTGTCTTCTCAAGATATAACTCTTATTTCACACTTATAAAATTATGCTCTTTTTCCTAATGATATTCGCTCAAAATTTTCCCGTCCTCCATTCAACAAATCTTATTTTTATAGCCCAAAAATGCCCTTTCAAATGGTCATGACTCTTCACCCGATAAGGTCGGCCTTCTTCAAGGGAGGTCGATCACATAAAAATAAATCATTTAATCTTAATGGAGGTTTGTTGGCCCATTAAATAAATGTTGTCCCTTCATGAATTCGCTGCACATTTTGGTATACAAATATTACATTCACTATTATTAAATATGATCATTGTAAGACATAAATCTGATCATTGTTATTTATATTTTGATCGTTTTGCATTCTTTGTTGACATCAATGACTCCTTTAACATCAATGATAACATTTCCAACAATCTTTCCCTTCGTCATTGATGGAAACCCTACAAAGAAATAATCATCTTCAAAATAGAATACTATTCCTTTCCGTACTTTTTCATCTTGTTATACTACTCCCCCTTTCTTTTACTCTCCCACTTTGACATCAATGAAAAAGGGTTGTCCACAGTGCTCCCCTTGAACTGATACTACTCCTTGAGACTTAAGTGACTCGATGAGAAGGGTATCACACCCTACTTGTGTCTAAGGTACTCATAATCCCTTTTGAGAGGAGTTATATGAAAATGTCTGCTATCTTCTCCTCTGTCGCAATGTATTCCAACTTAACATTGTTTTCAGATACTTGCTCTATCAAGTAATGACATTTGATCAGAATATATGCTTAGTTCTAGAGTGCACAACCAGATTCTTCGAAATGTTAATTGCAATAATATTATCACAAAATATAGAAATGAGATCATCATTTTCTACCTTAATATCTTGTAGAGTATGCTTCATCCATAGAACCCATGTGCACCACAATATTGCTTCTATGTATTCTACCTCCGCTATGGACAAGAAAACATAAGGCTATTTTTTGCTCAACCAAGACACTAAATTTCCACAAAGGAAAAATGTTCCTCCACTTGTGCATGTCACATGCGCAATCTACATCTGTATATGTTGTTAAGGTGAAATCTACACCTCTTGGGTACCACAAACCATAATCTAAAGTGCCTTTTAGATATATGAATATTCTTTTAACTGCTTGCACATGTGTTTCTTTTGGGGCTACTTCGAAATGTGCAACTAAACCAAATGCTTGCATGATATCTAGCCTAAAGGATGTTGTGTACAATAAGTTGTCAATCATTTACATGTATAGAGTCTGATTTTCTACGGGAGACTCGTCATCCTTACTCAACTTACATCCTGTAACCATAGGTGTGTTGACTGATTTGCAATTTTCCATTTCAAACTTCTTTAAAATCTCATTTACATAGTTTGAGAGAAAAATATCCCCTTTTCAAATTGAGGAATTTGTAAACCAAGAAAAAATGACAGTTCTCCTAGCATTGACATCTCAAACTCATTTTGCTTATCTTTAACGAACTCTTGGTACATTTTTCTATCATTTCCTCCAAAAATAATATCATCTACATACACAACAACAATGTATTGATGATTACCTTATCTCTTAATGTAGAGATTACTATTTGTTCCTCTTTTGAACCCTTGAAGAAGATTTGTGTCAAGTCTTGAATATCATGCTCGAGGGGCTTGTTTTAGCTCATATAGTGCCTTCTTCAATTTTCACACAAAATCCTTATTTTCTGACAATAGAAAACCTTCTAGATGCTCAATGTAAATGTCTTCATCTAATTTTCCATTTAGAAACGCATATTCGACATCCATTTGAAAAACCTCAAAAAAAATTCTAGCATATGCCAAAAACATTCTAATGGCTTCTAATCGAGCAATAGGAGCAAATGTTTCTTCAAAATCAATACCTTTCACTTGAGCATACCCGTTACATACTAACCTCGCCTTATTTCCAGTTACTTCCCCATCTTCATTCAACTTATTTCTTAAGACACATTTTGTGCCAATCACATTTTTGTTCTTTAGTCTTGGAACAAGTTCCCAAGTTTCATACTTCTCTATTTGATTCAATTCTTTCTCCATAGCATTGACCCAATGTTCATCTTTACTAGCTTCTACAATATTTTTAGCTTCTATTTTTTATAACAAAGAGAAATTGGCTCGCTCATATGTACTTACTATCCTCCGTCGAGTTTGCACCCCAACATCTTTATCGCCAAGAATCAAATTTTTCTACATGATTCTTCTAAACACATCTCGATGGTGCCTTAGTATCTTCACATTCCTCTCTTCAATTTCTTCTTTGACTTCATTTTGGTTTGATTCTTTTGAGCGATCACTTACTTGTGTGGTCACCTTATGTTTTTTTGAACTCATTCACTCTTACATCGACACTTTCCACAATCTTATGAAGTCTTTTATTATAGCATTTGTAAGTTTTACTCCTTGAGAAGTATCCAAGAAAAATACCTTCATCAGATCTAGAGTCAAACTTTCCCAAATCTTCATCATTTCTTTTAATATAACATTTGCTTCCGAACACCCAAAAGTATTTAACGGTAGTTAGTAAGGTGTTTTGGTATTATTTACTCTGATTTTTCCTTTGTTAACAATGTAAACCACCGTCTTAACTTCTTCTCCCCAATACCTATCTGACGATTTGGACTCATTCAACATAGTCCTTGCCATCCCCTGAATTGTTCGATTCTTTCTTTCAGTAACTTCATTTTGTTGTGGAGTTCATGCAGTTGTGAGTTGTCTTCTTATTCCATGTTCCTCACAAAAATTTTACGAATTGGTCTGAAAGAAATTCTCCTCCTCTATCTGATCTCAAACACTTAATCTTCAACCCAGTTTCATTTTCTACCAATGCTTTAAAAAATTTAAAGTTCTCAAATGCCTCAAATTTATCCTTTAGAAGAGCTACCCATGTCATTTTAGAATAGTCATCAATTAACAACATGAAGTAAATCTCACCTTTTAAACTTTGAGCTCTTGTGGGCCCACACAACTCTGTATGAGTCAATTTCAAAGGCTTCGTTGTTGAATATTCCTTTGATTTGAATTTGCCTCTAGTTTGTTTTCCATGCTGACATTTCTTACAAATGGTGCTTGCAGGCTTTGTGATTTTTGGCATGTCTCTCACACACTGCTTATTGTTGATTTTTCACCACATTGTCAAAATTCATATGGTCCATTCTTCTGTGTCATAACTAACTCTCATCTAATTCTGTCATATAACATCTTTCTTTCTTAACTTCACTGAGCACATACAAGTTATTTGTGGTTTTGTTTGCATCTGCAACTAATCTTCCTGAATCATCTTTTCTTTACAATCTTGAGGATGGAAAGTGAGGATGTGTCCTTGATCACACATTTGACTAACACTTAGGAGGTTATGCTTCAACCCTTCAACATACAACACATTCTCAATTTTTGTCTTTCCATCATTGAGACCCGACATTACCTTTACATGTTATCCTTGTTAAGGAATGGAACTTGCTTTTATCTCATGTCATGTGGCTCTAGCATCCACTATTAATGTACCAATGTTGCTCTTCATTTTGCACATGAAAAGCAATTTGAACAACCATAGCTTTCTCTCTCTTCCTTTTGTTTCTTCTTCCAAGCTTGTGTAGATTATATTTTCTACATGGCCAGGGTATCCACTTTCCTAGTTTGCTTTGGATTCTATGCAGAAACACTTTTACAGTATTGTGTTATATGACCAACTTTGTTGCATTTATAACACACAATATCATATTCATTCTTATCTGATAGTGCAACAAATGAGTTATGATTTCTACTTAAATAACCATAAGCACTTTTGTTCCAACTATTATTCATTTCCTGAACCTTACAATCTATTGCCTTGTGACCAAAATTGTTGCATAAGAAACAATAGCCATAAAAAGAGTTTTGATACTGGATCATGTAAGGTTGCTTTGGATAGAAGGATCTTCTGCGGTTTCTTGCGGGAACCTTATGCCACTTGTTCTCATCTTTGTTATCCTTTTGAGGAATGCCATTCTTATGAGGTGTCTTATATTCTTTCTTCGGAGGTTCAAAATTTTGTTCTTATGAGGTGTCTTATATTCTTTCTTTGGAGTTCCAACAAATTTTGGATTCAAATCCTTCTTAGTAACCTCTTGTTTTTACTTCATAATCAAGACCCGTCTTGATGCATGACCTTTGGCTATTAAGAATGTTATCCAAGACCTCGGTGCTCTTTTCAAAATTTAAGTTATATTTAGCTTATCACTAGACTTCTCCAGTTCCTTTCTTAAATCAACTATTTCATATTCAAGCTTAGCACAATTTTCCTCTTTTGATTTCCGCTGATCTTTTACTACCTCAATTCTTTTAGCTTGTTTTAATTGAGTTTTCAGATTGATAATAATCTTTTCAAACTCTTCAAAGTTTTGAGATATGGTCAATTGTGAATTTCCACCTTCATATTTTTGAAGATGTAATTTTTGCTTCAAGTTCTTTTTCTTACATCACTTTATTTCACCAAAGGAACAAACAAGTTCTTCCAGATCTACTTCTCCTTCATCCTCAAAATTATCTTCCTCTTCCAAAAACATTTGGTTTTCATCATTATTTGTGTTTATTGCCATGAAAAGTGTTTCTTCTCTATCACTCTCTTCTTCTGAGCTACTCTCCTTCTTAGTGTGGAGGCTTTTATTCTTTTTTCATATTTTCCTGGCTTATAATTCTTTATGTATGGATGTTTGTTCTTTCCTACCTTAACAAGTTCTTCTTCATCAATATTATCATCTTTTGCATGAGGACACTTAGCAAAAAAATGTCCTATCTCACCACAATTGAAACATTTAAAAGGAAGCTTACCTTTATACTTGCCAGATCGATTTTTCAAATTTCTCACAAAAAGAACTTCTTTTGATTCATCACTTGACTCAGGCTTTGCTTTTTTGACCCTTTTTGGCAACTTCCTGCTTTGACGATTTTTTTGTTTCTGTCCTCATTTCCTATACTGTGAGGATTCCATGCAACTCATCCATCTTTAGCGTGTTTAGATATTTTATATCCTCAATTGCGGACATCTTAGGATCAAATCTTAAGGGGAGAGACATTAGCACATTTTGTACTATTATTGATTCTTTTATCTTTTCACTGAGACCTCTGATGGTATTCACAATTTCGTCCACACAAAGAAGATAGGTTGTAACATGCTCTTCTTCTTTCATTTTTAGACTCTCAAACTACCCTTTGTGGGTTTGGAGTTTAGCATGTGTTACCTTGGTGTCTCCCTCATAAATATTTTGTAGTTTGTCCCATGTCTCATTTGCGGTGTCACAATGCATAACTTTGACAAACTCAAATTCAGACAAGCGACATAATATTGTGTTTAAGGCTTTGGCGTTGTTTTCATTGGCCCCCCCCCCCCCCCCCCCCCCCCCCCCTCTTTATGGCTTGCAGAGTTATATATCCCGTTACTCCCGATTACCAAGTATCAAACCCTATAGCCATTAGATAGGTTTTCATTCGTACGCATTAGAAAGCATAATTGGTTTCATCGAATAACGGAGCCGTGTTTGTGGAGAAACCCTCTAGTACTTGATTATTTGTCATGTGTGCTACCGAGATCTACCTTCCACCGATTAGACCGTTCCTGAAGGAACCGACTCTGACACCAATTGTTAAACACACACATATACTGAGAGGGGGGTGAATCAATATAAAAAAAACTTTTAATAATTCAAAATTTTAATAGTTAGAATAGCAACAATATCATAAGATCTAAAAATTATGCAACACGAGAAACACAATATATATATATATATATATATATATATATATATATATATATATATATATATCTCTTTTTTTGGATAAGGTAAAAAAGGTTTGGTTTTGAATGGACCAAAAAACCCTTTACATAGAGAGAATCTAGGTAAAGAAGCCAAGGAAGCAAAGTCAAAACTTGACAAAAGGCCGCCTCACACCAGAGCCAGATCACACCAAGTCTGAAATATTAACCATTACAATTTTTTATATAAAATTATAAAAAAAACTAAGTAGTAGAACACAGGAACATAGAACAAGAAAATGACAACAAAAGGCCAACCATTAGTTCTCCTTGGCACTGGACTTGCTGCGAGTTCTAGCACTCAACCTGTTGTCCTTCCTACCAGTGACTTCAATGATAACACGTTTTGGTCTTTTCTCCACCTTTTCCTCAGGCTGGGTGTCCGCCATCTCTGTATCAACATTTCCATCAGTCTCAGAATCAGTGGTGTGTTCAATGTCAGAACAGTTAAGTCTACGTCTCATATTTTGCTTCTTGTCCACTTTAGCCACTTGAACTTGAAGAATAGAAACCCTCTACTCCTGCATGAAAACTTCAACATGGATGCCCCCAATTCTCTTGTTCTGGACTCCAATTTTATGGTGGCGCTCCTTCAGTTCCAATGTCAGATTATTTATATATAACTCTTTTACAATTCATATAGGCACCAACTTACTGGAGACACAGATCCCCAATGCCAAGCGCCAACTTAGCAATTCAGACACCAATATTTTCTGTTGAGAACCAACTCAACAAGAGATGCCAATCTCTTTGTTATATGAGGCACCAACCTCTAAACTGATGACAATACCACATTCGTAGTGTTGTTGTTTCAACAAATGATGGAGACTTTTATTTCCTCTTCACAAATTTGTTTTGTCTTCTCAAGATGAAACTCTTTTTTCACACTTAGAAAATTATGTTTTTCTTACTAATGATATTCGCTGAAAAATTGTTCTTTCTCCATCCAACAAATCTTCCTTTTATAGCCCAAGAATGCCCTTTCGAATGGTCATGACTCTTCACCCCAATAGGGTCGGCCTTCTTCAAGGGAGGTCGACCACATAAAAAACAAAACATTAAATCTCAATGGAGGTCGGTTGGCCCATTAAATAAATGTTGTCCCTTCATGAATTCGCCTACACATTTTGATATACAATTATTACATTCACTATTATTAAATCTGATCATTATTATTTTTCTTTTGATCGTTCTGCATTCTCCGTTGACATCAATGACTTCTTTGGCATCAATTACAATATTTCCAACAATATGTATATGTACTAGGTATGGTATTGATACGTTTTAATGTACTCGAACGTACCCACAAGGTTGGGTGGTAAGGGGCTCTAATTTTTTATTTTTTTAAATTGACTTGGTCAATGACCAAAAACAAACCCTAACTCATAAATTAATAAAATAATAAACCCGAAACTCCCCAAAAATCTATAAAAATGCTACTAAGATTGGAGCTAGCACAAGTGTCATGCAAGAATTTGATTTTGAGGAAAATCTAAATCATATATTCTAGATTTGTTTGTATTCATGTTGACGTGATATTCATATATCATATGTATGGCAGACACATTATCAATTAAATGTAAAATCTTAAGTATATTTCATGTTTTGAACATTGATCCTACTATATTTTTTCAAGTTTTGTTTGTATTCGTGCTGACATTATATTCGTATATCATATGTATGGCAGCCACATGATCAATGGAAATGTAAAAACTTAAGTATATTGAATGTTTTGAACTTTGATCCTACTATATTGTTCAAGTTTATAATCTCTTATGGACTAATGTGTGTGTGCGTGTGTGCGTGTTTGCTTGCTAAAGGACACACATGTAATTAATCATATGACAGGAATTCCAATCATCTTTTCACTACCATGCACAAAAGGGCACACTATCTGTATCAAGTCACTTTAAACAGTAACTATTGTATTAATACATATTTTCCTAAGCCATAGTTTGATTAAATATTTTTCAATATCTTTAATAGCATTCTCTATAGTAAGAAAATATGATTTAGTTAAATACCTCACCATTGAGAATGAAAGGTATATTTGAATTTGACATTGAAAATAAATAAAAAATCTCATTGTTAAGATCAAGTGAATTCATAAATGGGGGAATAAAAGTCACTACTAATTCTGTCTTTTTCATGGCAAGAATTGCTAACATACTAATGACAATTTGCTATAAATACAATGGAAAAGAAAACCAAATAGAATGTTAAGATGAACTCCTTCATAGAAGTCAATAAAGGTGTCAACTCATTTCAGGAACTAATGTTTTCTTGTAGTATATTCAAATTTGACATTGAAAATCAAGAAAATCTCATACAATACTGAAATAAAAGTTCAAATCAAGTGAATTCATAGATGGGGGGATAAAAGCCACTACTGATTCTGTCTTTTTCATGGCAAGAATTGCTAATATAGTAATGACAATTTACTTTAAATACAATGGAAAAGAAAACCAAACAGAATGTATAGATAAGCTCCATCAGTTAGTCAGTAAAGGTGTCAACTCATTTCAAGATCTAATCCTTTCTTGCAATCTCTTAAAGATTCGTAAGTGTAGAGATCTTTCATGCTTCAAAAGTCTTATAAACTAATCAATAATAGTTTTAAAAAACATGAAAATACGCTTTCAATCTGCTACAAGAGATAACAAACTAAATTAAAATGTGAAACAACATCTATATAACTTGGCGTAGTTCCCCAGTAAGAAGAGAGAATTTTCGATGTTGTGACAATATGGAAGCAGTCATTACTCCAAGCATGTCTCTTTCTAAGATTCCATTCTTTTTGAACGAATGGTTGTGGAATGTTGCATGTAGAATGGTTTGAAATATTTGTAGGGGATCACCATGGGCAACAAAAAGAATTCCATATCTGCAAAAGAAATGACAGAAAACTAAGGATCAGATTGCCTTTGGTTTTGTTTTGGCGTACTTAGCAAATAGAAGAAACATGCGTAGAACTATAGATCCAGAACAATAATCATGTTATTTTCAAGGAATGACAAGGACATTCTTATTATTATTCGAACATGAAATCATATTTGTTTTTTTATGATTGCGTGACCCAATTGAGAAGGCCATGACAGGTTCGTCTGCCTAAAATGACTATAAGTTCCAACTACATGGTAATGTCTTGTGTGTTAATACTACCAGGGCACAGTTTTCTTCTATGCATGTCAAAGGATTTGATAATGGCATTGCAGCTGAGGGGAGAAGCTGCCCTGTATCATGGTCATTCACAAAGGCTCCTCAAACTAGCTCATATGACTACATCTCTGGTAAAATAGATGACGCTATTCCTGCCATTCCCATGCTTTGGCTAGTCATTTAACTCGGGAGGATCTCGTCGACAGCTACTAATGCTGCCTTGAGCTTAAGCAGCATGAGAATGCCAGTATGCTTCTTGGTATTCTGCAGCATGTCCTGAAAGTTGAAAGAAAGTGATTTACATTTTATCAAGGAATTTTTGACTGGTTGTAACTCAGATTTATAGGCATATGCAAGATATTATTTACAATGGTCCAGATGATGAGGAGACAAGGGAATTCCCGTGAGAGACTGCAAGAGAGGAACCCAGAATGCAGCCTTCTCGGCAAATAATGTGCTTAAATTTTTCCTGTTGGAGACTCTGCTGTCACTCATTAAGCTTCTACACATATCCATGGAAACTTGGACAATAATGCACTTTCCTCAATAAGCCTGATGATCCCAAGAATCCATGATTTGCACCCTTCCAGGGATATGACTCTTGGTAACGGTTGGAATTGTTCATGTTGTTTTGGTTTCGGTCAGGATTGGGTGAAACAATTCAAACATGGTAAATGATGTATAGTAATTTAGCATCTGGTTACTTGGGTGGTATTGGTAGTGAGAAAGTTATGTCATTTTTGTTAATTCGAACATCGTAATTGATTCCCGCAAGGACCCCATGGGATTTGCATTTGGCTAAACTTTTAATGGCTTTTGTTTTCTAGAAAGACAGTAGACTGGCAGGGATTGACCATGATACTATTGTTAATTTTATGTGCTGTTTTTTCTATTCCAAAACTAGAAAGTTTGTTATTGGATGTAACACAACTACGAGAGTGCAGGATAAATAAAACCATCCTTTAATATGTTTGTGTCTTTTCAAATGCTTTACAGTGTTATTTGCCATCTAAGCATGCCTCATAAATATCTGCACCACACTAGTCACCATACCGTGTTTTGTTCGCAAATGAAGGTAACAAAAATTTAAGTGACCATACCCTTCAGGACACAGTTTGTCATTTGCAAAGCTGTTGCCAATGCTTGTTGTTTGAATTTCCCAAGTTTGGCCTTAAATTCAAACATTTCTTTCGTTTTGAGACCCGCTGCAATTGTTTTTTAATTATTGCAATTGTTAATAAATGTTTAGTTTCTCTAAAGACCACTTCAAAAAATTGAATAATTATCTCAATAACTGAAATCAAATTCTTTTAAAATCCAGAAACAAACAATACATCCTTCAATGTTTTGCACCTTACATGAGATGCATTAGAACTACAACATACCCATGTGCCAGTAACTGCTGCCAGGTGTAATAAATGGTTGCATCATGACTCTGTTTGTTCTCACTCCAACAAGAACTATTCCTTGCTTGACATCATATGTTTGGAGGCTCTCGAGTCTAGATACCAGCAATCCTTACATTTCTCCTTAGCATCAATACTAGCAACATCAACTAAAAACATAAACTCTTTAACCTTTTCCTTTCCCTGTTAACGATTGGCAGCAAAGTCTTGCCTTAATATAGTTTTTCTTCAAACATAAGCTCTAAGTTTTGTTTCAAAAATAAGTTACACAAAATTGTGCACGCAGCATTGTTTACAATGTCTACAACAAAATGGTCTGATTTTTGTACCTTCTTGTCCTCTATATCCATATCTACATTGACTTCATAATTTGAATGACAATACTAGTCTAGGTATATTCTCCAAGCACACTTCCACCGATACCACCAAGCCCATTCTAATGAACTGTGGTATTGACGGCTCATGTTTTCTGGTCTGTGAAACTTCCAAACCACCTTCAAAGGTTCGCAGTGTCTTCATGATAATCAATCCATCTGCACCAAATGTCGTATACCTTCCCAGCGATGCACTATAATCTAGCCTTACGTGATTTCAACCATTGGCTTTGTCAAGGTTCCACACACCTATAGATCAAACTGCTGAGGCTAATTACACGTAAAACCCCTAAGTGCCAACATTGCTGCTTCCTTCGTTCCTAAATGGGCAGAATCCCCCTTATGGCTTGCAGGGTAACCCTTAAGGATCGAGGGGTAGCACTCTTGTGGGGTGTGGGGCAATGCCCTGCAAGCCAAATTCAGCCGTTTCATTCTGACATTGTTCAAACTAGCCGTTGAGAGGTGAAGGGTCACACATGGAAGGGAAGCCATTCCATCTTCTATAATGGTTCTTTACCCTTCACGGATTTGTAACACTAAGTATACATATCTAGATAGCTAATTAGCATAGCATATCAGAGTATAGACATAGTTAGTGGGAGAAAAATAGCCAGAATGCACACATTAATCATAGTTATGTAAGACTCCAGGATGGCGGGACGTAGGGATGGGATTTCTAGGATGGCAATTTTTTTTGAAAATTTGGGGACGGCAGGCGGACGGCTAATAAAAAATATATATAATTTATTAATTTTACAAATATAACATGAATAATTCAATAAACTAAGACTTAAAATTGAAAGTTTGAAGATTGAAACCATTGATAATTAATCCAATTATTCATCACATAAGCCAAGGCCCAAAATGCTATATGTATATTATATTCAATATTCAAAACTTCAACATGACAATGAAAGACTAAAGTTGAAAATTAAAAATAAGTCTTACTCTTCAATAATCAACATGAGAAGAGTACATAATATTAAGAATTAATATATAGAAATAAAATATATAAAATTAATACATATTAACATGTTAATGTATTACTATTATTATATCATACATATTGATATATATACGAATAAATAATAGAAAATCTTAAAAAATAATAATAATAATAATAATAATAAAAGTCTAAAAGCACTTAATTCAAATTTTTTTTAAAATGGCTGAGCATGGAGAGGGTCTCACGTGAGGAAGTGGCAAATCCTGCTGAGACATAAGTGGGATAGTAAGATAAGGGAACTTTCAATGTCTTAATCAATACAACTACACATTCTACCCGATTGAAGTGCCTTCTAACCCTCAATCCTTTTCTCCTTTTCTGCATACAACAAACAAAAAACGACAGGCCGTAGCTTCCCCTCAGAGCCGAATGAGCCTGCTTCAGATACTCATACAGATCCAGATCTATCGATTTGTTTATATTTGAATGAGGAAAGATAAGGGTCACAGAGTTATCCCTGTGTGCTGGGCACATTTAACCCATATTGGTACTGATTTTACGATGGCTACCAGTGAGAGCTACGTTTAGCACAGCCCCAAAACGTCCTGCAAATTGCTGCAACCATCCAATCGCAGCTGAACTTACACGTTAGCTTGGGTCATGACGTCCCCAAAGTTTCCTTGCAACCGGAACGTCCCGGGTGCGTCCCGCATTTTTGGGGAACGTCCCCCTTTTTTTCTGGAAAAACGGGACATCAAGGAGACATCATGTCCCCGTCCCCAAGTCCCCGGGACATCAGGAAAAGGGGGGATGCGCGTCCCCGCATAACACTGAGATTAATAGACCTTTATGTTCTTTCTATCATCTTTCCTATGCATCTTTATCGGAATGTTCATTTTTGAATAATTATTCAATATTGCTTCCGCACACGCATATAGCACATCTAGATTCAAACAATTTAGTGTTGTCCCCTGAATATCTCTTGGGGTCCAGATCAGAGGTATCAGTGTGATTCATCTTGGTAGTGTATGTTCCATTGAATGAGGTCAGCGTATCTAAAGCTTGGCATCAAACTACAAGCCCCCTCAAATTATCTTCTGAGCTTTCAACCAAGTTCAAATGGAACGAGAACACAAATTACAGGACATAATCCATGAGATGATCAATGAAGAAATTGCAAATAAGCTTCAATAGCAGAAGAATATAATGCTCAACTAGTTTACTAAAATCCTTTTATGGGTGGTTCCATCCGCTCACTCCTCGAGTAAGGAGGTCAAATCCCCCCTGAGTTTCATGTAAATTTAGGACATCCTTTGTTTGAGGGTAAGATCAATGCTGATGCAATAGATATCTTGATATATCAATTAGAATCGTATTGTTCTATGAATGGCTTTCATGATGAAGAAAACTGTCAAGATTGCACTTGTGAAAGTCTCTATAAACTATAAAGGAGTGGTGGCAAGCTCATCCTCTATGGAAGAAAGAATTGACAGAAGACGAATCTGAACCAACTTGGGCAAAGTTCTTAGAAGTTTTTAAAGATGGAATATCATCCAGATATTGTTGCACTCAGCGGTAAAAACTGCGCCAAGGACATGACTAGTCCATCCAAGACTGCACCGATGCCTTTCATGACCTATATGATAAACTGGGCACATTGGAGTCAAAGTATAGCAGAATTATCTAGTAACACCACAGTTCCTGTGCACTCATTCAGTCCAAACTGAAACTTGCTAAGGTCGAGTTGTGGGGTTAAGTCTATTGTCATGCGGCAAACATTGAAGAGAATTTTAAGATAAAGGGTAAACAAGACACATCTTCTATGGAAGCCACCTTCCTTAAGACAAGAAGCTGCAGCAATCTAAGACAGGTAAATGGTGAAACAAACTTAAAGCAAACAGCCACCCAAATGCAGAGTACCTTGCTCAGAAAACGTTGCTTGTGTGGGCAGAAACAAAGGATTCTGGAGTCAAGCCCTCTGAAATAATAATCGACTATTATCCTAGCATTACCATAGCCACCACACAAGCAACACCAATGTCATAGGAATTTGAAGCAAAATATCTATTGCATTCACAAATGTGGGTGCAAGGGAAATCTCTAGATTTTTTGATAAATGGTGGTAGCATGAAAAACCTCATCCTTGAAGCATCTGTCAAGTGACTGAAATTTCCAACCATGCCTCATTTGTGGCCTCATAAAATGGGATGGTTCAGTTGTTACAAAACCAAACGTACACATGTCACTCGCCAATGCCACATATTATAATATCATCTTTTCAGAGATTAAACAGTCTGTGATGTAGCACCAACTGATGTTTGTGATGTTATCTTTGGGCATCAATACATGCAGTCACCAGGGTGTAAATATAATTATATAGCCAATCCATAGAGTATCATCATATCAGTAGGCAGTAAGAAAGACGATTCTTTAAGTGGTTATGTGCTCTAATCATACCATACCAGCTCCTAAGAATATTGTAACATATAGCTATGCATATTCAGCATTAAGAATTCACCTTCTCCGGTAGAACAACCACAAGCGGTGAAATCAGATCAGATTTTGGAAACAATGCACTCATAATTGTCCTATGCCTTTATACAGAGTTGTCAGAATAGGTCAACTCACTCACCAAGGCTCAGCTAGAAGACAAGTTTCCACAGTTTCTTCCTACACTTGAAGCAAGTTTTTAAGGTGGGGCAAATGGTCTATGTAATGTACCCTTTTCCACGCTAGTCAATATGAAGGCCTTGGGCCCATTCCACATTCTGTGGACTTTAAGGAAGGAAAGCAAGGGAGGTGAACATTGCCATAATTGTAAGTAATTTCCTTATTAATTTAATTACTAATTATGGCTTGGAGTGATTCGATTAGGTGAATGACAAAGCAAAAAAGGAACTTCTATCTTCACCTTCATTAAGATCGGTCTTCTTGAGAGCTACAAGGGAGATAAAGAAATATTCTTTTATGAGGCCGGTCTTCTTAAGGGAAAATTAAAAAGTCCATTCCCCCTTCATTAAGAGGTCGGCCATGAAGATTGGGCTTCTAATTCATTCTTGGTGCCAAGAACGGGTACTTAAGGAGGTTCAAATTGAGGAAGAGGATCATCATCATTCATCTATTTTGACATTTACTTGGATTTGGAGCTAGTGTAGCTTCTTTTCTTCCCATTGAAAGACGAAAACCCTTCCTTGGACAACTATTGAGAACGAAGCCCTTCAATAGGATCAAACTTGGGGACGGAAACCCTCTTGTGTGCTTTGGTGGCTTCACCCAAAAGTCACAAGTGAGCTTTAAGGAGGATATTATATTTATTTCTTCCCATCTAACCCTACACGACTTGCTTGGGTGAAGAGTTTGATATCATCTAGGGCACTTTTGGACAATTTGAGTTGAGATTATGGTTCTTCATATTTTATAAGGCTGGAATCTACATTATGGTGATTTTTGGAGAAGTTTATCTATCATTTCCAGCCCTTGGTTTTGATTGTACTACTGCTGTCATTAAATTAATTGCAGCTCGGTGTAATCACTTATTTTCCCCATTCTTTCTATGTAATTTGGATTGATAAGTATTTCCGTGGTTGAATTAATTATTTAGAATCATTTTCAGTTGTTATTGTATGTTTATATGTCAATGTGAAGGCCCTAGAGATTTCGCTTCTCTAGAGGACTAATTACTGATTATTTTAATAAAGTTGAAACATATTTTCAATCATTTTCAGATTGATGCTTGTTGGCTAATAGTGTATTCTCAGATTTGGTTCATTAGGGTTTGGGCTAAACCCTTACTCTTGGTTTCAGCCCTAGAAAGGGGCATTACAATGGTATTAGAGCTTCGGTCTTCCCAGCTTGAGAGTTTCATGCAAGGTGAAGAGAAGATGGATAGAATGATGAAAATGCAAGAAAGACTAGCGGACACCTTGGACTCACTTACCCTCACTATGCAAAATCTACATAGGGGAAGGACATTCTGATCCAAAAATGGATCTGAAAATACCCAATTCTATGTATTCTCCATGGTTGATACTTGTAGTACAGATTCTCAGCATATCCTTTATTCAGAGGATGGTCTAGTTAGGTTTAGGGTGATCCGGACACCTTCGAATGACATATGCAGGCCATCGTTGTTCTGTTTGGGAGTTTACTAGGTGACAGTTACGTAACCGCCTCGGCGGTTAAGTAATCACTGCTCTTCACAGAGCGGCGGTTGCACAACCGCCGGCTCTAGGGACCAGAGATGCACAACCGCCACTTTGTTTTTATCGGCGGTCTTGTCACCGAAGACGCCAAAACTCAGGAAACTCAACAGTTGCAAATGTTTGGGCTTCCAAACGGTTTGATTCGTTTTTCCATCCGTCCTTGGGCAGAGTAACTATAAATATGCATGCATTTGATCATTCTAGGCAAGTGTATTTGAGTGAATTCAAGTGTGAGCAAGAGAGAAAATTGAAATAGTTCTTATTTTGTTCATAGTAGAGCTGAGTTCTTTCTTCATGAGGATTATGAGCAAGTTCTACAAGTAGGAGTTAAAATCTTTCTTGAACGTCATTGTATGATAGTAAACTTGTATTATTTGGAGATTTGCATAGTGAAGGGAAGCAATTGCTTACCCAACTTGAGTTTTTCCCACATTGGGTTTCTCCAAAATACATTTTGTTATCTCCTTGTCTTGCAATTTCCCATCTTTTAGTATTGTATGGATGTTTCTTTCCTAAACATGTTGGCTAATGAACTTAGTTAGATTGTTCATTCATTATCACTTAAACAGGATTTGTTCATTGTTTTAAAGAGGCAATTTATGGAGCAGATTGGTATCAGAGCAGATTAGATCAATTGTTTTTGTGTGGGCTAGCTTGTGCTAACAGTTCCAATTAGAATGCCCCTTACCCGAAAGGGAAAAGAAAGCGGTGAAGATATCCTCATTACTTTTGAAGCAAAGATTGCCACAAGAGAAGTGGAAGTAAGGAATCAGAGACATGGCTCATAAAGAAGATGCGGATGAGAGAAGAGAAGAATGTTTCTACAAGTTGGAGGCGAATGTGGAAAATCTGAAAGTAGAAAAAGGAGAAAGTTTGATGGAAAGATATCAACAATTGCAAGAAGAGAGCAAGAAGAGAGAAGAGTTTGTAAGAGAGTTCAGAGAACTATAAGGAGATCTATACTTTGATATTAATAATCCAGAGACAAGGGAAGGAAAAGTAACTTGACAAAGTCTCATAATCAATCCAAGAAAGTAAAACCCCTCAAAGCAGCAACCAACTCCTCAACCACAACCAATCCCAAATCAACTAGAAAGATGGCTTAGAAAATTACGCTGCCAATACTTGGAAAAGACACCAAAGATGCCGAGAAGCACTTATTCATTTTCAATTCATATTAGAAGAGTAACAACATAACTGATAACACAACAAAATTGTATGATTTCTTAGGCACTTTAAGGGAAGACACCTTATGTTGGTACATGAAAACAAACACACAAGGTGCTAAAGATTGGGATACAATTCAAACGGAATTTAAGACGGACTTTCACTTTCCTGAGGCACCTTCAGTAGGCGTAAAGAAAAATGAGAGAACTTGTTCAGAAAGAACATGAAACAATCAAAGAATTCAGCCACAGATTTAAAAATGTTACAAGGAAATTGTAAGAACCCATTTCAGACAAGCAACACATTGAATGGTTTACTTCAGAACTTTTACCTTACATTAGAGCATCTTTGGATGGAAAACCATTCCAAACTCTCCCGGATGCAACAGAGATGGCCATTAGATTAGAAGTTCAACCTTGGCGAAGAGAAGAGAGAATTCACTTAAGGCAGAATTGGAAAGAGTACAATTAGAATTGGCTAAATTAAAATTAGAAAGACCAGCATTGATTTTTTTTCTCTTCACCGTACATTAGAATTCACTTAAGGCAGAATTGGAAAGAGTACAAATAGAATTGGCTAAAGTGAAAGTCCGTCTTAAATTCCTTTTGAATTGTATCCCAATCTTTAGCACCTTGTGTGTTTGTTTTCATTGTAACAACGTAAGGTGTCTTCCCTTAAAGTGCCTATGAAATCATACAATTTTATTGTGTTATCAGTTATGTTGTTACTCTTCCAATATGAATTGAAAATGAATAAGTGCTCCTCGGAATCTTTGGTATCTTTTCCAAATATTGGCAACTTAATTTTCTAAGCCATCTTTCTAGTTGATTGGGGATTTGGTTGTGGTTGAGGAGTTGGTTGTTGCTTCGAGGGTTTTACTTTCTTGGATGGATTATGAGATTTTGTCAAGTTAATTTTCCTTCCTTTGTCTCTGGATTATTAATATCGAAGTATAGATCTCCTTATAGTTCTCGGAACTCTCTTACAATCTCTTCTCTCTTTTTGCTCTCTTCTTGCAATTGTTGATATCTTTTCATCAAACTTTCTCCTTTTTTCTAATTTCCGAATAGGTGTCTAAAGCGGCATATGGAATGGCAACCAATCTAGGGGGGTCATCTCCTTTGGGCTAGTGTGGTGATTGGGAGACATCCACAAATAACTTTCTACCTTTAACATTTCTTAATCTATAATTGTCTTCTAATACCTCGTCACTTCTTCTTTTCTTATTTTATTTTTCCTCTCCTTTATCTTGTTTCTCTGAACTACTTTTTCTTTCATCCTTTTCTTCTGTAACATTTAATTTTTCTCCGAACTCTTCAATCAATTCTTTCATACCGGTAACTTCCTCTTCCTCTCTCACCTTTTTTCCTTAATCAATAATGGAGTTTTTTCCCTTATTTCTTCCCATTTTTGTTGTGCAGAATACGATCATACACGGTTAGAAATGGATAGACAATTGCTCCTTCAAGAGAATCCTACTACCAAAGAAGAAGTATACATAAAAACTGCAAAAGTCATAGGCGAGCTGAAACTAGATGCATGGAGTTGTTTTCTGTATTTTATTAACGTTGACAATACAATTAGGGTTCTCCTTAGTCGATTACACAACCAAATGTTATATCTGGATCAGCCGTATCAAATCAATACGAAAGTAATTGCTAGGGTTACAGGATTATTAGCAAGAGGGCGCTCAACAATAACAAAAAAGAAGACCCCCATGAAAGATACAATGCGGGGGATGGGAGTAACCAAGACCAAAAGAGGAGTACGAATTGCAAATATCAAAAATCATACCCTTAGGTACGCCACCAAGGCCATTTGTCTCAAACTTTATCATACAAATCGTGAAGATGGAGCTCATGGCCTTAGTGCCCAAATTGCCCTAGATATGGTAACTTCACATTCTTAATACAATCTATGTGAACTACTGGCCTCTGAATTTCATGAGAATACTAGGAAAAGAGATTGTCAGAGAGTTTAGAGAACTATAAGGAAATCGATACTTTGATATTAATAATCCAGAGACAAAGGAAGGAAAAGTAACTTGACAAAATCTCATAATCAATCCAAGAAAGTAAAACCCTCGAAGCAGCAACAACCTCCTCAACCACAACCAAATCCCCAATCAACTAGAAAGATGGCTTAGAAAATTAAGCTGCCAATATTTGGAAAAGATACCAAAGATGCCGAGAAGCACTTATTCATTTTCAATTCATATTGGAAGAGTAACAACATAACTGATAACACAACAAAATTGTATGATTTCATAGGCACTTTAAGGGAAGACACCTTACGTTGGTACATGAAAAACAAACACACAAGGTGCTAAAGATTGGGATACAATTCAAAAGGAATTTAAGACGGACTTTCACTTTCTTGAGGCACCTTCAGTAGGCGTAAGAAAAATGAGAGAACTTGTTCAGAAAGAAGATGAAACGATCAAAGAATTCAGCCACAGATTTAAAAATGTTACAAGGAAATTGGAAGAACCCATGTCAGACAAGCAACACATTGAATGGTTTACTTCAGAACTTCTACCTTACACTAGAGCGTCTTTGGATGGAAAACCATTCCGAACTCTCTCGGATGCAATAGAAATGGCCATTAGATTAGAAGCTCAACCTTGGCGAGGAGAAAGAGAGAATTCACTTGAGGCAGAATTGGAAAGTGTACAATTAGAATTGGCTAAATTAAAACTCCAGGAGGAGATTAAGAGAAAATAGGATCTCAAAAATAGCTAACCACCAAGAAATACCGTCAAGCCAAAAATTTGGTGTACAATGTGTTGCGTGGAAGGACACAGTAAAAATGATTGCCCTTAGAAAAAGTAAAAAGAGCTGCAGATATGAGACAACATTCATCAGAAAGAGCTTCCTCCGGTACCATATCTATAGTAGAAAGAACTTGGTGTGGAATTTGCTGACTATGGGATCAGCATACTCAAGATACTTGCCCCTTGTTAGAAGCAGCTCCCCCTACCAACCAATTAATGTATTGCACAGCTTGTGGATCTTATAATCAATACCACTATACCTGCCTTTTAGTTGATGCACTTGAAGAATTAACGGAGTATAATACCCGAATGGTTTATGGCAACTAGAAAAAACACAAGACCTACCTCCCCACCTCCACAACAACTAGTTGCACTCCCACAGACCTCACATCCAGCAATTACTGCTCCATCGTATCAAAACTATCAAGGTGGACAAAATCAATTTGGCAGCAGGTTACCAAGGCAATAACTATAACTCCAACTAACAAGGATACAATGGTGGTGGATACTGCTGAGGATATAGGGGAGGATATAGAGAAGGATTTAGAGGTGGTTACAATAATTATCATGGTGGACAGATGATATCACGGATACCAAGGAAGAGATAACCAAAACAATCAAGGGCTTGGCTACCAAGATAGGAGACCGATGCACTGTTTTGTTTTTTTAATTATTAAACGCTTTTGACCGGAGCTTTGAACCGGAGGGTTAGGCCCCAACCATACAAGAGAGGAGGAAAAGAAAAGGAGAAGAGGAAGAAGGGTGGGGGCGGGAAGAAGAAAGACCACCGTCCGCAGGAAAGTGGACGGGTGAAGGAAACACCGAAACGCGAAACCAAAAGCAAACTAGAACTCCCAAGGCCAAAACCCAAACACTCAAGCTGATTTGGGTGCTCACATGCCTATTAGCCTCGTGCAGAAGGAGGCGGAAGGCACCACTTCGCCCCCTGTCCTTGAGCTCATTCAACTTATCAATGGCAGAGTGAACAAGAAACAGGGCCTCAACAATGTCCACCTTGGGGAGGAGTCTGTGATCGAGCCAACCCACCGAGAACATAGAATTAACATTTTGGGCATAATTGAGAAGATCATGATACTGGCTGCAGAGCCACTGAATGCTACGGCTAGACCCGATGGCAAGCTCATCAACTTCTTCGACCCAAAGAAGAGGATCTGAGAAAGAGAAGTCGAGCAATTCTTCATGAAGGGCGACCCTGTGAGCAGGGTAAATCTCGTCGTCAGAAACGAATTCAACAACAATCAGGTCTTGATGAAGAAGCAGACAGTAGGAGACAAAAACCGAAGCGATATACGAGTTAGAGCAAGCACGACGCAACCGGAAGCGATAAGAATCACCTAAGATAGTTTCAATAGCTTCGGCCTCCAGATGAGAAGAGTAGCGGAAGAATTCGGAGAGACGATTTATGTCAATTTCATGAGGGGAAGATTCTTCCAGATCTGAGTTGCGAAGAAAAACAAAAGGGAAACCAAGGAACACCATTAAGGGAGAAGAGAAACGAGCAAAGCAGCACGAAAACAAAGGAAAAGAGGCATGAATCCACACAGAGCCGACGCCCACGCCTAAAAGGGGCATTGCACACGCGGAGGGACAAATCCAATCTACTGCTATGTACCCAACCACTCGTGTGAGATGATGAAAGAAAGGCCTTGCCATGCTTTAGCATATCTCGAGATGACATTGGCGGCAGGATGATCAATGGCAAAGTTAACAAGAAGATCTGCAGCATGACTAGCTTCGAGAAAGATATGTGTGATGTGCCAAGTACGAATTTTGACAAGCCAAAAGAGGATATTAAAAATAAAAGGATTAATTTTCCACGAAGGGGAAGACCCACTAGAGATAGCTTGAATTATGATTTGGGAATCACCTTCTATGAAAAGGGAGTCGCATCCTAGTTGAACAGCCAATTTAACCCCTTCCAGAAGCGCTTGAGCTTCAGTCATATTACAAGAGCAATCAAGAAGGGGAAAGGAAACCGTAGAAATGAGATTACTTGTATCACACCTGATAATACAACCAGCACCAGATTTACCAAGGTTCCCCCTCGAGGCACCATCAAAATTCAATTTCCACATGCCCCTAGGGGGAGGTCTCCACTTAGCCCTTTTTCTTCTAATTAATTTCTCAACTTGGGGGAGGCCTTTTTTGATGATGGTACCCCAGGGCAAGGGAGTTTGATGAGTGGCCATGAATTTCTGATAATCCCATCTCTAGATGAAAAAATGGGATTAGAGAGGTTGTTTTTACTGACTATTTCCGAGATGGCCACTTCCAGCTTATTAAGAAAAACAGGGAGCTCAACAGTTTGTTCCCGAAATAAATGTAAATTGCGTTCCCACTAAATGTGCCAGATAAGGAAAAAAGGAGCAGTGATCCAAATAGAACTGAGGGAACTTTCTTGCTCGAATCTAGGCCAAGAAAGGAGAGTTTCTCCAATATTTTTACAAGGAACCCAAGCAAGATTCAGTTTAGATAAAAGCCATTGCCAACACTTGGAAGCAAAGGAACAAAAAGGAAGGAGATGATCCAAATCTTACTCGGCTTCACCGCAGAGCACACATTTGGAGGGACTGGCGAATCCCCAAGATCTTCTCCTCACCTGAGTAAGAACTTTCTTTTTAAAAACCAACCAACCAAAAATAGCAACTCTGGGTAAGAGACAGGGATGCCAACAACCGAAGGAGCAAGGAGAGCCCAAACCAGACCAAGAGATAAGTTGAGCATAACCGGCTTTCATCGTGTATGACCCTGTGGCGTCACCAAGCCATAACAGTTGATCTTCGCCACCATTAAAGTGAGCTTGCCTGGCCAAAAGGGCATCTGTGAAGGTGGAAGACTCTTGGAGGGAGGCTCCAATGGAGGTAATATCTTTCCATTGCCAAGACGGCGAACCATTCGGATGTTGGCGACCAAAATCAGCAACTTTAGTGCCCCAAGATGCTCTGGAAACATTCATAACTCTATTAAGATTGGGAATAAGGTTAAGAGGGTGCAACCCATTCCAACTATCCTCCCAAACAGCAACCAACTGACCATTGTTGATTTGCCAGGAAACCGAATCAGTGATCAGGGATTTGCATTTACAAATAAAGTTCTGGATATGAGAGCCTTTAGGGATCTCTGAGCTGGAAAGCAAGAGCTCGGGTGGCCAGCCTATTTATGAGAAAGCACTTGAAAAGCCAACCACTTGGCATCTGAAATAAAGTTCCGAACAAGTTTAGCACCGAGAGCCGAATTCTGTAGGGCCAGATCCAAAATGCCCAAACCACCTAATGGCTTGGGGAGATTAACAGTTTCCCAATCCACCAAGTGAAATTTTCTTTCTTCGTTGTTCCCTTGCCAGAGGAAGGATTTGACAATTTTCTCAATTTTGAGCAAGACATTCGTTGGTAACAGCAAGACCAACAGCATATATATCGGGAGGGCCAGGAGGACGGAGTTAATCAGAAGAGCTCTACCAACCAAGGACAACCATTTCCCCTTCCAAGAAAGCAACCTTGACGACAAAGAATTGAGGAGCCCGTCCCATAAATTTCTTTTACCAATGCCAGAGAAGAGAGGGATGCCCAAATATCTATGAGGAAGGGAGCCCACCGCAAAGCCAAGAATTGCCTTGATCCTGCGTTGCAACAGGGGTGCGACATTAAAGAAGAAAATAACAGATTTATGGAAGTTGATTACCTGGTCAGTCGCAAACGAATAAGAATTCGGGATGGAAGATAAGAATCAAGCTTTCGGAATAGACGCTTGACTGAATAAGAAAGTGTCATTAGCAAACTGTTGGTGCGATGCACTGTTACAAATGTGGACAAGATGGACATCTAGCTAGAAATTGTACAAAGCCTGACCCTTGCGGATTCTGCTATGAATGAGGACATGACTTATTTAGTTGCCCCAAAGCTGCCCAATTTTATCAAAATGAAGGTACAAAGACTGAAGCATTAGGTAGGGATGTTCAAAAGAATGTCCAGCACATTACAAAGATACCATGGGATGAGGAACAAACAGGTGAAGATAAGCAAAAAGCATTTGGCCCAAATAAGCAAACTAGAAAAAGAAAAGAAAAAGGAAGAAGCCAAGGAAAACTACTTCAAAAGGAAATCTTCTAAACCAAATAAAGATCACGAAGAACTAAAATATAGAATTGCAGTAACAACTAGAAGTGCAGCCAGAAAAGAACATATGCTAAGGAAAAATTAGATTATCAGGCTACCCACTAAGGAAGATTCCTTCAGTTTTGAAGAGTGGGACTTAAAAGGAAATCAGACCGGATCTTCATGATAAAGAAGTAGAGAAAAGCAAAGTAGTTGTTAAGAAGGCACAATCCCAGGAAGAAACAGAGAAAAATTGTTTCATGGAAGATGAAATCATTGTCCTAAAAGAGATAACAAGATTAACCATCAAACGCGGCCTTGTACACAAGTTAAAACAATTTCGCAAATATTGGAACAAAGAAGATAAGAACTTTCATGTCTAGAGGATTGAAGCTTGGCATAACAAGGAAAAGAAAAACATCTTCAGAACACAACGAACATGGCGCAAGTCCGCCATATACTTGGACGTTGACATATTCGACACTACTATTACAAAAGGGCTCCTAGATCTTGGCGTGGATGTAAACATGATGTCTAAAATTACCTGAGAGAAGTTAGGGAGAATTCCCTTAGAACCCGCTAGATATTACATTAGGTTAGCAGATGGGTCGGCAAAACAACCTGTAGTGGCACTGAAGAACGTAGAAATCAATGTCATGGGAATCAAAAAGATGGTAAATTTTGAAGTTGTGGATAATGTTGCTTTAAAACCCACATACAATGCCATTTTGGCCTTAGAATGGTTCATTGATTGCAACAATACTTTGAACTCAGAATAAGAAGTCACATTATAGTCAAATGGAATTTGTGTCAATGTACCATTACACGCAAGAATGAGTGCTGCATGGTCTGAAGAATTTTGGCACAACACCGAAGAAGAGGATTTCAATGACATACAAGGGGTATATACTCTAAATCGATTTACCAATATTGATAAAGAATTTGAACCAAATTCCGAAGGAGAAATTTCAGTAAAAAGAGGAATCTACAAACGAGAGCTCTGACAACATTGTCAAGGCATGGGTACCATGGGTTCCCAGAATCTAGAGTAAGAAAGTTGCATTACGCAAGAAGAGTACCACCCCACATGATCACCTTAGATGATGATAGCCTTGATTCCGCGGATCCTACAAATGACATTTTCTGGCCCGCACAAGAAAAATTTGAAGAAGAAGATGGATATTATTCCGCTAGCGAAGAACTAGAGGACAAACCAATCAAAAGAGTATATAGACTAAGCCGCAAGGTCATCCCACCAAACTCTACCAAAATACTCAGGGTTTGGGAATTTAGAAGGCTACTCTGGAACAAATGGTGAGAATCTTTCCTAATGAGAAAGCAAGAATGGAAGCTCTAGATGATACTGTGACAATCAACGTTGCAGGATGGTGGGAGACACATAAAACTAATATCTCTCATTGGAATTTTTTGACCACACTATTAAAAACAAGATACTTAGAAAGTGAAGGATACTATGCGGCTATACCTAAGTATACAGGTGAAGGAGATCCACATAAACATATTCAAACATGTGAAAGACATTGGCAAATATGTGCTGAAAATTCTCCTCTAGTGTGGACAACTATTTGTATAGACATTGGGACCCATACCTAGATCCTGGTATGTGCATCAAGAAACAAGGAAGGAAACAAGAAATTGGGATCAAATTGTGAAAAAATTCTACCATACTTTCAACTTTTGGGATGCGGATCTTAATATCCTTCGGGCACTACAAAAGATAAGGACATTTTTATTCTTAACTCCTGATAAAACTACAAAACGAATTTTCACAAAAGAAACCAGAACCCCTGAAGCAAGAACCTCCAAATAAAGTTCCAGAGATGGCTTACTGTTTTGTAGTAGAGAAACAAGAAAGAGAAGAAAAACCTGAAAACTTAAAATACAAGACAATTGAAGGGGAAAGAGAAGTATTAGAGACCAAAGCAGACGAGGACAAATATTATTATCATCCTCAGAAGTTAAGGAGTGAAAATATTAGCATAAATGGAGATGAGAAGTTTGCTAAGATTGGAGATTATTGGTCAAAAAGAAGTGGCAAAAGTAGTAGAACTTCTCCAAGAATTCTAGGATATATTCCCTAAAGATTTTAAGGAATTTTGAGGCATCAAAGAAGAAGTTAGAACCATGAAAATTCAAATTAAGGATGGGGTCAAACCATTAAAAAAGAGACCATACAGATTAAACCCTAATCTAAAGGTCAAAGTGAAAACAAAAATAGACAAAATGTTGAATGTTGGTATCATTAAACATGTTCACGATTCAGAGTGGGTAAGCCATATGGTGATCCAGAATAAGAAAACAAGGAGAAATTAGAATATGTGTGGATTATAGGGAACTTAACAAAGCATGTGTACACGACCCATTCCCTACACCATTCACAGAAGAGGTTCTGAGAAAATGTAGCACGAAGAGAGGTCTATTCCTTCACCGATGGGTTTTCTGGTTACCATCAGGTCCGGATTTCCCCGAGAAGATCAACCTAAAACCACATTTGTTACAGAATGGGGATCTTTCATGTACACTGTAATGCCTTTCGGATTAAAAAATGCACCAATCGTATTTAGTAGAATAATGATTAATGTGTTCAAAGAATTCATCCATGATTTCCTGGAGGTCTACCTAGATGATTGGACCATCTATGGATTGTTGAAGAATCATATCCAAGTATTGCGGTTAATGTTCCAGAGTTGCAGAGCACTACAAATATCACCGAACTTAAAGAAATGCATATTTTTTACCCCATTTGGTACACTTTTGGGTCATGTGATTTGCAAAAAAGGCTTACTAATAGATCCGGTCAAAACTTCAGTAATTGTAAACTTACCACCTCCCAAGACACAAAAAGAGGTTAGGACAATTCTTGGGTTATACAGGCTATCAGACGAAATTTATCATAAACTATGTTGAAATCAGTGCACCTTTAGAAGAATTGTTAAAGAAAAGAACAGACAAACAGATAGAATGGACTAAACTATGCGCTGATGCTTGTGAGATTCTCAAGGACAAAAATATTACATGCACCCATTCTAATATTTCCAAATTGGAAAGTCCCTTTCCATGTACATGTAGATGCATCAAGTATTGCCATTGGTGAAGTTTTAACACAACCAAGAGAGAAAATGGACCATCCTATAGCTTTTGCAAGCCGCAAGTTAGCTAAAGCTGAGAGAAATTACTCTACTACAGAAAGAGAGGCCTTAAGCATGCTGTACTCCTTACAAAAATTTAGACATTATTTAGTTGGCTACATCATTTGTCTTTTACACAGACCATGAACCATTGAAATACTTATTAAATAGACCAATACTACAAGGAAGAATATGTCGTTGGTTGATGTTGTTTCAAAAATTTAACTTTACTATTGCTATGAAACCAGGAAAATTGAATAATGACGAGATTATCTCTCAAGAATAGAAACAGGGGAAGATGAAGAACCTATTGATGATGACTTCCCTGGAGCACATCTATTTAGAGTTGAGGCCATCCCAAAAGAGTTTGATGACATTGCACAACTACTAGCCACAAGAGAATTTCCTAGTGAATACATAAAGCAACAAAGGGAGAACTTACTAAGTCAGACTTTTCCCTTCACCTTAATTCAAGGACCGTTGTACAAGAAAGGGCAGGATGATGTCCTTAAAAGGGTTTCTCTAGAACATGAACGGAAGAGCATACTAGCCAAGGCTCATGAAGGCATAACTGGTGGACACAATGGAGGAGAACAAACAACTAGGAAAGTAATGATGACACGACTATGGTTCAAGGATGCACATAAGCACGCAAGGTCTTGTGATATATGCCAATGGGTTGGCAAACCAAATGCAAGAGATGAAATGCTTCTAAGACCAGTCCTAGCACAAGCCCCTTTTGAGAAATGGGCCATAGAATTTATTAGACCTATCAAACCAACTGCAAAAGATTCTCAGGCTAGATTTATCATTACAGGGACAAAATACCTGACAAGATGGGCAAAAGCCATTCCAACCAAAGACTGCACTGCCAAGACAAGTAACAAGATTTATCTATGAACACATTATCACTCAGTTTGGATGTCCCCTAAGCATCACAAGTGATCAAGGAAAACATTTTGTGAATGCTACTGTTAAGGAGCTATTAGAACACTTCTTGATAAATCATAACCGCAGTACACCATACTCATCCATAAGCCAATGGGACAGTTGAGGCATTTAATAAGGTCTTGGAAAAGGCATTTACAAAGATATGTTCACTCCAAAAAGTAGATTGGGACCTAAAGATACCAACAACACTATGGGCTTACCGCATTACATATAAGAGGTTGACCAAATATTCCCCATTTCAATTGGTGTATGGACTTGAAGCTGCAGTACCCATAGAATTTATCCTTCCAAGTTTAAGGGTGGCAATGACATTCAGACTGAATGAAAACCCTTCAGTACATGAAAGACTCATTGAATTAGAAAAATTGGATGAAAAAAGATTCATAGCAACCTATAATCAAACTCAGGAGAAAAGAGATAGAAAACATGGCATGACCGCCATATAAAACGGAAGGAATTTGACATAGGGGATCAAGTACTATTATATGATAACAAATGGAAGCAGCCTGGAAAGCTCAAAGTTAGATGGTTAGGACCTTATATCATCAAGGATATATTATCATCAGGAGCCACAAAACTTCAAACTTTGCAACACAAAGAACTGTCAGGCTATGTCAATGGAGCACGACTAAAGAAATATCATAATTAAGAGGAAAAAAATCCAGCCTATTTGAAAACCGGCAATTCGGCGGATAGGACGAAGAGTAGGATGAAAACCCAAAAGGGCATCCTTACTCTAACAAAAACAAGGAGTTAGTCAAAGTGACAACCAATAGGAAAGTCGTGGAGGAAGAATACCAGCACAACAAAGGAAAGTCGCGGAGGAAGAATATCGTGCAACAAAGGAAAGCCGCGGACATAAGAATAATCGTGCAATAAAGAAAAATCCACGGAGGGAAAGAATACCCGCATAACAAAGGAAAAGTCGCGAAGGGAAGAATACCCGCACAATAAGAAAACACCACAGAGGAACGAAAAACCACATAACGAAGGAAAACCGTGGAGGGAAGGACACCCGTGTAACAAAGAAAAAACCATGGAATACTGGAAAAACCGCGGAGGTAAGTAAATGTCGTCGGACAATAAACGGAGCCGCGTAGCAAAACAAAAAAATCCACGAACTAAAGAAACATGAAGGCAGCTTGCAACCAAAGCCGACATAAGTTCCAACCAAAAGAACAATAAATGTGGTTGGTGAACATTATAACGATATAAACGTATCGAACCACAAGGGCATAATACACAAAGGCAAGAAGAATACCCGCGCAAAAAGAAAACACCACGGAGGAATGATAAACTCACACAACAAAGTAAAACCGTGGTAGGAAGGCACCCGTAAGAAACAATATGAAAAAAAGATCAAATCAAAGAAATAAAAAAGAAAGAAGATATCCGTGGAAGTAGGTAAATACTACATGACAACATAGGAGCCACATAACATAATAGAACAATCCGCTAACTAAACTAAACAGGAAGGTACGCTTGCAAACAAAGATAACATATTTTCCCACCCATATAACAACAAATGTAGTTGGTGAGACACTTGATAACGATATAAAAGTAATAAAATTATAAGGGCATGATACATATAGGCGATAGCAAGGAAACAGAGAACAAAACCCCGAAGGGGAAACAAACTAGGGAACAAAAAGGAGAATCACATAAGATGAAGACTCCAACCCATTGTAGTCATACAAGAAGAGCTCCCACAACCCAAAGTTTAAGAATCATTCAATGTAATTCCACTAAGCATGATCCCATGGGAGAATTTTCCCATATTCCATTCAAAGTTGCACATGCACGACGAAAATCAAAAGCACATCCACTCTAATATTGCAGAATATGATCATACACTATTAGAGTTTGACAAACAATTTACTACTCCAACAAAACCCTAGCTACCAGAGATAGAATGGATTGCATAGGATACTAAAAAAGAAATAGTTGAGCTAAAAATAGATTCACGGAGCTGAATTCCTTATTTTAATAGCACGCTGATAATGACGATTAGGGTTCTCCTTATTTGACTACACAACCAAATGTCTCTATCTAGATCAACCATATCTAATCGATGCAAAAATAATTTCAAGGATTACATCCTTATTGGAAAGAGAGGCATGCTCAACAATAAAAAAGAAGAAAACTCCCATGAAGGACACAACACGGTTGAAGGGAGTTAACTATGACCAAAAGAGGAGTATGAATTGCATGACATCAAAAATCATTCCCTTAGGTATTCCGCCAAGGCCATTTGTCTGAAAAATTTATCATACAAATCTTGAAGATGGAGCTCATGGACTTAGTGCCCAAATTACCCTAGATATCGTAATTTCATATTCTATGAATACAATCTATGTGAACTACTGGCCTCTGAATTTCATGAGAATACTAGGAAAAGAGATTGTCAGAGAGTTCAGAGAACTATAAGGAAATCGATACTTTGATATTAATAATCCAGAGACAAAGGAAGGAAAAGTAACTTGCCATAATCTCATAATCAATCCAAGAAAGTAAAACCCCTCGAAGCAGCAACAACCTCCTCAACCACAACCAAATCCCCAATCAACTAGAAAGATGGCTTAGAAAATTAAGCTGCCAATATTTGGAAAAGATACCAAAGATGCCGAGAAGCACTTATTCATTTTCAATTCATATTGGAAGAGTAACAACCTAACTGATAACACAACAAAATTGTATGATTTCATAGGCACTTTAAGGGAAGACACCTTACGTTGGTACATGAAAACAAACACACAAGGTGCTAAAGATTGGGATACAATTCAAAAGGAATTTAAGACGGACTTTCACTTTCTTGAGGCACCTTCAGTAGGCGTAAGAAAAATGAGAGAACTTGTTCAGAAAGAAGATGAAACGATCAAAGAATTCAACCACAGATTTAAAAATGTTACAAGGAAATTGGAAGAACCCATGTCAGACAAGCAACACATTGAATGGTTTACTTCAGAACTTCTACCTTACACTAGAGCGTCTTTGGATGGAAAACCATTCCGAACTCTCTCGGATGCAATAGAAATGGCCATTAGATTAGAAGCTCAACCTTGGCGAGGAGAAAGAGAGAATTCACTTAAGGCAGAATTGGAAAGTGTACAATTAGAATTGGCTAAATTAAAACTCCAGGAGGAGATTAAGAGAAAATAGGATCTAAATTAAAATTAGAAAGACCAGCATTGATTTTTTTTCTCTTCACCTTACATTAGAATTCACTTAAGGCGAAATTGGAAAGAGTAAAAATACAATTGGCTAAAGTGAAAGTCCGTCTTAAATTCCTTTTGAATTGTATCCCAATCTTTAGCACCTTGTGTGTTTGTTTTCATGTACCAACGTAAGGTGTCTTCCCTTAAAGTGCCTATGAAATCATACAATTTTGTTGTGTCATCAGTTATGTTGTTACTCTTCCACTATGAATTGAAAATGAATAAGTGCTCCTCGGCATCTTTGGTGTTTTTTTCTAATATTGGCAGCTTAATTTTCTAAGCCATCTTTCTGGTTGATTGAGGATTTGGTTGTGGTTGAGGAGGTTGTTGCTGCTTCGAGGGTTTTACTTTCTTAGATGGATTATGAGATTTTGTCAAGTTACTTTTCCTTCCTTTGTCTCTAGATTATTAATATCAAAGTATAGATCTCCTTATAGTTCTCTGAACTCTCTTACAATCTCTTCTCTCTTCTTGCTCTCTTCTTGCAATTGTTGATATCTTTCCATCAAAAAATTTCCTTTTTCTATTTTCCGAATAGGTGTTTGAAGCAGCATATGGAATGGCGACAAATCCAGGGGGGTCATCTCCTTTGGGCTAGTGTGGTGGTTGGGGGACACATCTTTTATTGGCGACTCTTCATAATTATCTTTTTACACATAACTTTCTACCTTTAACATTTCTTAATCTATAATTGTCTTCTAATCCCTCGTCACTTCTTTTCTTATTTTGCTTTTCCTCTCCTTTATCTTGTTTCTCTGAACTATTTTTTCCTTCATCCTTTTCTTTTGTCACGTTTAATTTTTCTCCGAACTCTTCAATCAATTCTTTCATACCGGTAACTTCCTCTTCCTCTTCACCTTTTTCCTTAATCAATAATGGAGTTTTTTCCCTTATTTCTTCCCATTTTGTTGTGCCTACTATTTCTTTAAGATCTGGTCTTAATCTTCCTACTAACTCCTACAAATCTTTCATTAACATAACTTGCCATGATAAGGATTGTTGTATTGGATTATTTAAAAGATTTTGTACCACGGGGGACTGTGGAGTAACCAGAACTTGTTGGCCTCCGCCTGATGCGGGAATCATAGCAAGACTTTGAGTGTCTACATCCGTCTCCAGGATAGCCAATTGTTGGCCTCCACTTGAAGTGGTTTTATCTTTATTTTCTACTTTCTAAATTTTGTTCAACTTTTCTTTCCTTTCATTTAACTTCTTCACCCTTTCCTCCCTTGCTAACCTTTGTTTTTTTGTCTTTTTCTCTAACTCCTCTGCAGCTATCCTAGCTATTTCTTCTGACCTCCTCATTATGATTGATTCTTTTCTCTTAGTTAATTTTTCCCTTAATTTGCCTAATCATTCTTTTTATCAGTTATGTAATTTGTTTTGTTTTTCTTTTTCTTCATGTCGTCCTATTTCTGATGTCCCAACCATCACCCCACTAATTTTGATCAATTACGTCTCTTGGATCGCCCCCTTCACGTATGCCATCCCACGGTGCCTGTCCCCTAAAGGAACTTTTCCGCGCTTCTAATTAATCATTTTTCTACTACTAAAATTTTGATTAAAAATGGAATTAGTTTGAGAAATTTGTCTCTCGCTTTGCTATAAACTTCATCTTTCTTGTAATCAAAGTTGGTCCAACCTTGGATGGCCCAAGTGGTTATGTATGAATCTAATGTGGTCACAAACCAATAGTCAATTGCTCTAGTCCAGAGTTCGTCCAAGTTTCTGAGTATGTTCAATTTTTCCTGAGTCCACTCGAAAGGTTTTCTCAAATGTAACCGCGACCACTCTGTTCTTTTAGCGTGTGTCAATATGCGAGGCCACAATAAATGTGGGAATTGCGACCAAAATTCCTCTCTGTATTCTCCAAATTCCTCTTTTTCAGTTTCTTTGTATGATGTTTTAAGTCTCTTGGCTTCTCTTTTGACAAATATATTAATTTGATTTTCCCACCAATCCTCAATTTCTATCAACGTTGGTTTATAATAACCTGGTGGTGAAATTTTTCAGGATATCCGACTAACAAAAGGAACATGTGCTTAGACACAAAAATGTTGACCTTAAGCCTCAATAGCAGTGTGAGGTTAAGAAGTTCGCCCTTTTGTTAAGGATGTGCAAGGAAAAAGTAAACTAAATTTAATCGATGAACAGAAAGAATGTAAAATCACATAACAAACTTTGCTCCAAACATCAATCTTTATTTATATCTCAAAATAGATTTCATTACTCTCATACACATGCAATTTCTATCCATTCTCTATATCTCATATATTTCTCATCTAGGACACACACGTATCTTGTCTCTCGTGATACCAAATATATTCTCTCATGCAATACAAATATCTTTTGCTCATGTGGTACATCATATACGTGGGATTAAGTACAATATCTTTCTTACAAAATAATTCAAAAGACACTTCTTATCGTCATGCTTCTGTCGGTTTCTGCCTTACTCTGTTTTTGTCTTTCTTTTGATCCGCGGTTTTATGTCAGCTTCCGTGGCTTTCTCCTATATTCAATGGCTTTTTCTGTCTACCACGGGTTCTATAGTCTTCGGCTGTTTTTTGTCTACCACGGGTTCTATAGTCTTCGGCGGCTTTCCTCTTTTACCTACGGCTTTCTACAGTCTTTGGCAGCTTTCCTCTTTTATCCACGGCTTGTCCCAAAACTTGATGAAGAAACCTATCAACAATACCACAAGCCATAGTCCAAAGTGCCCTTTAGATATCTGAATATCCTTTTGACCGCTTGCACATTTGTTTCTTTTGGGGCTGTTTGAAAACATGCTACCAAGCCTATAGCTTGCATGATGTCTAGTCTTGATACCATGGTGTATAACAAGTTGCTACTGATGGATCTATAAAGTGTCAGATTCACTTCAGGAGATTCATCATCTTTAATTAACTTGTATCTTGTAACCATGGGTGTGTTAACAGGTGCGTAGTTTTCCATTTTGAACTTCTTGAACATCTCCTTTATATACTTGGTTTGAGAGATAAATATTCCTTTGTTAGATTGAGAAATTTGTAAACCAAGGAAAAATGACAACTCACCCAACATGGACATTTCAAACTCCTTTTGAATATATTTTACAAACTCTTGGGACATTCGTTTACTATCTCCTCCAAAAATGATATCATCCACATATACCACAACAATCAACCGATTCTCACCTTTAGTCTTGGTACAGAGATTATTGTTAACAACTCCCTTTTTCAAACCTTGTTCTTGTAGATATTTATCAATCCTTGAATACTAGGCTCTGGGGGCTTACTTTAGCCCATATAGTGCCTTCTTCAATCTACACACATAGTCCTTGTTTTCTAATAGAAGGAAACCTTCTAGTTGTTCAATATATACTTCTTCCTCTAACTTGCCATTTAGAAAAGCAGATTTCACATCCATTTGATAAACTTTAAAGTTTTTAAAACTAGCATATGCCAAAAAAACCCCAATGGCTTATTATCTTGCAATAGGGGCAAAGGTTTCTTCAAAATCAATACCTTCCACTTGAGCATACCCCTTGCAAACCAACCTTGATTTATTCTTGTTACTTAACCATCTTCATTCAACTTATGCTTGAACACCCACTTGGTACCAATTACATTCTTGTCTTTTGGTCTAGGAATGAGTTCCCATGTCTCGTTCTTTTCCATTTGATTCAATTATTCCATAACATCGATCCAATGCTTGTCATTGCTAGCTTCTACAAAAAAATTGGGCTCTATTTTGGATAACAAAGAGAAGTTTACTTGTTCAGATGTACTCACTATTCTTCTTCTAGTTTGTACTCCAACATCCTTATCACTAAGAATTAGTCTTTCTGCATGATTTTTTGAACAAATTTTGATGGTGCCTTAGTATCTTTTCGTTCCACTTCATGTTTTTCTAATTCTTCTTTGAAGTCATGTCTCTCTAAATGATCATTTACTTTTTGAGGTCTTGTTTCATCCATCTTTACACCGACACTTTCTACGATTGTTTGCAGCCTTTTATTATAACATCTATAAGCTTTACTTTTTGTGGAATATCCAAGAAAAAAACCTTCATCAGCTCTTAAGTCAAACTTTCCCAAGTTTTCTTCATCTCTCTTAATGAAGCATTTGCACCCGAACACTTAAAAATATTTGACTGATGTTGGTCTACCCTTCCATAACTCATAAGGGGTTTTCTATTGTTTATTCCGATTTGCCCTCTGTTCAAAATGTAGATTGTGGTGTTAACTGCTTCTCTCCAAAATTTGTCTAATAGCTTAGATACATTTAACATTGTTCTAGCCATTTCTAGGACAATTCGACTCTTTCTTTCTATAACTCCATTTTGTTGTGGAGTCCTTGCAGTTGAGAGATGCCTTTTTATTCCATACTGCTAACAAAAGTCATTGAATTCATTTGAGAGGAACTCACCCCCTCAATCTAATCTCAGGCACTTGATCTTTAAATTTGTTTCATTTTCCACCAAGGCTTTAAAAGCTTTAAACTTCTCGAGCATATCAGATTTTTCTTTTCAAAAAGTAACCTATGTCTGTTATGTCCCTTTCTAGGGCTTAAACCTAAAATAAGGGTTTGGCCACAAACCCTAAGAACCAGATCCAAAAATACACCACACCGAACTGAAAATAATTTGATTTAATAACAGATCAGACAAATATTAGAAACCCTAGCAGCGAATTGGAAATTACACTTTTAGGGTATCAAAATCAGCTTAGAACATTAATTAGTACCCCTCTAGGGCAGTGAACTGTACCAGCACTTAGGAACAATCATTCACATGCAATATGGACTCAAAATTAACATAGAAATATCCCAAATACTCAATAGAACCAGCAAGATGAAATCTGGAGCAAATATGTATTTTATGAATTTATTTTAAGTGCAAATACAACTAAAACTTTAAAAATTCATAACTCCATCAATACTTGGAGTTTCAACACAAATCAATGCTCAAAATGATCACAAAAATATCAGCTATCCAATCAAATTTGAATCATAGTTTTCCAACCACGAAAACCCACTGAAAAGTGATCCCAAAATCTCCAAATGGGTAGATCAAGCTGGAAATGAATGCAGTAGCTCCAAAAAGAGTGCCCTGGCTGGAATGTGTGCCCTAGCACTAATAGAAACCCTTGTCATTCTGAAATTCTTAATTTTTAAGCTCCAATGTGACTCCCGGATGAAGTCACCAATGCAACAAATGAGGGTTTCCATCTCCAAGTGTTGTCGATATTGAGGGTTTTCGTCTCCAATGAGGGTTTTCGTCCTCAAAGATGAAGCACACCAAAGGTCTTTGTCTTTAGTGGAGAGTAGGGCACGCCGTGCACAAACCCAAGATATCAATCTTTGAAATAGACATGCATAACCTTTCTTAGGGCATTCGATTCACCTTTATATCCTCCTTTTTGGCACTAAGGATGAATTAGAAGCCCAATCCTCATGGCCGACCACTTAATGCACTTCGTAATCTTCACTTAAGAAGATCGACCACATAATGAAGAAATAGAAATTCTCCTTGCTTTGTTTGACAGGTCTTCTCCCCCCTAGTCGAACCATTCCAACGCCATGATTAGTAAATAAAATAATGAATTATAAAGGTACATAATTTACAACTATGGCAAGTTCCCCTCCTTTGCTCCTTCCTTGATGCCCATAGGAAGAGGATGAGGAATTTAGCACCCGGGGCTGAGATTGGGTCATATGAAGGATGGGTCATATGAAGGCCCTGACTAAGGGCTAGAGGGACGCATTTTATTGTCCCCTAGGGACAGGGACAGGGACAGGAGGGGCAAAAAAATGCGCCCTCATATGCTATTGACAAGTGGCAATGTCTGATTCAATTGGGAGGGGGCTAGGAAAGGCTTGTTTAACACTGCAAAGCTTCAAGTTTGATCACATGAGAAACCACATCCAAGGATAGAGTGGGGCGCATTTTCGTGTCCCCTTGGGACAGGGATAGGCGGGACAAAAAATTGCGCTCTTCCCTAGTGATGACAAGTGGCACAACTGAATTGCACAACGGGAGGGGGGTAGAGTGAGGTGAAAAGAGCTTTCAAAGTGCTTATCTCGATCACATGATGAACCAGATGGCAAAGTAGGGGTGAGGCGCACTTTCTTGTCCCCTCTGTCCCCTTGGGAAAGGGACAAGAGGGACAAAAAAAAGCGCCTCAACCTGGAGGTGACATGTGTCCTCTTGCAAAATTGGCTAAGTATCAAAAGCTTACCTTTAGAGAGACCTTGTAGACGAAGTTTCCGGAGTTCCAAGAGGCCTTTTTTGATGAAATTTTATATGAATTTGACTCCCAATAGCCTTCCAAAGACAATGGGATGAATCTCAAGATCCAATTCTTCCTGCAACCCCCTCAAATAGATACTTTTCTCTCGGGTCAGCAAGGTGTGTCTGTTGAAACTGAGCTTCCCTGAGAAGTACTTGAGTCTTGTGAAAAATGTAAAAGTTCCATCATGTAGAGGATTGAATCAGCTTTCCAATGACTACTTGTTTGACTCTTAACTCCTTACAAAGCTCCTTGAATGATCTCATGAAGCTCAGGTGCCATTTTCAACTGCAAGCTCCTTAACCCTGAAAAACCCACTTTTACTGTTCTTGTTCATAAACCTCTGAAACTTTCCTAAATCTTCCTAAACCAATTCCATTACTCTCCAAACTCTTCAACAACAATCCCGAATGGTTCAAGGCTCTCAAATTTGTCCCAACGTATGCACACTTGTCCAGAAAAGGCTAAACATAGCCTTTCTAGGCTTACAAGAGATTTCACCACTAAAAACACTGCACTGAAAGAACTGAATGACCTCATCACAATGTTTCAAATGCTTGGGCAATGTTTTTACAATACATATGAAGACTTGCAAGATCAGGACCGGCATGACACAAAGGACAGACTGATCTGGAGTAGTGTTTAAGAGGGTTTTCAAGCAAAAATTTTGACACTAGGGTTAAGTTGTCATGTTTCAAGTTTGGATTTTGCCCTTGCAAAAAACACATGACAACACTAGTATTAGTGAACATCTACAAATAATCTCATAAAGTTATCAACTTGGGGAATCCTTAAAGGTATGGAAATATTAGTAGTCCCAATATGTCGCCAACTTGTGGAATCCTAGGTAAGTATGTTGAGTCCATGTGCGAGCCCTAGTCATGTTTTAGGGGGATTAGAGAGTAAATGTTTCCAATGTTCTCTACCTCAGCTATGGGATTGAAAGCCACTAGGGATAGTAAAAGTTTTAAATCACTATCAAATATGTGTATGCATATCCTTCATTAATGGTGTGATATAATGTGCGGATGGAAATGAATATAGATGTAAAAAATCAAGTATTGTATTTTAATGTGTTCTTGTCACCAACACAATTAAACATAGGATATAAGGAAGTAAAGTATCACAATATCAACGTATGGAAATGTACCCTTCACATTCTGCTTCTATCTTTGGCACAATAGTAGAAAGTCTAGAAGCAACATCTGCGACACTCTCTCCTCCTTCTGGGCGGCTAAAAGGATCCCTTTCATCAAGAGCCCATATTTCTGGGTACTGCATTTAGAAAATATATAACAATCACTACAGTAAATATAATTTGCAAGACAATACCACATTTCCTACTGTATTTATCAAGAAGATGTACAAGTTTCTGATCACCTAGAAAAGACACATGAAAGTGCCTTTGTAAAACTATAGATCTATTTGTTTGATCTGACATCTTCTGGATTGAACTTATACGAATAAGGAAAGATAAATATACAATAACCCATTCAATATTGTCAATATTTTCTAATTAGGTGTATAAATGAAAATTCCTCTAGACTAAATTCCTTTTTGATATTGTGCCCAAATCTTCCCAAATGTTACTTGAAGAAGGTTTTTAAAAGATGCATTCTGATACTAATTATGAGGGGAAAAGTTGATAGTTTAGCTGAAATTCACAACTAGTTGTACCTAGAATAGCTAAATTGGGAGCCACCTTAAAATAATGCAACAAAAAGCATCACAGTTGTCATCATAAATTCTCCCTCATTAGATGCCCCGTGATGGAGCCTATTTGGGCCATGCTGATTGGATTGGCTGAGCGGAAGATCAAGGCATTGTTTTTTCTGTTGTGATTTTGATGTGTATAATAGAGTTGAATAGTAATCATATCCCTACTTTGGTCGCTATTTTTGTTCATATGGCTCTACTTGGGATTAGAGGGGGGTTTAAACTAATGCCCTATCAGCAATAGTGTTTTGATTTTTATGAGTGGTTTTCTTGCTGGATTGGTAAATTGCAGTTTTCTTTACATTTTTTTCTTGACACTTTCTTTTCAAATCCTATTCAATTTGAAGGGCTAGTTTTATAGCCTCATTGAGGGAAGCACAAATGGCTTCTTGGACCTTTAACTCAGGCTCAGAATCCATGGAAAGTATAAAAACGTCCATAAACTCTCTATACTGCGGATAGTTGCAGAGGATGAATATTGAGTAAGACAACATCTAACTGCAAAGCCAAATCAATGTCTTCTAAGATGCAAGTGTTTCACTCTCAAATATTGGATCACCAATCAGTGTCAAAAACTTATCGATGTATTCAAATATGAAAATATCGCAGTCCTCAATGTTTTATGACCTATCAGGGCTAAACCAATTAGTTAGAGATAATTTATCCATAATTAAGTTAGCATAACTATATAATTAAAATGTTAGAAATATAATATTGTTGCCAGAATATTGAGCAAATAGAATAAATATAAAGGGTAAAAAAGTACTCAAATAATGTCAACCCATTTATATATGTGATTTGACTTATCATTCAAATTTAATTTCACGTCTGTCTCCTACTATGAGAAAACCATAATCTTGCTCTCTGGTTCCAGCCCTTTTATAGAGCCCACCCAAACCTTAAAGCCAAGTTCTAAGTGCAAATTTATTTTTTTTAGGATGGGTGTCAAGAAAGAATATTAATGTTTATAAGGGCATGCCATCCTTTTGTTTATCATAGTCTGAAGAAGAAATTTTTGCCATGCAAGGATCTGCAAACGGTCATAGGCGAAGCACAATATTCCATTTAGGTACATGTTTCACAAATTATTCTCAGTCTATACATTTGTAGTGACATAACACCAGATGAAATTTGTTACCAATATCTCTTTAACATTTATTGACTTTTGTTACAGTGATCCTATCTATCTTATTTTTTATACATCTATAATGTCCCCTTCTCAACGCTAGTTCTCTTTGAAGACCTTGAGCCCATTCCACTTCCCGTGGGCAAAAAGGGAATGAGCAAGGGAAGCTAATGTCATGATATTCGGTTGTTTTTGTGAGTTGTCCATTTTTTTAAAGTAATTTTCTAAGTATAGTCAGGTTGGCTAGGAAAAGAAGAAAAGCCAATTGATAAATAGAGGAAAAAGGAACTATTATGTCCCCAAGGAGGTCAGTCTTCTTTAGAAGGTTCTAATTGGTTTTTGGCACCACCTCTAGCTATTTAAAGGGGTCGTTTGGCTTGGAGGAGGTTATGCATGCTTTTAGAATTTTCTCTTGGAGTTGGGAGCATGTTTGTTTTCTCTCTCATCCATTGAGGACGAAAACCCTCTTGGAAGGCCTATTGAGAACGAAACCTCTCAATAGTGGGTTGGCTTGAGGATAAAAACCCTCAAGCTTGCAAAAGGGTGATCTCATAAGAAGTTGGTATTCAGTTTTGAGGCATTTCCAGCCCTTCCCAAGGGTGGCAACTTGCCCTAAGGAGGAGTTTGGGGTCTTCAAGGGCATGGAAATTTCAAATTCAGCTGTTATTGTGCCTCTTATTTTTAGCAGTAGGAATCTTCATTTGTACTTCATTTTGGGGCTTGGAAACAATCATTTCCAGCCATATTTGTAAGGGTATTCACTATTGTTGATTAATTAATTTCCAGCTAATATTAAATTGGAAAAAAGACATATTTTCCATATTTGAAGAATAATATTTTGAAGAGTTTCTAAACTATTCCCAACAAGTTCGTTGCTGATTTCTATCAAAAAATAAATATATTTACAACGTGCTGCTAGGGTTTGGAATTTAATTTCAGTTTACTATTTGGATTGTGCAAGTGCTTTGGTTTTCAATTTCAACCCAGAAAAGGGCCATTACAAGTTACCTACATCTCAAGAACATGGGGATAGGGGGACAAATATACAGAGTTTCCGGGATAGCAAAAAAGAAATCCAAATTTTCAGGACAGCAAGGGGAAGGCTATTAAAATAATATATAAAAAATTAATATTTGAATATTTTAACTTTATTCAATGAAATTTAGGGACTTAAACTATATTTAATGTATTTTAGGTACTTTCGAGATTATTTCAATGTTTTTGGTGAAAATTGCAGCCTTTTATAGTAAAAACATTAGAAAGTATTTGAAAGATTTTTTTTAAAATAGGTGTCATCCCCTCCAAGTCCCCAAGTCCTTGTTTGGGACGCCCAGGAAACCACCAAAATCTAGAACACTAGTAAGAATCTAGGAACAGTGGTATTAGAGCCAATGGTGGCCATTGATTCATGAGGAGAAATACATGGAAGACCCATGAAGTTGAGGAATGTGAAAATTGTAATTTTGAATGTAGAGCATAGAAAAAATTTGACAAAGCCTAAGAAAAGTTTTTCAATGAAGTCTAGAACAGCATTGAATGCTGAAAATAAAATTATTTGAAATTATTTCAGCCTGTTAATCTGCTAAAGTGATGTATTATAAGCATATACAGATATAAAAGCATTATCAAAACAACACTGAAACATATTATTGGGTGCCATTATTATGTTTGGACGATGTTCATTTTGTTGGGGGCGGGGAGGGGGCACTGGAAACTTTGATAAAAGATTTGGAGTGCTACTGGAGCACAATTCATTGGTGAAACGCCCTCCCAACGGCCTGAAGGGGAATGCTTCATATTGTTGTTTTCTATTTTTCAAATGGCTATTTGATATGACCGATGGTATTTTGAAGAGAGAAAAGGAGTTTGAACAAATTGAAGGGAGTTTTGAAAACCCTGTAAGTATTGTAAATCAAACACAATGTTGGCTGTAAGAAAAAATGCCTGGTTGAATACTCATGGTGGAAACCATTGATCTCCACTCAGTGATATGAAAGCCTCACGGTAAACTCCCATGTTCCTGAGAACAAGGGCAAGTGGAGGAGAAACTCTTCCAGCAGCGCGCCTAACAAGAAGGATTTTCCGTACACGACTCTACGTCAACTCCATAGTGATTAGGTATCCCCGATGCCCCGGAGGGGCCGACTGTGACGCATCCCCCTCCATCGTTCAACCCTACAAGACATTCTGATAGAGGGGTAGCGCCACAGCCAAGAAGTTCACCAAAAGCGCAAAGCATGCAGTTCCCTTCTGATGCGAGTGATCGCCTAACCAATACAATAGACGACGTTCGCCACGCTCCCCACCAAGGAGTATCAAGAGCAAATCCTTCTAACCGGCATCCGTTGGTGCAATGTACCATAACTCCTATAATACATTTTGAAGATCAACTTGTGACCTTGCATCTCACAACCTAATGTACTAGCACTTAAGGATGAGGTGCGGGTGGGAGTCCCCTCCCACATCCTCACACAACAGGCACTTACTCCCTATGGCAAGATCCACTAACCTAATCATAACCGCATGAATACTAAGGACAAACCCTCCCACCCTAGCATTGGGGAGCCAATAGACAACTTCAAACAACACGTTCTCATAACGTTGAACTCGCTTGATGTAGCTTTGAGTCTCTCCCAACTTGGCCTGCTGGAAGAATCTTAGGGAATCCAAGAACCTAAATTTATTCTCCCAAGCCGCTCAAACCTTTTCACCCACCATAAGGCTATTGCTAGCCCTAGGGACATTCTTCTTGAGCCACTTATTTGTTCTATGAATCCAAGTCCAGATTTCACCCACTCTGCACAAAAAGTTATGGTTCACAAGATCGATAATGATAGTCTTAAGCCCACCATATTTCTCCAGGGCTCAGGCCTGCTGACTTGCATTGAAAACAGGAACACGGCAAATATTGAGTTCCCGATGCATAACCGCTTGCCCAATAAGATTAGAGGTGGAGGACTTCCCAAAGATCCATTTCATTCCTTCCAATACCACTCTTTGGAAGGAATTCTGCTTGGCCACGTCAAACATCACGATCACCTCAGCACTAAAAGTGAGCATTGGGTACACTAGCGCCTTGAATGTGAGGATTTTTTACCATGTGGGGATTCTTTGAGAGGCTAGGAAGTGGCGAACCCCATGAAGGGTTCTACTTCCCAACAACCTTTTCTTTGATGATTATTTCTATAGATAACTGTGAGTCAATCTTTATCCCTAAGAATTTGTAGTTGTCACACATCCCAATCTTTTGGTTCCCAATCAAAAACTCATGTTGCTCAAGTTCTTCTTGATCACCAAAGATTTTCATTACCTTGCACTTGTCAATGCCACATTCCATCCCCCACTTATCACTCCAAATTTGAATCTTCTAAAACATCTCCTTGAGGTCTTCCACCAATTCCGCCATTGCCACCAAGTCATCCACAAACATCATCCCAACAATCACTTCAGTAAGGCTAGGGACTGCCACGCCCATCACCTCTAACTATAGCAACTAACTAACACATTAATGATTGTCAATCTGAAATTTCCTTCTCATCTTTGTGTATGTGCCAAAACTGTGACGAGGATGTGCACTACTTAGGCTTTTCATATCTCACTAGACTAGTTCAAAGGGTACAAGATTAATGCAGCAGTTATCTCATTGTCATTGATATTGAATCCTCAAGGTCACTCAATTTGTGACACTTGTCGTTGAATCCTATGTCCTCCAGCCTTTATTCTTTCAATAGCCCATCGAAATCGTGAATACATGTGCATCTTATATTTAAAAATGGTCTAAGAGCCACTGATTTCGAACAAATGATCAATTGTGGCCACATATTCACACCATTGTGGTGTGATGTGGCGTATTTGACCTATAGTTTCCTCCACGAATTGCCTTGTTGAAAATTATATTGAAGTGTTTTGATTGAACAAATTTCGAATGGGATATTGCATCAGTCCTTAGTGAATTTTGATTAACAATTGTAATGTCCACTTTCTCAAACTAGTTCGTTTTGGAGACTTCTAGCCCATTCCACTTGCCATGGGCAAGAAGAAGGTGCACAAGGGAAGTATTTATTGAGTTTTTAGTCTTTTTGTGAGCATTTTCATTTTCCTTTTGTGTTTTCTCTTATGAGGCAGGTCGGCTGGGTCTAAGAGATGAAAAGCCAAGCTAAAGGTTGAAAACAAACATCCTTATGAGGTAGGTCATGGGGGAAACTCCCTCATTGGTTTTGGCGCCACCAAAAGGGTATAAAAGGGGTCGCTTGGACTCATTTGTGGATCATCGTTTGGCATAAAATTATACTTTACTTGATTTGGGTTGTTTGCTCAGATTCCTTCCACTAAGGGGCGAAAATTCTTTGGTGCAACTTCACAAGGAAGAAGAAACACTTTCTTGACAATTGAAGAACAAAAACTCTTCAATTCATTATTCTAACTGTTTCAAAGAGGTGGATAGTGCATATTTTCAACGAGGGTTTGGTCCTAAAGTGAAATTCAGCCCCTCTCCTGCTCAGCCATCATTGCATGCTCCATATTTTTGGCAACCAGAATCTACTTTCTATTTCATTTGTAGGGCTTGGAATCATTCATTTTCAGCCATTTTGTAAGGCATATTCTATTGTCATTTATTTAATTTCTACCTAGGTTTAGAGGCTGATTTCTTCGTTGATAATTATTCTAAAATATTCCTAAAGTGCCTCTACATACTTTGGATGATATGAATGGTGATACTTTGATGAATTATTGTTTTTTCCTTGTTTTAAATATTAGACTGATATTCACTCTCGTTTTATTTGTCAATTGGCTGATATAAAAATCAAAATATTCTCAGTTTGGGTTTTGTGCTATTTCCTTATTTTTCAGTTTCAGCCCTAGAAAGGGACATTACAATGGTATCAGAGCTTCAATCTTCCCAACCTAAAGGGTATTCAAGATCAAAAGGAGAAGATTTAATGACGAACATAAATTTTTATGATGCTAGGTTTGAAAGGTTTGCTCAAGGGCAAGAGAGGTTGGCCGATATAATGGCACGGCCAATCCATAACATGCATCCAAGAACTTCTCCAAGGTGGAAGTCATCTCTTCGGAGGTAGATTAATTCACATCCATTCAGTAGGGAGATACATATTGCATGGCTAGCTGATGAATAATAAGGGCTCTTCCAAATGAAGATTTGTGATGCCCTATTTCGCTTGTTGCAAGTTCATAGGGGTAAGTAAGGAGACAGGTCAAGAGTCGGAGCCTAGACCTCATACGGGGTCAAAGGGATCCTCAAGTAATGCTTTGGGGAAGGTGGCAACTCTCCACATTTGATGGACTCCTACACAAGAGGTGACAGTTCTCAAGTCCATGGATGACAGATGATAGGGCTTAAACCCTAGACACAGAAGAATCCACTAAGGAGCCAAACCCAAAGGGGTTTCATCTTGAAAGAAGAAAAAGAAAAATCAAGGATCTGCAAGAAGGGCCCTTGAGGTCCCAGCATTGTCCCTAGAAGAATCAAGATGATGAGGAATTATCGATCATTGTGTTGCTAAATGAAGAACCAAAAAAGGGTTTTTGAACGTAGCAGAATCTCCAAAGTTAAAAGGAAGAAGTCATGGACTATGAGCCAAGGAAAGAAGAAAATTCAAATTGCAAAATGGGTGGAGACGAATTTGGTGGTTGAAGCGAGAATATCCGGTTGATAATGACGATGTTCAGGTTGCTGGAATGTTTCGAAGCAGCAGCTCATAAGAGTCAAGTTAAGGGTGTTCATGGCTTTGGCAAGAACCACGAAGAGGCTCCATGCATGTACCAACTAAAGTATGGATGAAGTCAAGGTGGGAAGAGCTTCACTAGTTGAATATGAAGAGATCTCAACCAAGCTTCATTCGGAAAAAGAAGATGGACAAGTTGAGGACAACCCAAGGTATAATATTGAAAATCACATTTCAGTTTTTTTTTCTCCTCCTATGTCGCTGCCATACTTGGGTCATCACGGGCAACTTGTTGAAATGAATGAGCCTATGTCAAGTTTGATGCTTCATAGTATAATTGGTGGTCATCATGGACACAATAGCGGAAATGGTGATAAAGTGAAGAACACTCTAGGTAGCAAAGGGTACATAGATCCTTTGAGTTACAAAAAAGGTGAAGTCCTAAATGGTTTCCATGTTACTATGGCTAGTGAGTGCTTCATTTCATGCATCCATGATTAAAAAGAAATTTTATGAGAAAGCATATGGAGTTTGTTGTGCATTCGAACTTCCTTGTGAAGGGTGAGATGCTACAAGAGGGCCTCGTTGCCCCTTGCACCGAGAGTTTCCCACCACTCAAGCACACCTTGGAAAAGTAGATAATGATATCTATGTTGTTGGTATTGAAGGTGCGGATTTGATATTTGAGATTAAGTGTTTGCATCCCTTGGGTGAATTTACCCAAAACTATCAAGCGAGGGAGTTGAGATTTGAACTTGGTGGCATGACAAGTGGAGATCCTCAAGTTGCTACAGCAAAGAGGATGGAAAGAATTAACGGGAGAAGGACAAATCTATGGGCTGCTGATGGTAAGATAACCACCACATTTTCAGTTTTAAAACAGCAGTTGTATAGAGACTTTCAACTCTCAATTCATGTGCATACTCTTAGAAGAACTCTTCCAATGAAAGTGGATGTTAAATTTATAAATTTTACATTTGGAAGTGAGCAAGATAGATGATATCTCACTGCCCCAAGCATTATAACTCAACCAGAAATTGGTGGTATAAAGGTAAGTAGTAAAAATCATGTTTTATGGGTTCCAAGGCACACGTCATCAAAATCCATACTGCTGTTATCAACATTTTCAGTTTACTCAAAATTTCATTTGTAGCCATACAAGCAGCCTCGACCATACACAGGAGTAATTTTAAGTTCTTTGATGTTGTTAAAGCATTTTTTGTCCCCATACAGTTGATTTTTATGAAGAGTTTGAGGTATGGCAGTTGTTATCTTATTCTTTTTGCTGCTGTCCAAATCAGAACCAGCTGGTTAACCCCTTTTAAGACAGTGACCAAAGTTTTTCCAATCACAAAGGGGAAAAGTTTTCCACCTACCATCAAGAAGGGAATGTTTGTCGTTGTTTCAAAAGAGTTACCAGCCACTATACTGCCAATTTGGAGCAAGAAATTGCATTGGTACAGCTACAGCCATATTTGGGATAGCATTCATCATGTGAAGAGTTACATAGATTGCTCACATCCTTGGGATCCGGATGAACCCTTGAAACTCAAAGAAGATGAAGGTAAAGATTTCAGTTTTGATTTTTCCTCTCTTTGTTTATGGAAGGGAAGGAATTCGACAATTTTGTATGAAGCGGGGGAGAATTCGAGCATGGCATGTTTGAGGTATTCTAAGTTTGATAAGAATTATGATTTTCTTTCATATGTATTGCTAACCCATGGTTCCATGAAAGAACTGAAAGGAATATGGGAAAGGAGGAACAATTATGATGAATTTCCAGCTGTTGATGATGTATCTAAAAGGAAAAATGATCTAGAAGTTGTTGGTTTGTATGGAAGTAGTGAGAATACAAAATTTTGGGACCTCAAGCATGCTGCCATAAGCTTTTATGTGACTGTCATATACATTTCCAGCCCCTTCTTCATGTTGCTATCAGCTGTAACCTGGTTGTCAGCCCCCGTAACATTGATAGAATGAGGAACTTTGAAGGTATGTCATGCTTACAATTATTGTACTCTCCTTTCAACTGTTATTCACAGATTTTCAAGCTACTTGCCTGCTTATAAGATACCGAGAAAGGAGCTTCTAATCGCATGGTTGAAGAAATTGCAAACATTTCATGGTTGTTGTAGTCACTATGTAGCCCCCATTGTAATATCCTTTTTGGGGGACAAAACTGAAAATTAAAGAAATTCGCACGTCTGATTTTTTAGGACAGCAATTAATAGAGGACCAAAAAACACTCTCAAACCCTAGCGACTGAGAGAGAGAGAGAGAAATGAACCATAAAAACACTCAAAAATTATGAGAAGTAATTCCTTGGATTGCCATTGATTTTAGAAGCTAGAAAATGTGATCAAATCAACAAACTCATAACTCTGGAATTTATTATGGCACAAAAAACAGCTGAAACTTGTAAATTCAATCATTCTTAGAAAACAAGAAATCTCCACACATATGAATACTCAAAATGATCATAAAAATATCAACAATCAAATGAGACCAATATCATAATTGTCCAACCATGGGGAACCCTCTCAAAATTGATCCCGAAATCGCTAAATGAGTAGATAAAGCTGCCCAATGCCAATAAAAATCTGAATATCAAGTACTCTCCTCAAATCTGCAATAATCTTCACTCTCAATCAATGTTGAAGGGTTTTTGTCCTCCAACAAAACCACTAGAAGGGTTTTTATCCTTCTAGGAAGCCATACAAGAGGGTTTTCATTCTCAAGTGGAACAACATGGAGCAACAAGCTCACAATGCCCAAATAGGAAAAATGTGCCAAATCTAGATGCCCCAAATGAAGTCCTAAGTCTCCTTTTATAATCTTCTTTTGGCGCTAAAGCTTAGAAAGATAAGGCCGACTCATAAAGATGTTATATTTCTTCACTAAGCTTCTTTTATTTGCCTTTAACCGAACTGACCTGCATCAAGAGGGAAAACACTAAAAAGAAAACATAAAAAATTAGAAAAACAAATGTAAATGAAAGCTCAGTGTTCTTCTCCAACTTCTCTACCTCTTTGCCATGGAGAAGGAATGGCAAGAAGTCCAAATTATGATTCTTAAGTGGGATTACCCCCATACAATCGCCTTTGTGTTATTTCTCTCAAGGAATCGATTGCCTAATCATAGGAGAAACACCTTGAACCAAGGGTCAATTTGAGGACAGTTCCACTAAGGAGGCCTAGTGTTTGGTGCATTTTTAGTTTGTTCTTCTCAAGGTTTTTTGAGCATAAAAAGACACATTTATGGTCAAGAGTTGTATTCTCTGCACCCTAGCATACTTGTACTATTTTGTGCGAGTAAAGGTGGAATTCTAGTCCGCCTCATTCTGATTTTTGAAAGAGAAGAGCAAGATTACATTGATATTTGGAACAACATGAGAGAAAAGTGGGGCGACCAATGCTTGGATGGTAATGGCACAAAGAAGGAGCAGCTAAGACTTATTTGGGATCCAGGCACTTGCAATTAAAGGGAGCTATTGCTTCCCACCTTTTTTATATGACAACATTGAAGCTGCATATATAAGCATCCACAATCTTCATTTGCTCCCTTCAATATCATACATAAAGCCATTTTTTCACCCACAAAAAATGGGGTATATAACTGCTACATGCTGAATTGAACAGTCTCAATTTGTAAAGAACGACGCCCTCCATCCAACCTACACTTTGCATGACAGGCATGTCTATTAAATAAGATTTTCTCTATTTGTTATCTCGTTTAAGTTGAACCTTCAACTTCTCTCCACCCAATTGGAATCCATTCATCACGTTGATGGCAGATTGTGCAGCTTCAGGGGAGTCCTAACTCATAAAAACTTGCATAAATTTCAAGTTTTTAAAAAAAATGTATTTTCTATGTGTTGGGGCATAGGGGACTTCTAGTCAACCTAGGTACGGCCAAGGGACTTATAGACATCCCTTGGCCATACCAGGGCCGTCCCCTGGCATCCCCAAAATGTTTCCTTACAAATTAAAAATTGGGAAGTCTAGGATATGTTTCCTACCCATCCCCACGTCCCCAAAACGTCCCTTGTAGGGGAAGCCCTCAAAAACACAGGGGGACACATCCTCAAGGTACACTAGATTCTATCTTTCCTTTCACTTTTCTTAAATCAAATCTTATTCAATATTCCTTTTCGCTTTTCTGTTATCAAAGCTTATTCTGATTCTATCTTCTCTTTCAGTTTTCCAAAATTAAATTTGATCTTTTATTTATTTTCCTTACTTTACCAAATTCAACATTTAAGAAGAATAAAGAAAGAGTAAAGAGAGGATAATATGGACAAGACCATGTATGGTAATATGAATATGACAAATGTGGGCATTTCTGTGTAGACAAGTGTGTTATCATGAGTATGACAAATGGAGGCATTCTGTGTAGACAAGAATTAGAAATATGCCAAATGTGTAGATAAAACAGCAATTTGGGGAGGTAATCCATGATTTTCTAGTTAGTAGTTTTGAAATCAAACTCCTGCTTTCTGCCTAAAGTTGAACCAACGAGATATTTATAAGCTGTATTTTGGCAAGGTGTAAATATGGCTGGTGTAGACTGTGATCAGTATCTATCACATTGGTTACTATCTATCTCATTATTCAGAAAAGCAGGAATTCAAATAAAATGTTCCTCAATCAATCGTCAAATTAAATCAGGTTTAGGCACAAAATCTCCTTTAAAAGGATTGGTTTATACCTCAGAAGTTTTCAGCCTCAGGTCAGCTCGTAATCCACACATTGGGATCCTTCAAATCAATTAAATTATCAACATGCATATTAAACATAACAGATTTCTGAATTTTCCCCTTACATGATCATGAGACTGAAGCTCAAGTCGTGGTCCAAAATATCGCTCCCTCAGCTCATCTGTTGCCTATCACAATAGAGGGCATTTAATATCACAGTTGCATGCCCAGAAATAAAAGAGAACTACAAAAAAAAAAAATGATGAAATTCATTTCAAGAAATGACAAAAGGAGAAAAAATAATAAATCGAAAAATGTAAACAGAACGATTTGAATCTGAAAAAATGATGCCCAGTTATCAACATTTCCTGCAAAATCAGAATGATATCCAGACAAAATTCAGGAAACACTCCTAGTAGGAAATCTAGCTTTGTAAATTCACAGCACCATCCAGCCAAGCAAATCTGTTTAATGGGTCTGAATCCCTATAAGTTTGATTTTAACTAAGTGTAAGTATCAACCAAGTTTTAATGTTAACTAGTTCTAGAAAATATAAACACTGTTTAAAAACCCTAGAAAAGAAACGACAAATTTTAAACAAATTATCCAAAAGGCGATACTGCCAGCTTTTTCTTACCATTTTCTGTTGATGTTGTTAGCTTGACCCTAAAAGATATTGCATATAATACTGTAACATATTGAACAGTTTCTACTCTTGAAGGAGATGGCATGCCATACAAGACTCAACAGTAAAATTGTAAGCCTTGATTATTAAATCCCTTAAAGAATCCCACCACCTCTGATATGATGGAGACTTTACGAAGAATCCTTCGAAAGGTATGTCTATAATGACTCTTAGTCATTCTACATTACAGTATGTGTCTGGGGAAAACATCTGAATAACACAGCAGAATGTATAAACATTGCAATAAAATTATTCTATCCTAGAAATCCTATCCTCATGCATTGTAATCAAGATATCCAATCTCTAGTAAAGACTTTCTAGTACAGTGATATTGATCACTTTCTCAAAGAAGACGATATTTGAGTGGAGAAGCTAATGAAATAGTTACATATTAAAGTCCCTTTTGAACAAATATGTGTAAAGTAATTGATATTTAATAAATTATGTTTTCTTACTCAGTAAACTCCCATTGTGGGGTAACCTTCAGGCTTCACTTTAGATGCCATGACCGATCTATTCTATTGAATTCACTCGGAACTTGTACCCAGTCTTGTCCATTGGGGTATATACCACACACAACAAGATGGATGTGGTATTTTACCCAATTTCAATTCTTAACCATGTCTTCTAGGTATTTGAACATTGGGGTTTCGCTTTGGAAGCAAATTTTCTTATACCACTTGAGCTCATCCATCTAACATACCATAAATTGATGATTGGTACCATGATCTTGACTGATTTTATCAGTCTTGAAGAAGCATATGATTGCTGGCCATGACTATCAATTATATTACTATTGAGAGGTTTGATGCTTCCACAGTCCATGATAATGTGAACACAAATTTTGGGGTTAAAAACCTGTATAGAAATGCAATAAGTCATCAATGATTCAGACCACTCAAGAGGTCCATCATAAAGATGGATTGTTGTGATGAGATACCAGTTGTAGAGCTCCTTGTATAGATAACTCTTGTCAAGTACATGATGTCATAACCTTTCAGAAAATGCTAAGTATATAATTAGATGTCGCAGGTTCATTAAATTCCACCAGCTGTTGCAAACAATATTGAAAGTGACTACATTTGTTAAAAATAATTAAGTGCAACCACTAATTAATTATACATAAGACTGAATTTCTCAAAGAGGGGTATTCTCTTAATCTTGTTAATGATACGCATCCAAGCTTGACTTAGACCTGACCCATTATCCCTATTGAATCTCTTCTTGCATTTGTTGATCTCCGCATGTTCCCTTTATCGCCTCTTTAAATAATGGTCTTCAACCACAAGAACCTTGGTATCTTCAATTCAAATGCTAGTTATTCATATTTAGGTATATAATGTCTTCTTCCCTAGAGATACTTTATACTTTATGCACAACACAATGCTGAAAACATTAACTTCTAATTTGACGATGAAGAACACTAATTACACATTCTCTATGGACTGAAGGATTCTTATGTTTTATTTTCTTTGAATAGGCGTTGGATGTGGAAGGAGTGGATTAGAACTAATGATTTAGCATTGTTGACCTTTCCATGTCAATCTGCTAAATTGCCTATACAAGTTCACATAAAAATGTCTAATGCATTCTAGCCATTGTGTTCCAAGATGATGTAAATACCTTTAACGATGGAAAGCATGCATGGAGGGTCTAAAGAAAGGATCCTTGTATCATTAAAGTGATATTTTGACATTTTCCAAGCATATAACTTTTTTTATTACCAAATGATTTCAAATTTTGGTTTTTCAAATGTTTAATTGTGAGGATAAAGCTAATGGTATGTTGATAGTATTAAGTTTGCTACCAGATCAACAAGAACCCAATACTGAAGGAACCTTTCCCCTTGGAAATTCAGGGTTTTTAATCTATCATTACTTGCTATGGCAGCTAATTTAAATTTTGGAAAATTGCATTTATTCCAAAAGTTTTGGTCATTGTCTATTGATTTATTTTGTTTTTATTGTCAGGTTCTTTATCTTGTTGATCAGATATCTTTTCAAGCTCAATTGCGCTTTTATTGATAGAGTCACTTATACTTCGCAAATCTACAGGGGTTTCTTGCTTTTCTTTGTTACTATTTTCTTCAACAATTTTTCTACAATCTCTTATTTCTTGATCATGTTCTTTGAGAAAAATGTGTATCTGCTCTTCATCTAATTTATTGCACTAGTAACTTTATTTTTAATTCACCATTTATTGAGGTCTTGTTTCTAAACATAATAAATTCTCATTAAGTATATACAATGCCTCTTTTATAGAATTATTTTAATTTTCTTGGCTGCTATTTCCTTCTTCCTTCAATTTTCCCATTTCATTTGAAAAATATATGCATATTTAACCATTCAGAGCCGCACTAGTAAATAAATATAAAAGTCAGCTTTCTCTTGGATAATATATTTTGTGCCATGAAAACTTGCAAACCAGTCCAATTTTCTCGGCATTTTTTTTCATATTCACATACATAAGCAGGCAGTTGACATTCAGGATCCCCTTGAAATACGATGAGCAATTGTGAGTATTTTTATTGAGTTTCTTAACAATACCTCCAGAGAACAAACCAACCTGTTGCTCTATGCACTTTGTGTGTTGTTTTATTTCTTCCCTTGTTCTTATGGATTTTTTTCGCTTAATTTTTTGCCATTTCAAGGACAAAATTGTGTTAGACGATTGGCAGACCTGCCTGTCATCTAAGATATCAAAATAGCTCAATCTAAAAAGATTGACAAAAGTTTGAATACAAGATTAAACAACAGAAACACAATTTCCATTATTAAAAAATGTCACCCAGACAGACAATAATGGATTGCATTAATATAAAATCTTGTATTTTTTCAATGAGAAGCACCCTTTGTTAGCTAGCGACTATGAACTTTTAGGCACTAAAGTTTTCCATGTAAAATGTCCTCTAAAAGTAAACCATTCCCTTGGATATGATCATCTCATGTTGTGATGGAGCAATACGATCTATACTGATTCCTTATATTTGGAAATTTTATTTGTAGGACAAGTGTCATTAAACTTTGATTCTTTGTCATCATAGAAGACTTTGAAATCAGACCCATGAAACAATGCTTTTATAAAGAAACCTGAGTACACAAAAACATCAAATCATTTTAGGCAATTCAGAAGGTGAAGCATTTATGTTTGTCACAGCCCTAGAATAGTTAGTTTCATAAAAATAGCTATAACATACAAAGAGATAAAATACATAATAATATGCCATTTGTGTAATGAGTATTCACAGCTGAACCAGAAAGATAAACAGAAATTGGAATAAACAGTTGGAACTTTATTCATAGAACAGAGTATACACAACATATTCCCCAGAATAGACAACAATATAGCTAGTATTCACAAGAGAGCTCCCTGAACATGTACCCAAACACAACATGGGTAGAAAGGCTATCCAGAAGTTATGTGGACAACCACCAACAATCACCTCTCATATTGAACACAAGTACTAACCTTGACTAACCAACCAAAAAATAATATGAAAATACAAACACATATACTAATCATCTATTCTCTTACTCTACCAAAATATAATAGCTCTCAAGTACAAGTACATATTATGTTATACTAAAAATGGTGTCTGCATCTACCCTCCGACTAAGACTTTCTGATGCCCTTGCCGACACTCTGACTCTATGAGCTGGTTGGACGGTTTGCAACGTTCAAGTAGAAGCGTGAGGGCGGTTGTGGTAGTGATTCCCTCTATAACTTTTTGTGACAACTACCACAACTTCGGTATGCAACTGTAAAAGCAGCTGACACAGAGAAACCACTAAGCATACAAGCCTCCTCAGCTTATGAATCTTTCAATCAATTGTGACCATTCTATCTCAAAAGCAGTTTGCTAGTCCAAAAGTAGCCTTGGGATGTGACTTGCACAAGGGCTACTCGCGTCTCCTCATGTGCCAACCTCTTTGTATCAAAAGAGGGCTTAAGATGATGTTCTATATCTAGAGTAGCCTAGAGCTGTTGTAGACTGCTGGTGTGCCTATATTACTGCTAAGGCTTGTTTTTGGAGCTCACGAATGAATTTTTTCTTGATGTTTGAATCCTTCGTCTAATTTTCATTCCATGCCTTTATCAAAGTTGTATCAATATTCTATGCAGTACATTTTCTCTCAAAAACATTATCCTCCTGCCATCGCTTGAGTTCTACTCGTTGAATGGCATAATTTTTAATCCATCTACTTTTTTTTCTCTTTCAATTGCTGATTTTCCATTTCTAATTCTGCTTTTTCTGCCAATCCTACAACTTTTGATCCCTCTTCCTAGATAATGTATGGTAACGTTGGCTCTTCAAATGAAGGTAGACCAGCAGGATCATGAAAATTTAGAAATTGTGTCGTAGATACTCACCCAAAATCGAATTTTGGAATGACCTCTTCCTTCCACTCTCATTCATCTTATTCCTCCTGGATGTTATCCCATGGCTAGTTCTATATCTAGAGTAGTTTGGAGCTGTTGTAGACAATCCTTGTAATATCCCTTTTAAGGCTGAAACTGAAAAAGAAAGAAACCACACAAACCCAAGTAAAGTAAAATCTGATTTTTATTACAGCAGTTGTAATATTCCTGCAAACCCTAGCAGCGAACTGTATAGGGACTCAAATGCACCATAAAACCATGCACGATAGCTTGAAATTACTTCTAAATAATTACTTCAACATCGACAACCGATATCCAACCAATTTGCAACAAATAAATGAAGAAAAACAGCGAAGAAACACTGCTGTAATAAAATTTGTGACAGCAGCAGGGCAGCCCCACATAAAGGCTGAAAACAATAGATAAATGCCTCCAAAAATAGCCAAATTATGGATTCCGGCCTTATAAATTATAGAGAATCCGAATATCAAATAATATATGAATTATTTTCCCCTATAAGGCATTGAGCCACAACCAAACCCTAATCAATCCCCTAGGGAAGAGCTTCAAAAATCATGCAAAGCCTTTGTAGTTCTTCTCCTTGATGTCCTTGATCCAAATCAGCAAGCCAGTCTTCAAAAGATGTCTTCAATGCACCACCATGGAAAGTTTTCATTCTCCACCAAGCCACAAGGAAGGTTTATGTTCTCTGTGGATGCCACACAAGAGGGTTTTTGTTCTCAAGTGGAATGGTATTGAGCAACTAGCCCAACAAACCAAATGTAGATATAAATGCACCCAAGATGATCTTCAAATGAAGTCATACAATTCCTTTTATACTCCTTGCTTGGTGCCAAAGGCCAATTAGATGAGGAGACCGACCTCTTAAGCTTCACTTTATCTTTTAATTTGCCTCTTTAATTCCTCCAACCCAGCCGACATGCCTCCTAAAGGAAAATCAGTAAAAGAAATCATTAAATTCAATAAAAAAAAACTGAAATGAAGTGCAATTACTTCCCTTGTTCACTATTCTTCTTTTCCATGGAAAGGGAATGGCAAGAAGTCTTCATTTGGCCTCAATCCGGAAAAGGGGACATTACGGTCCTCCCTTCCCGAAATTGTTTGTCCCCAAGCAATTGCAAACCTGGTTGATATGAGAACTTGATTTCTTCCTTTTGTCCATCACGTAATTCCACATCCTCAAATGAAGGAAGAGGTGGCTTCCTTGACAAGGCATCCTCTACCACATTGAGTTTTCCCTTGACATATTCAATATCAAAATCATATGCTTGGAGCCTACTCACCCACTTTTGTTACTGGTCAATTAAATCTTTTTGTTGAAGAAAGAATCTCAAGCTATTGTGGTCGGCTTTGACCACAAACCTTCCACAAATCAAGTATTGTCGGAACTTGGTCAATGCATGCATGATGGCCAACATTTTCTTGTCATAGATAGAGAACTTCTCATGATCCTTCAATTTCCGGCCCTCATATACAATGGGATGCTTGTCTTGCATCAAACCAGCCCCTATACCTTCACCGGAAGCATCACATTAAAGTATAAAAGGCATAGAAAAATCTGGAACAGCAAGTATCGGGCAAGAACACATCACCTTTTTTAGTTCTTCAAAAGCTATTTGGACTGTTTTTTACCAGCTGAAAGCTCCTTTTCTTGTTAGAGAATCCAATGGGGCTACAAGTTGGGAAAATCCCTTCACAAATCTCTGGTAGTAAGAACATAAACCCAAAAATCCCCTCAATTGTGTGTTGGTTGGGTTTGGCCAATCCATGATGGTTTGGATCTTTTGTTGATCCACATGAACCACGTGCATTGATAACATGCCCCAAATTCAAAATTTCAGTCATTCCAAACTCACATTTTGATTTTTTTTGCATAGCGTGACTGCTATTCTAAAATTTTCAGCACCTTATCCAAGTGTTGGAGATGTTCCTCCCATGTTTTGCTATATACCAAAATGTCAATAAAGAAAACTTTTGGCACACATTGTGGAAGAAATTCAGCGAGAGGTTGTAGTTTACTTATACGTATCATCCGCAGATGGATGGCCCAACAGAAGTTATCAACAGGATCCTTGGCAATTTGCTAAGATGTTTGGTAGGAGAGCAGGAACATGGGATTCAATTTTTGCACAACTGGAGTTCTCTTATAACTCTGTCAACAAAAGCATTAGAAAGTCATCTTTCCAGAATGTGAATGGAACAATTCCACAAGGAATTGCAGAACTTAGGTAGTTGTCAGAAGAAGGGAAAAGTGCGGACACAGGAGACTTTGCACAGGACATGAAGTGCACGAGCAAGTGCACAAACAACTATAGAAAAGCAACATTGTGGAGGAGACACTTGGAGTTTGAGGTTGGAAATTTAGTTGTTGTGAAAAGAGAGATTCTTGTGAGGAACATATGATAAACTCAAGAGGAAAAAGATTGGACCATGCAAAGTCTTGAGGAAAATTTCAAAGAAAGCATGAGTTGGAGTTACCATAAGGGATAGACATTTCTCCTATCTTTGACATAGAGGATCTCTACCCTATTATGAGGGGTAGACAAGTGGAGAAGAGAGACACACAAAAGTAGATTGGAACACCAACTACCAAAGAAGAGGAACACAAAAATTGAATGCATTGTGGAGGACCGTGTAACAAAAACAAAAAGCAAAAGACAGCATAAAGAATATCTAGTAAATGGAGAGACCGAGAATTCGAAGATGCATCTTGGCTTACAAGGCAAAGCTCGCAAGTCTAGGTCATTCCATTTCAAGCCTTCGGAATATCGTTTGGGCAGGACACTCAAGTTTCTTCTTCCCTGGCTTTTATGATGCAGGAGCATCTAGGTTCATAAGAAATATTGCGTCACCCAAAAATACTTAGAATCAGAAAATAAAGTTTCAAGCAATGCCATACCACTCTTAAGCAAGCTATGCAAAACTCCATTGCCTTAGCCTTAGTCATTTCACAGAAGACGCAATACACTAAGGAAGTCGTCGAATACTAGAGAAGCCACCAAATATTACATACCAACAAGACCACTTCATAAAGCTTCAATGATGAGATGGGTATCTAACAGAATCGCTTGTCAACATCAATACATTAACAAAGAGCACGTGTGGTCCTAGATCCATCTATTTCGGCCAGGCACCAATAGAATGATTTGTTTGAACCCGATCCAACAGAAGGGAAATTCTAGGAGCTGATCAATGGCTTTGAGAGGCCACTTGAAGAATATTTTGTGGGGAACCTTTGCTTGTTGAAGGTGTCTTGTTCTCCCACCACGAATTCTATAAGTAGAAGGGAGTTGCAAACTTGTAAAGCATCTTAGACATCATGGGTCATGCACGACTGATTTTTGGGAGTCCTTGAGAGTGTGAGCCAAATGTGGTTTTTCAAAGCTTCACAAAGTCTACAAGCTGTAGGATAGGTCTAGGATTGGAATGCTTAAAAGGATTGGAATATACTCTTGTTATAACTATGATTTGGGGGTGTTAGGCTATTGTGCCAAATTCTGTAAATCTTTCTTTGCATAAATAAAGAAACATTGTTATTTTCTAGTTAAATTGTTGTACCTGATCTTTCTTCGATGAGGTCAAACTCTGAGAAGTGGTTGCGTGGTGTAAGGTGTTCCTTCACTTGGGAACCCTAACCGCACCTGCATCAAACACTTTCATAGCTTGAGCGTTTTAAAAATAGGCTTAAGAGAAATCATATGCACAAGATGCAAACTTTCGGGAAACATTCCAATAATTACACATCAATAACATTGATGTTGAAGGCAAGGGAAGATGCTAGCTCAAAAATGGGCTGCTCTACAAGTCAGATAAACTGCGTGTGCCAAAAGTAAAAAGACTTCCAAAGTTTCAGGCAAGTTTAGAGTTGGCAAGACCATGGCTCATTTGCAAAGGCATGTGTATTGGCCCAATATGCAAGAGAAGTAGCTAGATTCATTAGAAGATGTAAATTTTGTTGTGAAAGAAAACCCCCAAAAGGAACAACCACAAATCTGATCTCTAACAGCAATTAATACAATGTATACTTGACAAAATTAATGCAGAACTGAATTTATTAGGGAAAATGTGACTTGCCTAAGAGATTAATGACATTCAAAACTGATTTAAACTTAATCAAATCTTGGCCAAAATTAATCAAAATTTATCATAGATGCAAGAACACCAAAAATATAAATTTTCTAACCAAGAAGAAGAGTTGGAAATTTATTAGAAGTATGCGAAAAATCAGCTTACAGGCATGGCTGGAAAAGAGATTTCCGAAGCCCAAATCCACTGAAACAAAGTTGAATATGGCCTCCAAAATTATGACAAACATTCTGGTGATGAGATTCGGGACATCCATGCCCTAGAATGTGTCAAACTCCACCCACAAAGATGTAGATAACCCTAGATTTGGCTGAATATGAAGGTAAAAATTTTCCCCAACACTTGTGTCTTCAAACTCTAGCTAGAAATGCCTCAAATCTGTAATATTGGGTCTTCAATCACTGCTGAAATTCTGAAAAACTCTTTAAAGCTCAATAGAAATCCCTGAATAGCACTTCCTCTCAAAAGGATAAAAAGTTTTCGTTCTTCAACCTTGGCAATAGAGGGTTTTTCGTCCTCTAATGCAATTTCATCAAAGGGTTTTCGTCCTTCAATGTGAAATTGGAAAGCAATCAGCTTAAACCAAAATTCAAAGATAGAAAATATGCAAAGTGATGTCTTCTCCAAGTATGGCGACTTCCTTTTACAATTTCTCTTGGCATATTTGTCCACACAAAGGCCCAATCAGCTCTCTTCACTTTATTTAATATTTTCCCTTTTGTTTTACTTTATTTTATATTTCTTTATCCCCTTGCTAATGTCCCTATATGGGTCGCATTTTTCATTATGGGAGGAAATAAAAATAAAGTTACTTTTTCTTTTGTTATTTTATCACTAATTAATAATAAATTACTAAAGTGCTTATAATAAAACTAGTATGCACTTTTAATTAGTTTATTAGGACTAGTTCCCCTTTTTCCCCATCCCTTAGCCATCGGGAAACAATGAATGGGCTAAGGGTCTTTGATCTATTAATTTTGAAAAAGGGATATTTCAAAGAGAACCAACTAGATTCATTAGAAGATGTAAATTCTGTTCTAAAATCCAGCCTAAGAGTAGGAAAGAAAAATTGTAAATGCCTCTACCCATTCCTATTAAACTATGGGAAAGCATCTCTATGGATTTCATGCGAGGTTTGTCAATGTCTAAGAATGGTCATGGCTATCTACATGTTGAAAAGTGTTTGTTTTGATTCCATGTACGAAGAAAATAAAGTGACACAGAGTAACTGAATTATTCTTTTCTAATTTTTGGGTGCATTTTGGTTTGCCTAATTCCATTGTTCCAAACAGAGATTCAAAAAAATTGGGTAAGTTCTGCACCACCATGTGGTGCAAGACTAAGTACCCAGATTCGCCAAATCAAAAGGAATAAAATCGAAATTTGCCGGACTTCAAAAGGCAACAAAAATTCATTTAAAATCACAATTATATTCGTATTCAATCCGGGCGTGAATTTTTTATACAAAACGTTGTAAATTGCGGTTGAAAATCGTTGAAATTAGTATTAGGGTTTTTACTTTTTTGCATTTTTGGGTTTCCGCCTAAATCATCGTTGTTTGTCTATAAAACCTCTTGCAGCGGCACTATACTTCACACACCCTCCTGTGGTTTGAATTTTTGTCTGATTGGTGCGAGTGTGAAGGAGATTACGAGGTCAAAGGAGCCTACGAATCGCGATTGTTCTGCGTCCACCGTTACTACAAGTTGCAATGATTCTGTGAGTTCATTGTTTGTTGCTCAACATGTATTTTCAGGAGGCTTGAAGCTACTCAACGTTTGTTTGCAATGACTCTGTGAGCTGAACGAGGTTGACGGAGCGTTTACCCTCGCCATCAGTGTAAACAATGACTGGTTTGCCGCTGCTCCATAGTCCATAGTCAAGTCTCGACTTATTTAGATCTCGCCACAGGCCTATGTTGCCGCTGCGCAAAGGTATTTTACATTTAAAGCGTAATGTTTATATTTTAGATTTAAAGTTTGTTAGGTTTAAGAAATTTATGTTATAAAATTATTGAGTATGAAGGGGTTGTATGGTAAAAGATACAAGAAACATAAAAAATATGATAAATATATAAGGCAGTATAAAAGTGATTCTTTTGTTCATAAGAGACGGCCTTACAAAAATTGTGTTCAGAAAGAAAAAATATGTAGGCAAGCATAAAAGGTTTACACCTACATGTTTTATATGCAAAGGCAGTCATTATGCAAATAAATGTCCACAGAGAGAAACTGATAAGGGCAAAGCAAAAGTCAATGCCTTGTCTACAAAAGGCATTACAGAGGAAGAATACATATTGGTCAGTGATACTGAGAGTTTTTCCTCAGATATTTCATATCAGTCTCTTGATAATGTACAGTGTAATGTAGTCCAGCATTCTGACAGTAATAGTGATAGTACTGACAGTAGCGGCTATGATAGTATTCCGTCTTTCTCTAATCTTGCCATTGTTAATATGAATTCCAGTTATATTCATCCCATGTTACCTCCAAGTGCAGAAATACTCAGAAAGCAGTTAGAATGTTATCAAAGTGAGTATGATGGGTGTCCCCCGTGGGATACTACCAGAAAGATTTCTCTTCAAAAAAGGGTCAGAGATCTGCAAGACAGATATATCAGGCAGAATCAGGCTGAGCAAGAAAAGCTCAGAAAAGCCCAAGAAGAAGAAGAAAATCTGTACTTTGAAGAGCCATACTCTCCGGCACCAATACGGCCTCCATTTCAGCAAAGGGTCCGACAGAGACAAATTCCTACTAGAGGAAGAGGAGGACCATGGAGAGGAAGAGGTGAACGAGGCAGGGGAAATACATTTCCTCAAAGATCATTTTCATTTCTCTTTCCAGAAGAGAATCCGCAACATACTGCAGCTAAAGAAACAGTTGCAGCAGTACTTGATGTCTACAAGACACCGAAGAAATTGCAGAAGCAGAGAAGAGTCGTGGAAGCGTCTTTGAGTCTTCCTTAAGTGTCGTGTAAGTGTTCAGTCTTAATTCTGATATTGTAAAAATACTGGGTTGCAGTTCTTTATATGTTTGAATCTGTATTGCTAAGAATAATATTTCAAAACCTTTGTTTGAAAGTTGTATCAGTGTTGTTTCGTTGCTTTGTTAAAATCGTGAGTTAACTCCCTTGCAGACTTTGCAAGCCGTGAGTTAAATTCAGTAAAAAATATTAATGTAACTCAGGTCATTCATGAATGTCAAGGAGCCATATGGGATTATAAAGATTGCAGTGGGCATATCAATACCCTAAAGATCAATGATAATAGGATCTCAAGGGAAGCCCAAGTTTTGCTTGTTTACAGAGGATATATTTGTGTCACTGAGTTAGCCATGTCAGAATTAGAATGCAGACTATCTGATCCTGAAATTCCTGGTAAAGAGTTTCATTCTTTACAAGAACCGATGGTAAAGTGCTGTCTCAATTGGTTATGGAGATCTAGTAGATATTGTGAATATCCTGATCCTCTGCCATTTGAAGGTATAAAACTCAGACAACTAATTCCTCGACCAAATGTTCTTTGGCGTTTCGAGTTTTCACGACTCTGGACTGAAGAACATCCATTGCAGTTCGACCTATGGAACAGACCAAGTTTCCAAGGAGACAGGAAGTATATTTCACAAGATTTTAAATATTTCCTGCAAAAATATCTTCCTTCTAAAATTTCTAATTCTCCTCTTTTGGATGTCTCTCCTGATCTTGCAAGGAATATTATGATACAGTGTAAAATTCCTTGGTTTGTAAAAGTAAATTATTATGTGAAAACTAACCCTTTCAGGAGCCATCATGAACATCCTAATGCGACACTTTGGAGAAGGATTATTCTCCATCATACTATGGCTGTCCATCCTCCTGCTCCAGGCTACAGTCTAAGGATTCCAGATCATTACTTGTTTCCAACTTGAAGGCATCTCCGTCCTGACACTGATGGGATTGCATCCATCTCACGAATTTGGTTGGAACGCACTACAAGGAATCTTGAGTCACCTCCTTGTCGGACTGACGAAGACTCTTCTTCGTCACATGATGATCAAAGTGGACCCTCTGTACAAAATTCTCCCTAGTGGAGTTTGTGGGGCTATGTCGGCAGGCCTGTTGCCGACCTTGTCAATAAAGTTGGATAAGATTCGTTCTTATCTCTTTGGCGGTGCGTGGTGGACCTCCCCACTTGTCTAAAGATGCTTTAATGAGTGGCATGTACTCATTGTCCGGGTCTGTCTGTCTTTTCCCTCTTCGTGAGTGGGAATCTTCTGGTAACCGGAGTCACCGGTCTCCAGTCTTCCGGTCTTCCATTTTCTCGGTGAAAAGCTTTGAGAAATCCTATATATTGGGGTGCTCTCAACTCACTCACTACACCGAAGAAATTGCAGAAGCAGAGAAGAGTCGTGGAAGCGTCTTTGAGTCTTCCTTAAGTGTCGTGTAAGTGTTCAGTCTTAATTTTGATACTGTAAAAATACTGGGTTGCAGTTCTTTATATGTTTGAATCTGTATTGCTAAGAATAATATTTCAAAACCTTTGTTTGAAAGTTGTATCAGTGTTGTTTCGTTGCTTTGTTAAAATCGTGAGTTAGAGCTTCTTTAGAATTGAAGTTTTAATATTCTAAACTTTTTATGTTTTATGTTTTAAAATTTAATATTTAAAGTTTGCACGTTTAACATTTTTACATTTTAGTACTTTTAAGTTTTAAAGTTTTAACTCTTAAATATTATAAAACTCATTGTTAATATTAAATTATATAACATACTCAATTTTATAATAATAAATTGAATGTATTTAAATATGAAATTTAATAAAATATATATTAAAATTTAAAATAAAATCTAAACTTATGTGTATTATAAAATATAAATTAATATTAAAAAATAATACATTTTATAAAAAACATGTATAATATCGGTAAATATATAATGTATTTTATAAAAATTTGATAAAATATATCATTAAATTATATAATGTATTTTATTAAATTTTATGTATTATATCAATAAATTGAATGTATTTTTTAAAAGAATATATTTAATTCAAATGTATTATAATAATAATTATCGGATAATTATTAATATTATATATTTAAAATAAATAAATGATAATGATTTTTGTATAATTTGATTTTTTAATTTAAATTTTTTATTTATTTTTAATTTTGTTTGTTTTTTTAAAAAAAACATATTATATTGGCATGGCACCTCCAAAAGCAAGTGCAACGGAATGGAAATATATGAGCCATGAGAGGCGGACAAACAATATCACATGCACTTTATGTCAGCATTTTTTAACTGACACATTAACAAGAATATTGGACCATCTTCTTAGAATATCGGGTGGTCAAGGAGGTAGTGTTGAAATATGTCGGAATGTCAGTCCGGAAATAAAAGCAGTGTTGGAGAAAGACTACAAGCTTTCATTAGTGTTAAATCAGCAAAGGGCGCAAAAAAAAAAAACAATGAATCCAAGGGGAGCTGTAATATCCCTTTTAAGGGCTGAAACTGAAAATAAGGAAATTAGAACCAATCCCAATAATTCAAATCTGATTTCTAAAATCACCAGACAGGAAATAAACTCAGATTTGAGACAACGAACATATTTTTGGAACAGTAGAATAAAAAGCTCACAAATTCATCCTACAATGCATCCACACTTTTATAAACATTTTTGAGATATTTTAGAACTGTTTTCAACCCAAAAAGACATGCATATGCTCAGCCGAAAATTAACAAAAACCAGCAGAAGTACAGCGCCAAAATAATTATGCAATAAGGGTTTATAAACCCCAAAAATTCACCACAGTAGATTCCGACTTTATAAATTGGGAAAAATCTGAAAATGAAGTGAAATATCAATTATTTGTCCTTTTAAGGCACCAAACTTCACTCCAAGGTAGGTCGTTCTACCTAGAAGAGGCCACTCAATGCAAATACAAATTTGATTATGATTTCTTTCCCTCAAATTTCCAACAATATTTCAAACTCACACAAGGTAGGAGAGTTTTTCGTCCCTCTATAACCACTAGAAGGGTTTTCGTCCTTCTAGGAAGATGCCACACACTTGGATTTTCGTTCATGAGTGGAAGAACAATGAGCCACCAGCCCAAAGGTTCAAGTAGAGTAAATATGCCAAAGATATATGAGTGCAAATGAGCTCCAAAGTCTCATTTTATAACCTCATGTTTGCGCCAAAGCTTGGACGAGAAAGGTTGAGCCCTATAAATCATATTATTCTATTGTGCCTCCTTAAATGCCTTAAACCCCAGCCAACCTACTAAAGGCAAACACACGCTGAAAAGAAACATTAAAAATTAGAAAAACAAATGCAAAAGAAGCTCAATTCTTTCTCCAAACTCTCATACTTTGTTGCCATGGAAAAAGGGATGGCAAGAAGTCCAAATCATGTTTCTCAAGTTGGAAAAGGGGATATTACCATAGTTACGCGGGGACGCGCCCCCCCTAAACTGCCACGTTCTAGATGTCCCGGACATCCTGGGGACATGGGGGAAACGTTTCCCCCACGTTTTCCCTTTTTTTTTTTGTTGGGAAAACGCTTGGGGGACGTCTCGGAAAGAGATGGGAAACACTTGGGGGACGGGGAAACGTGGGGGACGTGGGGACGACGTTCAAAGCGTTCCCCACTTGGTCAGCCGCATTTCCTAACTTAAAAACATAAAAAAACAGCACTTAAACATTTTTTTTTTAATTGTAAATCACTAATAATAAAAAAAAAACATTACTAACCTAACCCTAACCCTAAAAGTGCAATTTTATGTTATAAATTTACATTATGGGCTCATTTCATATTCACACCAAGCAAGACCAAGAGAGAGCAAGCAAGACAAGAGTGAGAGCAAGAGCAAGAGTGAGAGCAAGAGCAAGAGGGAGAGCAAGAGCAAGAGCAAGAGCAAGCAAGAGGTATCTATAATTATAAATTTATTTGCTTATAATACTTGTTAAAGTTTTTTTTTTTTTTAAATTTAGATTCGAATTTATATTTGCTTTTTTTAGGGGCTGTTTTTTAGCATTTGCATCTACATTCACAATGTAATCATGCATATAGTTTGTAGGATTTTAAAAAATGCATATTGCATAGGGTTTGGTTGTAAGATGGTTACGTTTTTTTTTTTTAATTACATTTTTATTTCTATTTTAAAATTTATATTATATTTGCATTTTTTAGGGGATGTTTTTTAGCATTTGCATCTACATTCACAATGTAATCATGCATATAGTTTGTAGGATTTTAAAAATGCATAGTAAAATTTAAATGGTTACGTTTTTTTTCAATTCTATTTTTATGTTTAAAATTTATATTATATTTGCATAATTGTTTTTTAGCATTTGCATCACATGGCATATAGTTTGTGGGATTTTTAAAAATGCATCTTGCATAGGGTTTGGTTGTAAAATTTAAATGGTTACGTTTTTTTTTTAATTACATTTTATTTCTAGTTTAAAATTTATATTATAAATTTATATTTGCATTTTTTAGGGGCTGTTTTTTTTTTTAGCATTTGCATCTACATTCACAATATAATCACGCACATATAGTTTGTAGGATTTTTAAAAATGCATATTGGTTACGTTTTTTTTTTTAATTCATTAATCAATCATATAGTTATGGTTGTTTTTAATTCATTGCAGCAATCATCACCATGAGTTCTTCTTCTGAGTATGAGTATGAATCAGAGCATGAATCAGAGAGAGGGTTGAATGAGAAGTTGAGATAAGTGGCCATGGAAGAGTTGGTGATGCCACAATGGGGGAAGAGTGGAGAAGGGACAAAATGTAGTGGCAGCGGCAACTGGTAGTTCAGTTGGTAGTGTTACCAATTGCCCCTCTCAAATGTTGTCCAAATTTGTCATTGGACCATTTGATAAGAAGAAGCCATTGCAACAATTTTCCCAAAGAATTGATAACCCCAAGTCTAGAGGGGGGAGCAAAGTATGGAAGTGCAACATATGTGCACTGACTAGGCATGGCAGTATCACTAGGACCAATGCACACTTGTTGCACCTTACAGGAAGGGGGGTTGGCACTTGTAAGGGCCTATCACTAGAACAAAGAGCTGAGATGGTGAGAATCTTCAATGGAAATACCACGAACAATGTGTCAGAAGTTCGTGGTTCTACAACTAACACTTCAATGACTCCATTGAGCACTCATAGGAGTGGCAAACATAGTAATACTCTGGTTGGTTCTAGTTTTGGAATGTCAAAAGTGGAAAACAGAGGGAAGAGAAAGGCCGTGGGGGCAGCCCCAAATTCAGTTGTTGACATGTTTGATTCAAAGGCGAGGGAAGAGGCAGATGATGCTATTGAGAAATTTTTCTATGCTGTTGGGATTCCATTAAATGTCGCTCGCTCTCCTTATTACAAGGAGGCTATGGCTAAGGTTGCAAAAACGGGTACAAGTTATGTGCCTCCTGGAGACACAAAATTGAGGACAACAATCTTGGATAGAAACTATTCCAAGGTTAATCTGTTGATGGAGGAGATGAAGGTGACATGGGTGTCACATGGATGTAGCATTATCATGGATGGGTGGACGGATATTAGACACCATCCTCTCATCAATATCATTGTCTCTTGCAAAGATGGACCGTACTTCTTGAGAGCAATTGATTGTTCTAGGAAGTGGAAAGATGCTGAGTTCCAGTATCAGATTTTGAAGAATGTCATTGAGAAGGTTAGACCTTCAAACGTTGTACAGGTTGTCACAGATGCAGCTTATGTGTGCAGAGCAACAGGCAAGCTAGTGGAGAGGGAATATAGGCATATTTATTGAACTCCATGTTGTGTGCATGCCATGAACAATGCACTGAAAGACATAGGGAAGATTCAGTGGATCAACCAGATAGTGACTGAGGTCAGGCGCGTGCAAAAGTTCATATGTAATCACCACACATCATTGGCACTTTTTCGAAAAATTTTGAAGAAGGAATTTTTGAAACCAGTTGACACCCCGCTTTGCATCCTATTTTATTTTGTTGGAGAGGATGTCCGAGTTGCAGGAGCCCCTGCAAATTATGATTATGACAAATGATTGGACTAGGTGGCGTGAGTCCAAGACAGATCGAGGGAAAAGAGTGAAGGAAGTGGTGTTGCGGGAAACATTTTGGGTTGATATGAAATACATCAAATCAATCATAGCTCCAGTTTTTAGTGTCATCAAATATGGGGTTTCTAACAACCCCAATCTTGGTGAGATCTACGAGTGCATCGACAACATGCTTGGGCAAATGAAGGCATCTATTCGGGTGAGGGACCCCACTTTGGAGTTCTATAATGAACATATACAACCCATTATTCAGCAAAGATGGGAGAAGTTGAACACTCCTCTTCATATGGCTACATATGCACTGAATCCTAAATGGTATGTGGAGAGGCCAGGCAGAGTTATCCCATTGGATGATGATGAGGTGAAGAAGGGCCTTATGAAGGCCTTTAAAAAAATGTACATTCCACAGGAGGCTTCACAGATCAAATTGGAGTGGCTCGACTTCACTGAACTTGATGGGTACAAAACATCAGCAAAGGCAGTCAGGGTAACAATAGGACAAGAGAAGCCAGTGAGTTGGTGGCGACTGTATGGGCTTCCAGGACTGCTGCGACCACTTGTCATTCGCCTCCTTTGCCAAGTTTCTATCTCCTCTGCCTCTGAGAGGAACTGATCTACATATGGTTGGATACACTCTGTTAAGAGGAATCGGCTTACCTCTGCGAGAGCGGAGAAGCTTGTAGTTGTACACAGTGCTTTGCGTCTTATAGATCGCAAGACACCTAAGTACAAACAGACCCTAGCATTACAGTGGGATGTAGATCCCGAGGAGCTGAGGCAGGTTGAAGAGGACAATACTATGCAGCGGGGATTGATTAGGCTTACCTTTGAGGACGAGGATGCTAGTACCAGTGAGGAGTTCATGGATATTGCTTCAGATGTTGATTATGATTTTTAGGCTGATACTTGTAGTTGTCCTCTTTTTTTGTAATATTGACAATAGACAATTGTTGGTGTATTTGGCTATGAGATTAATGATATGAATATCAACTATTGTCACTTGGTCAATCGTAATTTAGAATGGTTTTACTTTTATATTTTATAATATATTTGAAATTTCAGCTTGTCTCAAATTCAAATATGTATTATGAATTTTTAATTTATGACATTGACATATTGATATTATGGTATTAAGGAATGTATTTGATGTTTATGAGTTCATGTTTCACCTTATTTAAATCTCAAATGGTTTTATTTCAGCTTATTTATATAATTTAGTCACTATATCTTTATATTTTAAATATTTATATATTTTTTAATTAGTCGTCCCCTCGCCGTCCCCAAAATTTAGAAATTTTTTGCCGTCTCGGAGTCTTAGGTAACTATGATTTTGGGTCACAAAAATATGAAGAACAATATCCCAAAACCAGTTTTTGCACAACCAACATAAAACCCTAACTTTGGCCTTAAAAATTAGGTCACCCAACACATTTAGGACATCCAATTAACTCCAAAAATTATAAAATCGATTTCTCCTTAGTTCTCCTAATTTCTACGATCAAATCCACTGACCCCCAAAACAGCAGATCTGAAATAAATATTAATTTGTAATGACCAAAAAGCTTGCAAATAGCTGAAATCTAGTAAAATTGATATCTCACACAAAACTCAATATTTATTCACCAAATAAATTGCAGATGATTATATAAATCAAGAGTTTCCCAAAGAACTAAAGATCTGAATTTTTAGACCACCGAAAAACCCTCCAAAATCCACAAACTAGTCGCTAGGGTTAGAGTGAATGGCATAAATTATTATCCTATGTTTATGGCAATCTACCCTTTATGGTTGGAATAGCACCAAGCTCTATGGACAAATTAGCTTTTTTTATGCTTCAAAAACCCTCCAAATAACAGTCCTAGGAAAATTATGCCAACATAGATCATATTATATATCTAACTTGTTCCGCCTCAAAACATGCCAAAACATGATCCAACACAAGTCGCCATGGCTGGAATTAATTGCAACATTAAAAAATCAGATCATAGAACACTCTAAAACTCTTTAACATTCATCAACAACATGCATATTTCACTTTAAATAAATGCACCAATCTTCTAATGGAGTAATAATGCATAAAACACACATTAACACTAGAGAGCACAATGAATAGAACAAGAGAGTCTTCAATATCTTCAATAATGGCTTCCAAATGAAGCTTACGATGAAAGAGAAAGAGCTAGGGCATACATCCCATTACTCCAAGCATGGAGTGAAAATCAAGTGATCAATCTAACATAACCCTCTAAAGGAAATGCGACCTCCTTTTATAGAGTTAAGGGGTGCAATATTCAATGACCGACCTTTTCCCTTTTGAAGAGAAACATAAACTCTCATTAATAAGTCTCTAATAAGTTTATGTGCACTAAATCTGATAAATAAACTAAGATTATGTGCACTATATTATTTTTAATTAAATAATAAAAGTAACTGTAATGTCCCCATTTTTGAAGACCCCTTAGCCTATCATTCCCCGTGGGCTTTAGGGATGTTGCAAGGGGGAAAATATATTAAATAATTAGATAATATTGCCTAGAGAGTGATTTTAATCATTTGACATTATAAAGCAATATTTATTTAATTATTTAATATTTATGGAGCAAGTAATGCATTTAATTATTTAATTAAATTCCCAAAATGCAAATTAAAAAGGGGAATTAATTAAATAATAATTAGGTGGCTTTTAAATATTTTAAAATCACTCTTTTTAAAAGGGGACGCCACACCTAGGGGAAATAAACTTCTTTTATTTAATATTTTCCCTCTCCTAGGGATTTCGAATTTTGTGCCTCCTTGCTTATAAAAGGAGTGCTAGGATCATTGTTAGACTCAATGATGATATTTATTTTATGCTCCATGTTTGGAGTTGGGATGTATGCCCATTGATGCTCTCTCTCTCTCCTCTTGCGTGGGAAGTTAGTGAGTTGGTTTTGATCTATTGAAGTATTTTCTCTTGCTCCATTTGTTGAGTTCTCTTGTGTTGAAGATTTTCCATTGTTGCTCGAGTTATTGCATCTTTGGCACCAAGTTTAGAGTGTGAAAATCATTTGATATTGCTCCTTTGAATCATTTCTATTATTGTTGCTAATATTCTTACCATAATGACTTGGGTTGGTGATGATTTGATTGTGTTTTGATGCCATAAAATGATAGATCTGCAATCTGCCATGTGTTATTGATTATTTCAGAGCAAAGGGCTAATATTTTGGTGTATTTGGAGGCTGGGAAGGAGCTGGAATTATTTTATATAATTTTATCTAACCCTAGACTTGAGAATCATGTTTTCTAGGACTGTTTTGGCTAGGTTTTCCACGGCTCAGAAGAATTCAGATTGATAGCTCTTTGGAAAGCCCTTAATTTATAAAACAATCTGCAATTCTATTTGGTGAAGAAATAGTTTAGTTTTGAAGGAGTTATGCATTTTTGAATATTTCAGCTGGTCTACATGGCTTTTCTGGGTATGGTAAATTAATATTTATTTCAGATCTGCAGTTTAGGGGTCAGCCTTGATTATAGAAATTAGGAGGAATAAGGATAAATTGATTTCATAGATTTTTGGAGCTCAGTTTTGGTGCCCTAAAAGTGCTGGGCGACCTACTTTTAGGTCAAAATTAGGGTTTTGGGTTGGCTGTGCGAATCTGTTTTTTGCACTATTAGTTCCTCATATTTTTGTGGTCTCATTAGGACGAAAACACTTCTAGCTCATTTCGAAACCCTCTCTAGCCAAATGTATGAATTTTTGAAAGTTTGCAGCAGTTGAGGGTTTGAAAATTAATTATATTTGCATTGTGTGGCCTGATCCTAGATTTGTATGCAATTCCTAACTTATTCTAGATTGGTGATATTACAAGGCAACTATCCTATGTGCACATTTAACTAATTTAAAGAGCCCACTTTGTAAAGCGCAAGGCATACCAAGGGGTCACATAAACAATTTGGGGTTTATAAACCCTCATTGACAAATTTCAGGCTGGAGTTGAACTTCATTGGGTTGAAGGTATTCAAATCTTCAATGTGAGAAAATGTCCCGATTACAAATTTCTTGGAAAACACTTTTAGGCCAAAAGCAACCCATTGGGAGACTGGTGCGACCCCTTTGGAAGATGTTTTTTGGTTGTTGTTCAGTCTGTGGATGGTTGGGAAAATCCATAGTATCAACTGACAAGCTGATTTTAAAATCATTTTCCAGCCCTCTATTTGTTTTTGTGAAATTTTCTTAGTTTCATATAATTCAGATTTAGAAAGAGGATATTACAGTGGTATCAAAGCATGAATTCTCAAAGGCCTAGGGTTTCAATGGAAGAAAGCAACAAGGGTTTTCAATATTACCAAAAAAGAAGGAAAGTGGATCCATCAAGGGAAGAAGACAAAATGGCTAAACAAGAACCCAAATTTGATAAGTTGATTACAAGGCAAGAAAGATTGGCCAACACAATGGCCCGGTTGATCCATACCATGCAAGACTCTAATGGTGGAAGAATCTCTTCAAAGGAAATAATTCCTTCTCCCTCTCCCAAAGGAAGCAATATTGGCACATGGTATGAAGAGTATAGAGCTCTTCCAAAGGAGATCCGTGATACCCTACCCTTTTCAAAGTTCGTAAAATTGGAAACAGAAAGAGTGGGCATTGGAACTTGGCCCAAGCTTTGAGGCATGCACAAAGGTCATGGGAAGGATATCCCAAACCTTGAGGGGAAAGAGCCCCATTTTGTGGGCAAAACAAGGAGCAACTACGGATTCGTTTGAAGAGGGAATCAAATTCCTAAGTTCGCTGGGAGATGATGGGCATGCCTAATGCCCTAAGGACAAGAAAATGGATGGTATATTTCCGCAACTGGTTATTGAGGAGCATCCCTTGGGGAGGATTAGAAACCTCCGATCCTCTTGCCACAGTTCATTTCTTGGCTGGTTTCCCTAACAACACCTTCGTGACACAAGGGTTTGATGACATAGTGAAGCACGGGCCAAATGAGGAGGAGCACAATGATTATGCAACTCAAGATCTGCACCTTGGAAGAACGGGAGCCATAAAGGATGAAGATGCAGCCCTTACTCCAATTCATGGTTCATTTTTGTTCTTTCTTAACTTTGAGTTGTTCATGGTTATTACAGTCATAGTTTATTGCAGCAAGTTTCACTTTTGTTTCCAGCAACACGCTACACTAATTCTAGGTTCTTAAAGCATTCAAAACTGCGAATTTGGAGTAGAAGCAAATTTGGAGTAGAAATCAAGTAGGAAAGCATATTGTGATTCTGAAAATTCCATTAAGCAAAGGCACTTAAAAGTTTATAGATTACTCACTTCCAACATTTCTTCACTAGCTTCTCAATCTCATTGTTTTACATATATGAAAAACAAAGGGGCCTAATATTAGGTGGTTTACTTCCTTGGATGAGGTTAATAGCATGATCATGATCTCTTACTCAAGGAAGATCCTTAGGCATATCTTGAAGCACCTTGGCATGGTTATCAATGATGTCTTTCAACTTGAGAAACTGAACTTCAAGAGGGACTTGTGCTTCTAGGGTACAACAACAAGCTATGAATCCGTGTGCTCCTCTCTTTAGCAGAATTTCTCCACACAATGAGAACTAATTACTTGTGAAATTCCTGCTTCAATACCCTTAAGCTCGTGATCAACACCATTCACAGTGAACCTAATAAATACATCTTGGAAATTCATAGAAATATCCCAAGAAATCTCAACCATTGGACACCTGAAACCATGTTGAATCCTCCCATGGGAATGGCCAGCATGTTGCTGTTAAATTGATAGTTTTGTATTGTCACCTAAACCCTATGGCACTTTTGTTCATACTTAGATGTACAACGATATTACATACAACTTGAACTCTGATTAACAGTGGAGTAAATCCATAACAATGAGTATGTTTTAAATCCACTTGTATGTCGTTTCTCAAAAAGTTGCAATGGTTGGTAACAACTGTTAGGAAATTAGTGTTCATAGTGTGAACATATGGTTTGAATATTAGTATTATTTAATATTTAAATAATATGTGAGTGTGCAGAATTAGTTGTCATTCGCAACTCATAGAGATTGGAGTGTGTGAGAGTATCTTGGGATTAGGAGTAAGACTAGGGATTAGAGGAGAAATATGGGGATAAAATGATGAGACTTGACTCCATAATTATAGGAGCAAGCAATTATATAAAATGCTCTCCACTAATCAATATAAATTGCTCTATTATTCTCTATATTTCATTTGTTTCTGTGTTTTCTCTATTTTCATGTGTTGATCTAAAATTATTGTTGCTTAAATTCATTATTAAATCTAGAGTTTTGATATCATCTAATATCAGAGCAAGCTAGGACTAGTTATGAGAGTCATTGCAGGACAAAACTGCAGCCTCTAAGATGCAAATCTGAGAGTTTTGAAGCTTCCGTCGCCATTTTCTAGAATCTGATCTTTAAAAAAAATGATTGGTAAATCGTGTTTTTCTCAAAAACCCAGATTCTGAATCTTTTGAAATTTCTTGAGTTTGAATATACGTATTTTATTGCTCTACAGATAAAATTTCAGAATAACCCAGTTTCTGGTTTATGAGAAAACGTGAAATAGATTCTGACATCTTAAGCAATTTCTAAAATCTGGGACTGCAATTCAAATGAATGTTGCAGAATTCTTTATTGTTTAAGTTGTTCTATTGTTGTAATTTGTTTTTAGGGTGTTATTCAAAAAGTAATTTATTGATTACTTTTTTTTGTGAATTTTATTGTGTCTATCCAAGTTGAATGTTATGGTAAAGTCATAGTTTAGTATATTATAAAAATTAAAAAAAAATTAAAAAATTCCTCACTTGTCAAGAATTGGACGCATTTTCGCTTATACGCGACGTCCATAGTGAGGGGGTGCATTATCAATTGAAACCAAAACCCAATAGAACTATAAAATGAGTCTCAAAGACAAATTCACCTGAGTTAGCAGCATCACGATGGAGGAAGGAGGCAACGGAGGAAGGAGGTTAATCAGTGACCTCTCACCAGCCGCATGCGAAGAGGCCACACAATGAATTTGTGGCATTTATTTTTGTTGTGTTTAATTTTCATTGTGTGTTGTAATAAGAACAGATGATTTATTCTTGTTCAATCTTGTAATAAGTGAGCTCTTGCATGAGCGATATTTCTTGTATTTTCCCTTGAATGTAAAGATGGGGGTGGGGAAACATGTACGCTACTATGAAAGTGGTTAGTGGTCCACTAGAAAACCAATTTGAGAGTTTGTGAATCTCTTAGAAAATCACATACAGAGTGGTTAATGGTTCCACTAGAAAACCTCTTGGAGTTGATGGTACTCTTTGAAAACCATCGGATTGTAGAACATGAGCAGGTACTAGACAAAACTCACTCATGTTCACACTAAGGGGGTGAATGTTAGGAAATTAGTGTTCATAGTGTGAACATATGGTTTGAATATTAGTATTATTTAATATTTAAATAATATGTGAGTGTGCAGAATTAGTTGTCATGCACAACTCATAGAGATAGGAGTGTGTGAGAGTATCTTGGGATTGGGAGTAAGACTAGGGATTAGAGGAGAAATATGAGGATAAGATGATGAGACTTAACTCCATGATTATAGGAGCAAGCAATTGTATAAAATGCCCTCCACTAATCAAAGAAATTGCTCCATTATTCTCTATATTTATTTGTTTCTGTGTTTTCTCTATTTTCATGTGTTGATATAAAATTATTGTTGCTTAAATTCATTATAAAATCTAGAGTTTTGATATCAGCAACACCATTGGGGGACCACCATACTATACAAAAAATTGAAACATCTAAATATCTTAACTGTGTCGTTACCAACTAGGTCGCTGGTACGTGGTATGGGTCAGGTACAGGGATCTAGTATGCTGGTATGGCAATTTTTTGGGGGGACGGATATGGCATTTGGGTACGACCGTAGAAAAAGTATATAAATTAAGCAAAATAAACACAAAATATACTAATAATTCAATGCCAGATGTCATGATATTCAATGTTCAAGCTTAGAACAAATTGAAAAAAAAAATTACAAACATGTTTTATTGACAAGGACAAACCCTGCCGTACCCAATATAAACCCCGGCGAACTCAAGCACATACCCGTACGCAGCTACCTAGATTACCAACATAACACAATAACTGTCTACCTATACTTTAATTGTCATTTGTTTTCTAAGTACATGTTATTGCTCCCTACAATTAACATTTTCGATGATAGATTCATAGTTCCCAGTCCATAATGTCCAACGTGGGTCTGGTTTGATTGTTTCTACTTCCAAATATTTTGTCACAGTCAGTAGATGCCACCACATTATCATTTTCAAAAAAAATCCACCTTTGTAATTTTCTCCCAAGGCCATAGAAACCTTCAAATTTTCATGATTTCTATGTTATTTCAGTTGTTTTACAGCTACAAAACAGGGAAAATGTCGCAAATCATTATTTCTGTTGAGCAATGTCTTTCATTTCATTCTTTGGTTCATTTTTTGTTGTTCATATCTACCAGTGTCCAAATTCAATTTGAATTTTTTTTTTGGGTTCAGTTGTGTGTTTCTAGCAGCATCCAACAATTGTCTTCCATGCAGTACCCAATGTTCATTCTAGTAGCACACAACAATATATCGATTCTTTCATCTTACCACATTTCTTCATGTCAAACCCAATCAAGGTCGAAGGATACCTGGTTTTGAAATTTTTGGTTTTTATAATATTTTTTAACCCAGTATGAATAAAAAAGTAACCCTAATGCTGGGCTTCTTTCACTACTTTACCAGTGGGTATTGTTTTTTAAGTATTTACTTCTTTTCAGTATGTATAAGACAATTTTGGTTACCTCGCCCTTATTAGGGCACAGACTGTTCTTATCTCTATCTTTTCCTTTTTTATATTGCTTTGCAAAATTGAATTACATAATTGGACTTGGGATTTGTAGACAAGCCAAGTTTCTGACCTACAAGCTGAACTTAACGAGAATTACCTAAGTCTTTGTCTTTGACCTAGAATATTTCCTTTCTCAATGGCATTTTCCCTCGAGATTTGTCCTATATAATCTTGCCCTGACACTTTATCTGCAAAGGATCTTTTTTCGCAGAGCTTCCACAGAGATACTGTTCAGATTTTCATTGCACAGACAACTGCAGGAAAGGAGAAAAATCTAAGGTGCTTTTGGAACAGAAATAGAGAGGAAAGCGAATTAACTTGTGCTGTTGTTTTTGGAACGGTTAACATTTGACTTAAACATTCTGATTTATTTATAACTAATATCAATTACATATAAAGCTGACCTATGACATTGACATAACATTCATTGAGGACTTTTTTTACATAACATTAAAATATGTATACCTAGACACCTTAATAAACGTTATTATAGCAAAAGAAACATGGATTGCTGGAAGTAAGAAAAGGGAACAAATATACGATATAAATCCCCACAAAGCATTGCAATAATAATCAACAGTATTTTTTTTTATTTACAAAATAACAGTCGACATAAAACTGAATGGCTGTAGGATGGTGTCCCCAATTTGGAACACAAAGCAATGCATTTGCAAGAATACATGGACTGAACCGAATATGGATAAATTTGTATAGGATGCAAAATTGATTGAAAGCTGACATAAAACGGCAAATCGAGACATACAAAGCTATCACTGCCTTATCAGATTTCTAGTAATGTGCACTGAATTACTAGTTTTTACTTTTTATGTATAACATAACATATAATACTTGATAACAATATTTCTAGATGTAATTGATGCCAGTGAGGCAAACTGTCAATCTATCCGTAGAAACAACCTTTGCAGAAATGAAATCAATGCCACTGGTAGTTTTCTCCACCATTGGTGAACCATATCAAGACCAAACTAACCTGATATAAAATTCTGAAGAATATCCTACTTCAAGATAAAATATACAGTAAATAAGCCCCTGAATAGTTATCTAGTTTCATTGCTCACCTTTATTTGAGGACCATCAAAAGGTAAGTTCAACACACTAGCAACAGCTTCTGCTGCTTGCCTCCTCCTAGTAAATGGTGAAAAGTATATTCGAATTTTTTCAATAGGAACGGTTACCATTTGACTGAAACATTCTGATTTATTTATAACTAATATCAATTACATATAAAGCTGACCTATGACACTGACATAACATTCAACGACTTTTTTACATAACATTAAAATATGTATACCTAGACACCTTAATAAATGTTATTCTAGCAATAGAAACATGGATTGCTGAAAGTAAGAAAAGGGAACAAATATACAATATAAATCCCCACAAAGCATTGCAATAATAATCAACAGTATTTTTTTTTATTTACAAAATAACGGTCGACATAAAACTGAATGGCTGTAGGATGGTGTCCTCAATTGGAACAAAAAGCAATGCATTTGCAAGATACATGGACTGAACCGAATATGGATAATTTGTATAGGATGGCAAAATTGGTAGCCTGTTTATTATTTTTTAGCTTTGAACCAAGACTATCCATTTGAAATTTTGAACCATGCCTTAAAAACAGACAGTTTCTCAGTAATGTGCACTGAACCATAGTTTCAAACTTAGACATGTAGTGAGGCATTTCCCACCTATAAGACCACAAGATGGCCAATTTGTTCCTGATGCCCACTGACTGTCAGTGGCAAGCAAATCTGTCACTCTGTTTGTAGAAACTTTTTTCATGTTGCAATGTAATCAATGCCACTGGCCCTTTTCTCTATTATTGATGTGAACCATAGTCAAGCATTCATGGGCTTTCCTGACATGCACATTCTGAAGAACATTGCTATTTGAAGATGACACAATAGTTTTTTAAATGAGTCCCCTTCTATGTACAATGGAGGGATCTATTTCAACTGCCAGTTGGACTGACCTTTGTGGAATGCGGAATCTCAGCATAGTTGTTATTTTGTAGCCCAACAGCATTAGTTAAAAGCTTATGATGAATTGCCTCGTCCTACTAAATGTTGTTAAAAGTCCTATCCTCCCATTTTTTCAAAAGGAATGCTCTGGGTTACCCTTGGCTGTCCTACAATCAAAATTCAACAATGTAAAGAAAATATATTAAGGGAGAAAATCCACCTTTTACTTTACATTAATGTCAAATAAGTAGATGCTCTCAATTCACAATTGACTGAATATTCCATTGACCAGCTGATGCTTGTTTCGTGCAACCATACTTGCATGTCCCGATGTTTGGCATTGAACATGAGCTTGAATTGTGTACAATTCAAAGACCTTGTTCCCTGAAACTGGCGAAAGTAATTCTTTGAGCAGGAGAATAGACAAAAAAAAATTACTAATCCTCAAATATTTGAATGTTTCTTTTTAACCTCATGGTCTAGAAGGATAAATACTCAAAATAAGTTTGTGGATGAAATTGACTATTTCTACTTAGTGTGGATAGCTTGGTATAAGAGTTAGCCATGTTTTCTCATTACATGGTGATATGCACATAGGAATCTATAATCCCAGAAACAGTCATCCAGCATGTGCCAGATAGTATCTGAGCACAGGGGCAGACTTTAATGAGCAAGGTATTAAATATACTTTGGCTGTCAATTTCTCTAGCCGTTAGGCAGGTCCATTAGGTCCTGCTCCATCCTATTTCGTTGAATATGATAGCTCCAGAAACTGGGGCCTAGAATTTTTCCTGGGTAGGGCCAAGCCACATTAGAAGAGCTCAGTATCTCCAACCAGGAGCTTTCATTATACACAACTATGGATACCAAAACTGTATCGGTGAGTGGCTGATCTGAGTTGTTTCCAAGGCAATTGTCATTAAGGGTGCACACCTATGCATTCTTCGCACTGTATGGTGTGTGGCACTATAATAACAAAGCTCACTTGAATGTTTAGAAGAAGATATGTGACAAGTGCAAAAAGAAAGTCTTTTTGGATGGCTCAACAACGAAAGCATCGAGATCAGCCCCTTCCTTCTCAAATGGTCTGCATATTCCAGCCAACTATATTGTTTAGGATGGTCACACGAGGGTGACACAGTCTCTCTTTTGGAAGATTGCATATTGGAAAATAGGTGGCATGCCATTCCAAGCTTTCCTCCCAAAGTGTACATTGTATAGGTCTGTTTCTAATCTTGCCACTTTGTCTTCATAGCCCAAATTTCCATTCGCATTCTTCATATGCCCATTTGCAGTGGCTGAGCGTTGTGCTTACCCTGCATGAACCTCTTCAAGAACACAAGCTGAAATCTAGAAAGTTTCTGATAACTAAGCTCCACAAGGCCTAAGGATGCAATCTCAGACTGCTGTGCCTATTTCACTGTCGAAGCTTCCTAAGTTGAGTTGTGCAATGATCCTTTAAATTGAGACACTCCAGACAAGATTTTGGTTGAATTATTAATTTATTTCTGACCACACTACAATAAGGCATTCAAATTCAGATTTCTCCCACAACTCCATAGAAAATTGTTGCTGATATATCATAATTTTAGCTAGACATTCAAGTGGTCCTGATTGACAGGAACAGCTTGGAAGGACAGCCTGTAAGGTGGGGTTGAATTCAGTCAGCCAAAGGACAGCCATCGATTTGCCCATTGTGCAAGGGTTTCATATTGCAGGTTTACATGTTTATGGCAGCAGTCTCCTATAAATCTTTTTTGTGAAACCCTTATATAGCCATTTCCCTGAAACCCCCTAAATAAGGGATCATTGGCATGAAACTTATTGCATCTAGGATAATCAAGGATCCGAAAAACCATACATCTTAAATTTAAGCATTTAGGATGTAAATCATATTTAATATATTTTACAAAGCTAGACTCTCGTACAAAGTTGACCTTCACTGTCCCAATGCTAATTGGTAATCAGCGCACAAAAGGTCATATCCTTTTAAGTCATCCTTTTTAACTCTTCCATAGGATTAGAGTTGATAGTAGAGTATCATCAGCAAACCGGAAGCCCGCGTACATGCTCTCTCAGTTGCAATGGCAGCCTAGAATCAAAGTGTTCATCTTTGATTCCTCTTCTCGTGAGCAAGCTAGAGGCTTATTGAGGGTTTCCCTCTTCATGTCTTATAAATAAGTATGACATAAGTGCTTCCTCTGTGTTGCCAAGGGTGAGACCACCTCCATTATGTATGAGTGGGGTCAGAATGCAACCACTGATCGATAAAACCATCTAATTGTGTGCCAAACCCAAAAGCCCTCAGGATCTGTAGTATGAGTTTCCGAATTGCAATTCTGTCAAGTAGGCTATTGTAATCCCATATCCAGTCTTGATGAGAACCCCTGTTGCCACTGTTCTGAGTTTCCGACAACAGTGGAGAATTTCCATGAACAAAAGTATATTGAGTTTCACATATTATTTTCAGGTAGTCTTGAAGCAATCAGCTTTAAAATAGATTTGTAGACCATATTGCATAGTGCCCCTATGTACCTATCATAGGTAAAATGCCCTCCACCTGAGCCACTGGTTCAGAATTAGCAGCATCACCTACGTAGCGTTGATATTTTCTAGCATTTGCTTATTTCTTCAAATAAGGATGCACCTCTATGACAATGCACGCATATCAGCTTTGATGAAGTGTTCCAATTGAATTTGGGCAATTTTTGATAAAAAAGGTCAAGAAGTACCATCAAGCCTAGTAGTTTCTTCCTTATTGAAAGGATGAAGCCAATATCTTTGACTTCCATCTTGTGTGGTTGCAAAAGTGAGTCTCAAACATTCTTTTGCACTGTCTAACACATTTGTGTACTCGACTTATCCTTCAACAATTATTTGTACTATGTATTGTTCAGCCTTTTGAGCTCCTTTTTCATGTCAGTATTGTCCAAGTCTTTGTTGTCATCAGATTGTTTAAAAAAAATCAATGGCATGGTGGATAATCTTGGCACTGTACCTGTGATGATATATTCATGTTGGTGGCCACTATTAATTTTGTGCCAAAGATAAGGAAGGTGCATGAGATATGGGCTGAATAGAATGTGGAGCCTGTTGTCAACTTAGTTGGTGCCAAAGGACACATTTGTCTTTTGATGAGGTTGCATGCAAGTCCATTGAATAGCATTTATTGTTTACACAGCCGTTGTCCTAAGCTTGGTGCCATGGAGAGATAAGGATGTTCATAAGAGGGGGAATGAAATAAAAACAAACTAGTAGTTCTAGTTTTGGAGTGATTAAAATGCTTCAAAGATTGACGGAGGATTCTATCAATATAAGTAAGGATAAAGAGCATGTACAATATGCAGACAATGAATAGAGATGGAATGGGTTTGAATAGAAACTAGTCTAGCGCATGGCGATAGAAAGCGATGGAAAACATATAAATTTATTGAAGAATGTTAGAAAGCATAAAGGAGCTGGTTCCAAGGAGATAAGGGGTGACGCCAAGACATAACCTTTGCATAGGACGATACAGAGCGTGGAAAGGGTGAGGACGGGACACTGAACATATTGTTGGCAAAGCAAGAAGTTCAGTTCTATTTTTAGAAGTGCTAAAAATATCGTTTGGCTAAACATAGTTGGTGCTAAAAATAGAAGTTCTAGTTCTATTTTTCGGAGTCAAATGAAGATGAGTGCACGAGTGGATGGATAAAGAGAGCTTTTGTTAAATTGGGTAAGTGCTGAAGAGACAAATAAGACAAATGGCACCAAAAGAGAGTGGTTTTATTAAAATTAGCATGTTTTCATTAATTTAGCAACTGTTGGTTCTGAATTAATCCTTGGCGCCAAAAGAGAAGTACATGGAGGTTTTTTTAACTATGTTTAGCAAACTGATGTTCTTGTTATTGCGCCACGGGTGATAAAGGTGAGTTGAAAACAGTATGCATGCAGCAACAAACAGTCCCATGCACCAGCAAGAAGGGAAAATGATGTATTAAATAAGCATGCAGTTGTTACAGTCTCATGCGCCAGCAAAGAGGAGGAAATAAATATATTAAATAAAGAAAAGAACAGCAGCAGTCTATTATTAGGAAGACAGAGCCGATTCATCTTGATATAAGCTGATTTTCCATTGTAAAAAGAATATACACACCCTGGGCTGTTTTGCTTTTGGCAATCCTGCCTTGTACTTGCACCTTTGAATAAAAAAAGCTCCATTTGCCCTCTCATATCACTGTTTTTTGAAGTTTCATTGTGTTTAATAGGGTATTGTATTGCCTTAGTGTGAAATTACTCCCTCTACCCGCTTTCCTTTCTCCTAAACCCTTGAATTAATTTCACAAAATAGCTTAGAGTTGTGCAGGTGTGTGGTTCTTTGATTTCCCTATGTGCAGAGTTACATGCATGTGTTAAATTTTTGGTGTATCACCCTTATTTCCCATTTCCCGCATCCCTTCCCCCTTTTCCTTGTCAAATTTTTAGTTTTTTAGGTGATTCACAAGGGAACCAGCCCTCTCTGTAGGTTCACTTCAAACATAGGTTACCCACAGCTTTGAGGTGTTCCAATTTTATCAACAGGAAAGAGAGTACGCAAACCATTCTCTATCAAGGTGCAACTTTTGGGTGACAATAATACCTTCGGTCAATAGTTATTCAATCCCTTAGATGTTTGATTTGTATGCAGCCCATTCTTCCTTTGTCACAACATCCTACACTTATTTGGGGGTCCAATTTTCTGGTCCATACTTTAACATGAAGTTTGCCGCTCAACCACGCCTTTACAAGGGGTATGCCTCTCTTTCTATTTTGGAGCATCAATGTTTCCAGATCCACTTTCAGGTCATCCCCTCCAAGTTGCGCTTGTTTGATACTATCATCGAACCTACAATTTTGTATCGCTTTGATAGGTCTGGGGACCTAGCTATGCGGGCCATTGACTGGGCCCGTATTGGGAGAGTCTAGACTCTCATGTTACAATGCATGATCTGTCGCAAGTAAACAATTCCTCAGTGCATTGTCCAAGCTGAATTTTCCGCTCTGTTGCTATGCTTTGAGAGTTGAGACTATCTTCAAGCTTACTTTCTACATCTATAGACTCGAATCCTTGGGGAACTTGACTTATGGTCGTGAGAAATATCCATACTTCGCACTTTTCTCTTGAGAGAGGATTGCTTTACTGGTACCCACCAAATATCGGCATTGTTGGTCCTTTGAGACTAGGCTCCTTTCTATTGGCATCTCTATTGATAGGCTACCCCCCTTTCACATACTCCATGGACACCCCCTAGGCTCCTTCCAACAAAGAACGCCGTCACTAGAGCTACTAGAGAGGACATCTAAGACAGTATATCCAAGTCACCTAGATCTTCCCCCTTGAGCCACTCAGCGTCGAGCTTGCTTTTTTAGGTCGGGCGTTTCTTACATGTGGTGAATGGTAATGTTCGTCACTTTCACTATCTCCAGCACCACTAGTCCCATGGCTTGATAGGTTTCCCTTTGGCTAGATGAGAGTGTGTTCTCACTAGTTACGGGTTGAAACTAATCATCACATTCTCTATCAGGACCAGATCTGCCATCTTTGCTCCCTCCAAGAGACGGAGACCAAGGAACACTTCATTTTCAAATGCTCCATTTATATGAGATCCGAGGAAGGTATCATTGCCTTTACTAGTGACTCAGGAACACTCTATCTACTTTATTCAAACATACTAGACCAGTGGTGTCTAGATCTTTATCTTCGCGAGGTTGACACCTATCGTCCTCCGCTGCAAATCAGGGCCTAGAGGCTCTAGGGCCCCCACGTTGATCACCTCTTTCTTCTAGCCCACCCAAGTGATTGGCAACAATAAGTGCCCCTTGGACACTGGTCCTTCACACATCATAGCTAATGGTTCAGTTAGGCAATGGCACTTCTCTCAATGAACATCATTACTACTCATATTACGCAAAACCTCCAAGCCTCTATATCTCGACATTGTGTCTTTGCTCCTTCCCGACGGCATGGCTCTGCCCCTTTCTGAAAGGCATGGAAATCTATTACTTACCGATTGCCCCCAGATCACAAGGGTAAACTCATATTACAAGTTTCTTTTCTACTGCAGGAGTTACACAAGCCATGGATGTTAGGGGAGATTCTAGAGGAAGTGTCTTGCTTTCTCCTATGATTCCCCAGCTTGGCTCCTCTAACCTTGTATACTCGTCAGACAACATTATTAATTCCATCACCGTGATCGATAATGGCTCAGATGATTCCTCTACTTCAGGTACAGTTAGGGACATTCAATGAGATTTGCCTCCAGTCTTCATTTTACACATGCTCTTAGGGTTTCTATTCGCCCCTCATTGCTATTTGTATTGGATTCTTTGCCACTTGTGTTAGTGGCACATTGCTCTATTCTATCCTTTTTACTTTAGATTTATTGGGGATAGTTGGTAAACCCCTTTCCTCTAATTTCAGCCTTAAAAGGGACAAAACAAAATATGCCCTAGATGGCACCTAATTCCTCCAAACAAGTCGCTACCTTAGGAGAGGGTCTAAAATTGATGTTAAAACCTTAGCAACTCTTCTCCAATCAAACCCTAGCTGAAAACTAACAACATCACTTTCCTTGAAGCACTTAGGAACCACTGATTGAAGATTTTCCGTTCTTCAATTGAACAAGGAAAGGTTTCGTCCTCCATGTATCCCACGCCAAAGGATTTTCGCCCCCTAGTGGAAGGAATTGAGCAATCGGCCCAAAAACCATACAAGTATAATTTTGACAAGATGATGATCCCCAAATTAACCAAGTAAACCTTCTTTTATACTCCCTTTGTGGCGCCAAAATCATTTAAGGATTCTCCAACTATGACGGACCTCATGAGGATGTTTGCTTTGTATGTTATCTTTGGCTTTTCACCTTCTTGACCCAGTCGGCCTGACCTATGTAAAAACTCTATTGAGAAGAATGCAAATGCTTATGAAAATAACTAACAAATGTGACAAGTACTGCCCTTGCTCAGTTTCTTCTTTCCCCAAGAAAGTGGAATGGGCTCGAAGTCCTCCAATCAGTGTTTGAAAAAAGGGGCATTACAAGAACGGAGAAAGAATGAAAAGGAACCGGAATGCACATATCGTAGATTGTGTCCATCATTTTACTATACAAGAAATAGTTACAAACTGGATGAGGAGATTACAACCGACCATTAGTTTATGCATAACTAATAGTGACTTAATTATAAAAGGTAAGCCTCATATTCTAATACCTCCTCTTAAGGCTGATAGTACATAAAGAAAAAATAAACATACTAACTGAAGAACTGTGCATTCTTCATGAGCTTTCTATTTGAAAGAAGTTCTTGTACCAGCAGAAATCTATCAAGCTGCCTCATAACCTTTGTCAAAGTGTAGCTCCCAAGCTAAATTCCCAAGATGGATTCCACCTCCCTAAACTCCCGAATTACGAACCTCTAGAATTATTGGACAGCCATCTATATTGAGCTACATCCATAGTGCAGTATTAAGTTTTCTCGTGGCCCTCATAAGGGCATAATTCTTAAGATCCACAAACTGCCGAACCAACTGGGCAGCCATCCATGCTGAGCTTCATCTACACTAGATCCCAATCTGTCTTCAAAGTGTGAGTTTCTTCAAATACGTATTTGTCATCAGCGAATTCTTCACCACTTTCACATTCAATGGATCTTCACCAATGGCTATAACGGACCTTCCTTCCGTGCCAAGTATTATTTATAACAGTCTCGATATTCAGCAATAATCAGTCATATGACACCAAAGATTATAGTTTCGGCCTAACAATTTCTACACCTCTAGCAAAATGAGGATTTGAATGTTTGCCATTTTTCACACCAATATGACTTTCCAACCTGCAAATTAATACAAAAAATGAAAGGTATGGTCTATAATCTGAATTTTTTACTTTCGGTAGGGAAATAAATGCAACGGTACAATTCTATAACCTTATTTTACTCTGAAATTGCACAACAGAAATAACAAGAGAAATAATGATAGATTTATTGGAAGTATAATGCCTTACAAAAGAAAGCAAATACCTCTTCGAATTTTACCCGTGCCCTGTATAGTTTGTGCCCTAAACGACTAGTTGTGACTGAAAATCGCCAAACTATGTGCCCTAGCAACGAATGACCATAACTAATAGTGACCTAATTATAAAAGGTAAGCCTTATATTCCACTAACAGGCGCTTAGCAATCTCCTTCCACTACATCACAATAGGTGGTGTAGGGTGCTCAACCACTTGAGTTGGTGCCGACTGGGCACTCCCTCAGTTCTAGATTTGGCCCCTACTTACACTTTGGCTTGGTCTTGGGATTTACGCTTCTATTCAGTCTTAAGCTATTGTTTTCCCATCCTTTGCTTCTTGAGGCGGTTGCTTCTCACAACCTTCATCATCACTCGTGTTGTTCCAAGGGTATCATCAATCTCTAAGTTTATATTTCATTAGTTCTACTGCTTCATTTTCTTTGATCACCTTTATTTGGATCTAATGGCATCGGCATCGGTCTTTCGATCCTTCCTCTTCTTCGCGACTTTGTGTTGCCTTGTACCTTTGTAGTATTTTTTGTTTTCAAATATCTTGGTCACATTTGGCTCGAAAGTTTTGCAATATCATGTGATGTCTAGCAATAAGTTGTGGTGGGTGATCAAGGAGCCACTCAACGTCTTCAATAACCCCAATTTGCCCCAGATGGAATCTGTAGACACTTGGGTTCTTTCAGATTCTTCCCAGATGTGCTCCCATGTGGGGTGACCCCACTACCACTAGAAATCTTTGGTGATTTCTTCTTCTTCTTGTTGATTTGATTCAACCGTTTCTTGGACCAGTTTGCCCATGAGTTCTCCATGTCATTGTCAATAAGAATGGTTGTCAATAGTATTGTCAACTGACTTACTTCCGTGATCGGTATGATCCAAGTTCTTTTAAGGTACAGAGCCAAAATGTAGTATAGATAAAGTCTATTGAGATGCTAGACTACAAACAGTAACCATAGAACAGTAATTGCAGCATGTAACATGACAGAGTATTGAATAACAGCAGCTTTGTATTCCTCAAAGACAAGTTCTAATACAGTTTGATTAGTTCAAGGAGGACATGATACAAGTGCCCTTATCCGGACAGTCACTATGCTTCTTAAAGGACAAAACCCGACAGTTGTCAGTTATCCCAACCATCACAACCAAACATCACAAAAAGCCTTAATTACATAACAAAATGCCAACAGAAAATATTAACAAAACATGTCGGCTACATTTATTCATAGAAGAAAATTCAACAGTTTATGCTTCATCTTCTTCCTCAACTTTGGGAGAACTTCAATAAACAAACTCTTTTAGAGAAGTCCATAATATTAGTAGAAATATTCATGACATTGTATTATGGTGCATTGCTCAAAAAGTAAGCTGAGAAAATCTCATTCAGACTGCAAGTAGGTCCCCATAACCATTTCATTATTACATACATGACTTTCTATTACCTCTCTAAGCAACAAATATTTGCCTTAGATTCAAATTTAGGGCAAGATGCAAATCAAAAAATTTGAAATGCCATTTTCCTAGTCCAATTATCACCTTCATATAAATATAGCAATCGCTCAACATTTTGAGAAGCCAAATTAAAAAAATCTCAGAGAGTTGCAAGCAACATGAAAAATGTAATTCTAAGATACACATGTAAGTTTGGGTGCATTATTTCCTACTGACCAATATGAATTACCTTGAGGAACAAATCTCCAGCAGCATTTGCCTGAAGTATTCCATCAGTTGCCAATCCATATTCTGGTAGGACCCCATTTTCCTACAGAAATACAAACTAAACAATTGTCAATTGTAGAACAGTAATAGATCTTAGCACGATTCATTATCTCTTCCAATAATGGATTAAAAAAACTGCTTTTACAGCCTAACATGGAATGCTTGAGTTAAATACATAAATAATAAAGATAAAAACATTTACACAGGTGACCATATGGAAAAAATGCAAATAAAGGAGGAATGCAGCAATTAGAGAGTGCTAATCCCTCACCAGGAGCAACCATATAAATAATGGAAAGTCACATCGCACATGTTGCAGGATCCCTGTATAAACCCCACAAATATGTCCAAAACAGTGACACAATATTACAATGGATAATCCGTAGAGAGGCATGGAAGAATAAATCAAGGATAGATGAATGTCACACTTGTGAATCATCAAGTATTTAGGGCTTCAAAAGAACTTTTGTGAAGAATTTCACTAAAATATACTTTCCTAGCAGTGGTGGTCATAAGAAACCATTTTTATTCTTGCAATCAAGCGAGTTGTAATGCCTAATCATCTTTATGGCAGGATTCAATAACCTCAATAGGATTAGATGAGCTATTCACTATTGCAATATACTCTAGAACATCTTTCCAATAATATATAACAAGCCCATGTCTATTAAGAAATACTTTGCAGACCCAGAGACCATAAAAAAATAGATTAAAAATGAAATTGTAGACCAGATCCTAAAAAGATGATAATGGTTGAAAGAGCTTTCTAGATTTATACAGTACAGCCCATGTTTGGTTAAAAATAAGGATTCCTACAAGTATATACCCTTACAGTATTATTGAACTAAGCTTTGCCTAGCTTGAACTCCTCCCAAATGAAATCTTTCAGGCCAATACAAGGAGAAAAATGTAATGTCCCCTTTTTCGAATTAATTTATTTGAAGGTTTCTTGCCCATTCCACTTCCCATAGGCAAGAAGTAGATGAACAAGGAAAGTCTTTGATTTATGTTTTTAGTCTTTATTTACATTTTCTTTAGTGTTTTCCTTTATGAAGCAAGCCAGCTGGGATGGATGTAATGTCCCTTTCTAGGGCTGAAACACACAAACAAGGAAATCACACAAACCCCAAACTGAATGTAGTCTAATTTTTATAACAGCAAATCTAAAATTACTTGAAACCCTAACGGTGAACTGAAATTTGCATGTTAGGGCATCAAATAAGCTGAAATTAAATATACCAATGCTTCTTCAAATTATCGAAAACCTCTGCGTGCGACCTCTGCCCGCGCCCTCGGCCCGTGTCCTCTGCCCGCACCCTCGGCCCTCTGCTCGCGTCCTCTGCTCGCGCCCTTTGCCTGGTACTTTCTATGCGCGCCCTCTCTCTGCCCTGCCCTAATGGTATCTACGCGCGCCCTTGCTCTCGCTACACGCAAGCCTGCGAACCCTGTTGATCCACGGGATTAGTCTGGAGCTCTTCAGCCAGTCGGTGGGGGCTCAAATCTAGCTTCAGGGGTTTCTCCTTGGTCGTGGATTGACCTCGCCTTTCCCAATGCTGCGACTGTACGTTCGGACGGTTCTGTAAACCCTAGCCATATTCAATCACCATCTGGGGGTGTTCCTGGGAAAGGCGAGGTTCGTGGTGAACTGAAACAGGGAGATCTACCTGTTATTCCAATGTTGGATAAAGAGATTAGGCGCGGGTCTCTTGAAACCTCCTTCAAAGACGTCTTAAAAAGCAAGGAATCCTCCATGAAACCTGCAGACATCACCCCATGTATTACATTTGGGGAAGATGTCATTTCATCTGAGATTTACTACAAAGAGCATGCTCTGATTTGTAGATTCGGGGGTTTATGGCCCAGCCTTCCTGCTCTTCACGCGTGGATCTCCAAACATTGGACTCCATCTTTAACTAGTAAGATAGACTTATATCCATGTGCTAAAGGCATTTTCATTATGGTTTTCTTTTCAATAGCTGATAAAGACATCATTGCTTCCAAGCTCTGGACCTGCGAGTCAAAATATTTGATCATGAAACCTTGGTTCCCATCCTTTAACCCACACACAGAGTCATTCTCATGGAAACCTGTTTGGATCAGGCTGCCCCATTTACCTCTCCAATTCTGGTGTCATGAATGTCTGACAACCATTGGCAATACCTTGGGTACTACACTCCACATAGATTCTCAAACAACTAATTACACCCATACTACATATGCCCGGATCCTGGTGGAACTTGACACTAATAAAAATCTTCCTGCTACCATAGACCTTAGAGTGCAAAATAGAACTTGGTCACAAACTCTTGATTATGAAGGTCTACCTTTTCGATGTAGGTGTTTTGGATTAGGACACACCTCTACTGCCTGTGGGATGGAAAAACGTCAACATGAGAAGCGCAACTGGTGGAAAGACGCACTCCCGGAGCACCTGATTTTTGTGGATAGAAAGGATCTTGAATCTAAAGCAGTAGCTGAACCAAAGTCAACGAAAACCCCTTTATCCGAAACTCAGATTGTTAGCAACATGAAAAATACACAGGTTGTTGAGGGCAGCATGGAAAATGATAAATATCTCTCTCAGGATAACAACGTGGCTGTTCCAAATGGGACAAATGCGACTAAGGAAAATACTCCTCCTTTGTCTTCTTCTCCAACCGTGAAGGCTCCATCAGGGTGGGTTACGGTCAACAAAAAGAAAAAATCTACCACTCTGAAGGGTAACGCTTTGCCTTGATGATTCTTATCTCTGCTATTGGCTGGCTAGGTTTCATTGGTCTCATTTTTCTTGGCCAGATAGCAGAATGCTTCCAATGGTGTTGTTATGCCATTGTTGTTTGTTTGTTGTACATCAGTTGTTTTTTTGTTGTTGCTTTGTCGGTTGTTGGTTTTTACTTTGCAGACAGTTCTCTGCAGTCGGGCTTAATTGGTCTATCTGGATTTTGATCCATCTCTTGTGCTTTAACTTTCAATTCTGGCTTCTGAGCCTTGGTGTACAAGGGTATAGTCCCTTTCAAAAAACTATTTGCCAATAATAAAAAAAAAATTATATATAATTAATGGAACTAGTACCAAGTCAAAACATGTGCCAAATCTGAAATAATACCCAGCTCCAATTTATTTTAGGACAGCAGAAGTGTAATCCACAACAATAGCTAAAAATGAGGTCTCCAAACCCCAATAATTACAAAATATGGAAGATACCAGCCTTATAAATTATGAGAAATTTGACTATCGAATAATAATGAAGTTTTGTGCCCTAGAAGGCACCCAAAAACACTCTAACCCTAGTCACTTCCTAGGAGAGGGTTTCCAAAAAATGCAAAAACTCTTGAAATGACTTCTCCTTGATGCCCTAGTCGCAAACCAGCAAGATGGTCTTCAATATTTGCCTTCACGCCATTTCGTCCTCCTTGTATGCCACACTAATGGATTTTCGCCTTTTAGTGGAGTTGGACTAGAGCAATCAGCCCTAGAACCACCAAAAATGATGATGAAAATGAGACTGTGTGACTCCTCTTATACCCCTTTGGTGGCACCAAAGGTCTAAGGGGTAAATTACCCTAAGACCGACCTCTTAGAAAGCTTGCTTTATCTTCTACTTTCATTTTGGGAGCTCTCCAACCCAACTGACCTGCCTTAGGGAGGAAAATACAAAAGAAAAACATTAATAGCAATGAAAGAAAACAGAAATGAAACCCAAGGACTTCCCTTGTTCAATTTCTTCTTGGCCATGGGAAGAAAAATGGCAAAAAGTCTTCAATTGGAACTAGTTCGAAAAAGGGGACATTACAATGGAGGAACTCAAAGGCACAAGCTTCTTATTGAGGTAGGTCATGGGGAATTCCCTTAATGGGATTTTGGCGCCACATTATGGATAAAAACGGAGTTGCTTAGGCTCATTTTTTGCATGTTTCCCTATTATAATTTTATTCTACTTGGTTTTGGGGCTGATCGCTCTATTCCATTCCACTAGAGGGCGAAAATCCTTTGGTGTGGCAAGCAAGGAAGACGAAACCCTCCTTTGTTCAAGGTTGGAGAATGAAAACTCTCCAATTGGTGGTTCCAAGGGCTTCAAAGAAGATTATCTTATGGGTTGGCAGCTAGGGCTTGAAGAAGGAAGAGATATCAAGGTCTTCTACATCAATTTGGCACCCTCTCCTAGGGTGGCGACTTGGGTGGAGAAGGGCTTGAGTGCCTTCTAGGGCACCAATTGACATTTTGTGTTGATATTCAGATTCCTTCTAATTTATAAGGCTGATTTCTCACTTCATTGGTATTTGTTGGGGTTTGGAAACATTATTCCCCGCCCTTACTGTGGGTTGTACCTCTGCTGTCATTTAATTAATTTCCAATTGTGTTTAATTAATTTCCTGGGTCATAATTGTCCTAAAATATTCCTTAAGTGCTTCGACATGCTTTAGATGATGTGAATAGTGATATTTTGATGAATTATCGTTTTTTCCTTGCTACTGTCCTAAAAATCAGATTGATGTTCACTGCTGTTATATTTTTCAGTTCACTGATATAAAAATCAGAAAACTTCAGTTTGGTGTGTTATTTCATTGTTTTTCAGTTCAACCCTAGAAAGGGACATTACTAGAGACAAAAATGTACAAGCAGAACCAACTCCAGCTCATTTTTTGACATGCTTTCATCCTCTAGTGTTACAAAATGTGGGTAATATTCTACAAATTATGAGGGATTGATCAAGACAATAGAAAACTCTCATTCTAAATGAGCCCATTTATTCTACTTGTTATTGCCCTAAATCTTTGACTTCATAAGATATATGACACAATGTTGAACTTGATGGAATGCCTTGTGAAAACCTAGTAAGCCAACCTATAAACAATCATCACAATGAAAACGGTTCTTGCCCAAAAAACCAAAATTGTGATTATTAAAGATATTAGCTACAGATTTCTTTTAAATAGTTACAGTTATCAACCTCTTCAACCATATAACTTTTCTTGATTAATCAAAGATGGGCACACATGAATACGTATGTGTTCCTTCTACATGCCTTCCATTTCTCTTCATTCTCCCTCTCTCATACTTAATAACATTTGTGTCAGAGCAGGAGTTCGGGAAGCCCTAGGAAAAGAGTGCAAACTACAGAAAAGAATATAAGAGGTCATGATGATTTGCAGAGGCAGAAGATTGTGCTAAAGCACACGATTTGAAGGCAAACGAAATCATGATTTGAGGGAGGTCATCGGTGCAGAAAAATGTGAATTCATTAAAGTTTTTCTGTGCAGACTAGAATATGCTAGGGCACGACAAAAGAAGGGATAATTTTTGTGCGTTTTTGCCACAATTTTCAACAGAAAGTGCAGATAAAGAAAACAAAACACGATTTGCTAATCATGACCATGAACAGGTGAGGGAAGAAAAGAAGATTAATTTCCAGTTTCAGCCATCAGGACACGAGAGTAGATGTAGAAGACAAAAATCATGACTGCAAGACACTGTAGACAAAAAGAAGAGAGTGACACAATTTTTTAACGATTTTGCAGATAAACCACGATTTGTAGGGCATGGCCAAAGAAGAAACATGATTTAGGAGGCACAAATTTGCAATCACCTGTGTAAGATGTTTTTGGTTCGTAATAATTTTGAACTCACTGTCATAATCAGTGAAATTACTGTAGCATTCTTTAGCGCACTGTAGTCCACAGCATTTTTTTAAAATGGCTAATATTCAAATTTTGGTTCTGTCGAAAACAAGGAAATTAATTGGTCAAAATTATAATGTTGTGATTGCGATAAAATTATTCTCATAAAGGAATTAAGATCATTAACAGACCAAGCTCATTATAAAAAACATCATAAGGAGGCTCTTATGCTATTGAAATTATATATCTCAGATGATTAATCCCTAGGATCTGAAATGCCACTATGGCATGTGATCTTTGGTCCAGTCTCCAAAATAAGTATCAAGTTTTAGAGAAAAGTCAAATCATATACCTGAAGAATCCATTGTTTTTCGCAATAAATAATGAAGGTGGGTCCCTAACAGAACATCTTCGGATGAAAGATCTCCAAGACCAGATCACTACCATAAATACAAAGGTGGATGGTGACGAACTGGTTGCTCTTGTTATAAATAGTTTACCGCCCTCCTATGAATCATTTGTGAAGGCTTTACACTTGATGGCAAAAAGTCAAACCATAACATTGTTCAAATTAGTTCCTATTTGCTGCAAAAGGAACACAAGCAAACACAGACAAGCGAGTCTAGTTTTGGACAAACGACGCATTTGCTGATCAGTCTAAGCGGGATGTGGAAATATAATCTTGAAGCAAAAAACTTCCAAACATCAAGTGAAATGTTATAAGTGGCATAAGGTCAGGCAAGTCAAAAAGGATTTCCGAAAACAACGGTATGCTCTTTTCCACAACAAAAAGTTGTAGGGCCAAGCAAATGTGGTGGCAGTTAAAGTTGAATGAGATTTAGAGGAAGAGTAAGCCCTCATGGCATCATGCTCGAGCAATAGTGCTACTAGTTGATGGGTCTTTGATTCCGATGCATCCAGATATTTCACATGTCATAAGGACTGTTATGTAAAATTTAATGCAAACACAATTTTTTTTAATTCAGCTTCATTAGGAGATGGGAGATCACGTGCAATACAACAAATAGGAGATATCCGCATAGTATTGAATAATGCCACAAAATTCATATTAAAGAATGTTAGGTATGTTCTTACAATGAATAAAAATATATTATCTATTAGTCTGTTAACTAAAATTCCCCTTCAATGAGTGTCTTTAGGAAAAAGTGTATTGTATATAATGTAAAACATGACAAGGTTGTAGCCCTAGGCATTGGGAAAGGTGGCTTGTATAGACTTGTTGACACTACCACAGTCAACTAACATGCATTAGTCATGGAGGCTAATACCAGTATGTTTTCGCACGAGAGATTTGTACATTTCAACATTCATAACTTAGCTAAGTTAGAAAAGTCGACATAGTCCTTGGTTTGCCAGCTGTCCAACAAAAATTGGATGTGTGCAAGGTGTTTGGTTGGAAAACAGAAGCCATTTCCGATTGAAGGTGTTTAGTGGGCAAAGTGACTTTTAGATCATGTTCGTGCAAATCTTCGTGAGCCATCCTAGAAATCACCAACAATCTTCAATGCAAGGTAATTTTTGTTGTTGGAGGATGATTTCTCCAAGAAGGTGAGTCTACCTCTTCAAAGAGAACTGACTTCTTTGCATCATTTGAAAAAATCAAAGCGGTGGTGGAAAATCAACAAGCAGAAGGATCAAAACACTGAGATCCAACAAAGGGGGCAAGGGGGAATTCAATCCCAAGCAGTTCAAGGACTACTACAGCAAGAACATATTCAAGGATAGTTGACAAGGCCATACTCTAAATAGCAAAATGGGGTGGTTGAGAGACATAATGGAACTATCATGGAGAGTGCTCTGTGTATGATGCACAGTAAGGGTGTGTTGTACAAATAGTGGGAAGAAGTAGAGAACACAACAGTTTATGGTCTGAATAGGAGTCCTTGCAAAGCCTTGTAGAATTTCATGCTTAAGGAAGCTTGTTCCTGGATCAAACCTAAGGTACTAGTTTTTTCATGTTTTTGGTATTGTTGCATATACTTTGGTTCTGATAGTAAAAGGAGTAAACTAGATTCCACAATTAAAAGATATTTCTTTGATGTCTATAACAACCAATCTAAAGCCTAAAAACTTATTCATATTACCACTAAGAGGATAATTGTTAATCGAGATGTTGATGTGAAGGAGAAGCAATCCTTCTTTGTTTTTGTAACCAACAAGCAAGCATTGAGGTACTTGACTCTAGTGTCGTGATTCCTTTGAAACATTAGGAATCTAGTTCATCTAGTACTCCATCACAAACACCAGTGCAGCAGCCCTTGGCCGATATTTTCTAATTCCCCATTGGTCTATCAACAACGCCAATGTGTGATGGTAAACACTTGGGCTAAGGTTCAACTAAGACCTAGGTGATTTTACTCCACTATACAGAATATGTAGGAGGATGAAATTCCTCAATCAAATACACAAGCTTGGACGACTGGGAAAAAGGTTATTGATTCAGTAGAGCATGTTCATTTTTCTCTCTTCTGATCTTTTTACTGTACTTGAAACACAGTGATATTCTAAGGCAAAAGGAAAACCTAAATGGGAGACTTCCATGCAAGTGGAATATGATGCCTTGCCTTGATGAAGAATCATACTTGGGAGTTAGTGGAATTATCTCCAGGTAAATAACCCATTGGATGCAAATGGATGTTCAAGGTCAAAAGCAAAGGTAATGTTACTTTGAACAAGTAGAAGGCTAAATTTGTTGCAAAAGGTTTTTCACAGCAGGTAGGAATAGACCACGAGGAGACTTTTGCTCAATAGCAAAGATGGTCACATTTCAATTGTCTCTCCATAGCACCTCCAATATAGTTGGAAAGGAATTCAGATGGATGTAAAGAGTACCTTCTTGAACAAAGATTTGGATGAGGAAGTTTAGATGGTGCAACCTAAAGGTTTTTGGGTACATGGTTGTGATCATTTAGTTTGTAAGTTTAATTAAGTGTTTGTATGGGCTTAAGCAGGCTCCAAAAAGCCCAATATATTAAGATTAATAAGCATCTCCAAGATTTTGGATTCAGGAATCATTATGATCCAAATCTTTAAGTTAAAAGAAATGGTGATGATATTATGATTCTTCTTGTCTATGTTGATAATCTTGTAATAGCGGGGTAGTGAGGTCACAACAATCCAAAGAGTCAAATCATATTTATGTGCTGATTTTGACATGACTTATCTAGGCCTCCTACACTATTGAGTAGGTGTAGAATTATGGCAACATGACCATCTCATTTTCATGGCTCAAGTCAAGTATGCCACAAGTCTCTTGAAGAAGATAGGGATGACAGATTACAATCCCTCTTCTATTCATATGGAGGACAAGTTGAAGTTGCTTCATGTCCTCTTTTGGAGACTAGTGGAATTGAAGACCTTAACCCATTCTTCCTCCCCGTGGGTTTAAGGAAAGAAGCAAGGGGGGAGACTTGGATGACATTCTCTAAGTAGATATTTTCATTATTATCATGTATTCCTATTGGGAAGCCAAGCACTCTAATAAAAGAACTTATTTAATTAGAATATAAAGTATTTTGAGCATGTAGGTTCCAAATACGAATTAGATAATTAAAAGGTACTTATTATAAGGCTGATCATAAGTTATGATGTAGCACCCCTTATGTTATAAAAGGAGGATACTTGGCCATTATGTTATATGTTGAATCTTATATTTTCTTTGGGGTAAAGGTTGTGCCTTTCCTTTCTCTCTCATCAAGGACGAAAAACCCGTGTTTAAGGCAACTTCAACAACGAAAACCCTTGATAGTGGAACTTGTCTTGGGGACGAAAACCCTCAAGCAAGGATATTTGGAACTATTGAATATCGCAAGGAATTTGGAGCTGATATCTTTCTATCTAGCACTAGGCATCTTGTATCATGAGCATGTTGGATATGTTTTGATGGATGTATGGTATGATTTTCTTGCATGGATGGACTTATATAATTATTAAAGGCGAAAGCAATCATTTACTTGCATGTTTGCGCCACTCATTCATTATTTCCAAAAGGGGCAACTTGCTTGTAGGTCAGATTTGGCATGTTTGGACAAGTTGATTTGATACTTGCATTCTTCATATTTTTAAACCCCAAGATGTATATCCCTCTTTCTAAATCTCAATGATATAAACTGAAAATTCCACAAAAATTGAATTCTAAAATGTATCAAAGTGCCCATACAAACAATAATGAACAATATACTAAAAATAATTTTATTTGATGCAAATAATCACTTTCCAAGATACCCACAAGGCCAAAAATGACTATTTGCAGTCAAAGAACAACTTCTAAGTGAAATCAGAATTTTTTCAACACTTGTATGAATTTATAAAAATAAATCAAGGGCTGGAACAGTGTAGAAAATAACAACAGTGATTATTATCAAAATGGTATCAATCGAGGACTGGAAAAATGGTGTTAAAATTGCCTTTAGTGATGCCAAAGACCCTCCAATCATTCACAGACCAAATCAGCAATGAGATACCCCTCCAAAAGGGGGTCGCAAATTTCCCTAGGTGGTTGCTTATGGCCCAAAAGTTCCCAGATCTATTCCAGCTGCAAATTGATTTGAAAATAATCAAGGTTTGGCTGATCCAAACCTCACAAACTCACAAATTCAGATTTGTTTTGAAGATCATCTGAGAAAAGGGTGAAAACAGCCCACAAAATGCCCTACATCTGAATTATATCCTTCCAAAAAACTGCAAATCTGAAATGTAGCCTAATGGTAAACCCCGGGTGGATTTACCTCACAAAATTAAGGAGTTTTTTGTTCCCCCAACCTTCAAACATTCGAGGTTTTCGTCCCCAAAGCTCCTTCTCCTTAAGGGTTTTCGTCCTTAGAAGATTTGATGCAAGCAAATAGCTTAACATGTAATGATAGAAAATAGATTGGCAAAAAGATCCTCTCAAATGAACACCCAAACCTCTTTTTATAACCTTTCCTTGCCTTTTTTCCAAGTTGGGTGCTCCATGTGGGACTAAAAGTAATTTTTAATTTATAAAGTGACTTCCTTATTTCTATTTTATCTTTAGGAATGCACTTTATCATAAAGCCACTTTTAATAATAGAAAGTCCCCCTTCTAATTAATCGTTATAACTTAAAGTAACTTTTTCTATAAATATTACAAGGCTTAATAAAGCAACTTGAAAATATAACAATAAACTACTTCCCTTGCATTTCCCTTTAAGCCCCCGAGAAATCATCTAGGGTAGAAATGGTCTCATGGTGAGCTCGTGTTAAAGAGGGGACATTACACCCTTGTTTGAGGCAACTTCAATGACCAAAAACCTTGATAGTGGAACTTATCTTGTGGATGAAAACCCTCAAGCAAGTATATTTAGAATTATTGAATATCTCAAGGAATTTGGAGTTGATATCTTTCTATCAAGCCCTAGGCAACTTGTATCATGAGCATGTTGGATATGTTTTGATGGATGTATGGCATGATTTCTTGCATGGATGGACTTGTACTTATTATCAAAGGTGAAAGCAGTCATTTCCTTGCATGTTTGAGTCCCTAATTCATTATTTTCAAGAAGGGCGAATTGCTTGTAGGTTAGATTTGGCATGTTTGGGTGGATGTTTGGACAAGCTAATTTGATATTTGCATTCTTCATATTTTTAAACCCCAAGATCCCAAGTTTCGTGAATTATGGAGCTTCCTAGCTACAGTTATGAATTTTTAAATAATTCTGCAGATAGAGGGTTTATAGAAAATTCATTTATGGGGCACTAAAAATCAGTTTTCTTGCATCTAATAATTGTTGGTTATTTCTCATAAATTTTGAGCATATTTCATAAAGGTTTGAGTGAGATTTGTGCCTAGAAAAGTGTGTTTGACTTCTCCTAAGAGGTCGTCACCCTAGGAGCAAAGTGCTGGCAGCATGTTGAGGGTTTCAAAGTGAATTTTCAGTCATCTACAGTCTGCCCTAGTTCTGATTTCAGTCCTTCATAACCCGCTTTGGGTGATTTCCAGAAGTCCCCCAAAAAGGGACATTAAAAGTTGTTAACCAATGATGTTTCATCACCGTCGATAAATCACTCTAAAAACAATTGGTGGGCAACCTAATATATCTCAGTCCACACAACCAGATCTATGTTTGTTAGTTATATTTCTCAGTTTTGTCTCAACCGAAGCTCATACATCATACAGTAGCAAAACAAATTGTGCAATAATTTGAAGGAACTCTTGACTTTGGCATCCTATATCAAAGGAAAACAAATTTCAGATGGACAGGATACACAAACTCTGATTGCGGAGGATCAATAAATTCTCGGAGGTCCGCCACCAAGTATATTATTTTCCTCTGGTTAACAAGGAATTTCGTGGCAAAGCAAGCTTTGGCACACTTTGACTACATCTTCCATTGAAGCACAATACAAAGCAGCAGCTAGTACTAGTTGTAAAGCAGTTTAGCTACATCAAATTTTGAGTGATCTCCAAATTCCTTGTACTAAACCTACTCCACTTTCCATTTTCTATGGCAATCAGAGTGAATTGAAGTTGGTAAGACATAAGATTCACCGTCACTACATATGATGGTTGATTCCGGTGATATTTCTCTTCATTACCATGCCCCTAATGTGCAGCCTACAGATCTACTGACTAAACCTCTTCAATCCCACTTTATTTGCAAAAGTCAGGGACAAGCTAGGGGTAGTCCCTAGTTTAGTCATTGGGGGGGGTATTAAAGATATTAGTTAACTATTAGTTAGTTACAATTATCAACCTCCTCAACAATGTAGCTTCTTTTTTATTCATAAAAGACAGACACACTATAATGTCCCTTTCTAGGGCTGAAACTGAAAAAGGAGGAAAATCACACAAACCCCAAATGACTAAACTTGGATTTTTATATCAGCCAACTGGTTTTTATGACAGTTGTAAATCAATAGTCAGATTTTTTATAACAGCAGCTTGCAATTACTAAGAAATCACCCAAAGATCATCAAAGAACTCATCAACAACATAGGAGAAACACTTTATGAAGATTTTTAAGGCCACTTTTCACCATGAAACTTGATCAACTACTCAGCTGGAAATTAATCATAAACAGAAGTACAAACAAGAGAAATGACCAAAATGGAGGTCTCCAAACCCCAATAATTGCAAAAGATGATAGATTTCAGCCTTATAAATTATATCAAATCTGAATATCAATAAATGAATGAGTGTTGTGCCCTAGAAGGCACTTAGAATGACCTCTACCCTAGTCATTCCACTAGGAGAGGTCTCCAAAAATATGTAAAAACTCTTGTAGGTCTTCTTCTTGATGCCCTAGGTCCACATCTGCGAGAGAGTCTTCGATAGAGATCTTCAATTCACCAACATGGAGAGTTTTTGTTCTCCACCAAGCCACGAGGGTTTCATTCTCCTCAGATGCCACACAAGAGGGTTTTCGTCCTCAAGTCGAATAGTATTGAGCAATCAGCCCAACAAACCAAGTGTAAGTGTAAATGTGCCCAAAAGATGATCTCCGAATGAGGCTATACAACCTCTTTTATACCCATGCTAGGAGCCAAAGGCCAAATAGATTAGGACCGACCTCTTAAAGCTTCACTTTATCTTCTAATCTCTTGTTGGGGTCTAATAACCCCAGCGAACCTGCCTTAAGGAGTGAAACACCAAATAAAAACATTAAAAATAATAAAAGAAACATGAAATGAAGTTCAATTACTTCCCTTGTTCATTTATTCTTCTTGGCCACGGGAAGAGAGTGGCCAGAAGTCTTTATTCGGCATTAATTCGAAAAGGGGGACATTACACACACATGAGTATGTATGTGTATCTTCCATGTGACATCATACTTACTAACAATGATGAGAAATCCACCAGAAAATGTCATTGCCTTTGAATGAATATTGAAAAACAATATATGCAAGTGAAAACCCAAGTGGTATGAGATGAAATGATGATACAAGAGCATTAACAAGAAGTAAAGGTTATGGTCTTTAAGCACTACTAGGAATACCATTGAGAAGAGTACAATGATAGTCTATTAGAACACAATGAAGAAGAGCATGGCAATAAGTGTTAGCATATGATTTGGGAAGACCATGACAAGAATGATTATAACAAGATCTTCTAGTTAGTGTTACACGCACCCCCAATCCCCAAGTTGTCCTAGACGTTTGAGAGTCTCGAGTGTTCGGGGACGAGAACGAACCATCCCCTCATGTCCCAAAAAAAAATTATAGGGGAACATCTCAGGTTCATTCACTAGGTTTAGACAACACACCCGGGACATCCCAAGTGCTTATATCAAACATGAACGATGTACGGGACACCATGATGTCCTCGGGACAATCGAGGGACGTCCTGAGGACATCCCAACGTCCCCTATAACCCAACAGATTTCAACTTCAAGAAACAATTGCACATTTTAAAAACATAAAACTTTAACCTATTTTCAACTAAAGACTTAATAAAAAGCACAACTCACAATCATTCTACTCACTCCAAGCTAAAGAGGAAGAGCAAGAAGAGGAACAAGAGGTAGAGAGCAAGCGCATTAGCAAAAGGCATGTACAATGATCTTTTTTTCCTATTTCTAAACGCAAAATGGGTTAAACAAGGGCAATGTTCATTACTTGTTTTTTAATTTCCATATGCAAACTTCAAACTTCAAAGTGCGTTTTAAACAAGTGCATTCACATTGTTGTTTTTTAACCTTTTTTTCTATTGCAATGTAAAATGGGTTAAACAAGGGCATTGTTCATTGATGTTTTTTTTAATTTCCATTGGAAAACTTAAAACTTAAAAGTTGGTTAAACAAGTGCGTTCACATTACTGTTTTTTAACTTTTTTTCTATTTCCAAATGCAAAATGGGTTAAACAAGGGCATTGTTCATCGCTGTTTTTTTTAATTGCCAAATACAAACTTGAAAGCGGGTATAACAAGTGCATTCACTTTGCTTTTTTTAACTTTTTTCCTTATTTCCAAATGTAAAATGCATTAAACAAGGGCATTGTTCATTGTTTTTTTTTCCAATTTCCCAATGAAAAGTGGGTTAAAAACTTAAATATCTATTGTTTTTAGTTATTTTTTTCAAATCCTCAATGGATCATATTAGAATTTAAAATGGTTATATTGTTGTTTTCTTTATTATTGCAGCCCCAAAAAGAGTTCAGACAGTGAGTATGAAGTTGAATGTGATATTCATATGAGCGATGAGATGGGGTGGGGGCATGCAAAGAGAAAGACAAACAACAATTGACAGCTCACATGAGAATGTTGACAAGTTTAGCTACGCCTCCAAAACATTGAGCAAATATGCTAGAGGACTATTTAGTATTTGACCAAAAAAAAACCTTTGAAACAATTTGCTCAGATTGTTGAAGGTCCTAGATCAAACATTTCAAGGGGGGACTAAAACATGGAAGTGCAATATATGCTCATTGACTTGGTTGGGCTGCATTACTAGGTTGGATGCAAACTTATTACATATCTCAGGGAAAAGTGTTGTCCTTTGTGGACAGCTATCACTTGAAGAGAGGACAGAGATAGTGAGGTTGTACAATGGAAATACCAAAAAGAAAGTTCCAGCAATTCAAAGTGTTGGTGGCACACCTTCTAGTTCTCACTCTTAGAGAGCTTCTAGAAGTGCCTTCTAAAATACTCCAATTTTTGAGATGACTGAAGTGGAGGATTTTGATAGTAGGGGGAGGGGGGGGTTAGGAGAAAGGTCGTGGCCTCCAATCCAATTATGTAGATGTATGATACAAAGGCTAGGGATTGAGGTTGATGATGCCTTTAAAAATTTCTTTTATTCCACTAGCATCCCATTTCATGTTGCTTGCTTTCCTTATTACAAGGAAGCTATGCCTAAGGTAGTCAAAGCAAGTGTAGCTTATGTGCTCCCATGCGACACGAAGTTGAGGACCATAATCTCATATAGGAATTACTCTGAGGTTAACTTAGTGGTGGAGGAGATGAGGTGCACGTGGGTCTCTCGCAGTTGCACCATTATCATGGATGGGTGGAAAGATATTAGACACCACCCATTCATAAATATCATTGTCTCATATTGAGAGGGTTTTTAATTTTTGAGGGTCATTGACTGCTCGGGAAAGAAGGATGCAAAGTTTCAATTTACTATTTTGCGAGATACCATTGAAGAGGTTGGCCCTACCAATGTTGCACAAGTTATTATAGATGCAACTTACATGTGCAGGACAATAGGTAAGCTTGTTGACACTTACTACCAGCATGTATTTTGGAACCCCATGTTATGTGCATGCCATGAACAATGCACTTAAAGACATTGGAAAAATTGAATGGATCAAAATTCTAGTGGCAGATACTAGAGGTGCAAATGTTCATCTGCAACCACCATACATCATTGGCACTCTTTCGTAGCTTTTCAAATAATTCTTCAAACCGGTGGACACATGTTTTGCATCATACTTTATTTTTCTAGATAGGGTGCTTGAGTTATAAGAGTCCATGCCATGCCATTTCAAGAATCAGCACCCCACAAACACTCAAGGTTGTTGGGTTCGTGAAGAAGCAAAGGGTAACAATATTAATTGACTCAAAAAGTACTCATAACTTCATCAATCATAAGTTGGGCACACGCTTAAATTGTTTCGTTTATCCAGCACCAGATTTTCAGATCATGGTTGCAAATGGAGGTAAAGTTAGTTCAAAAATATGCGATAAGATTAAGCTATCTGTGAGAGATTACCTACTAGAAGGCCCCATGTATGCCATTTTAATGGGAGGAGCAGAACTTGTGTTGGGGGTCCAATGGCTTACTACTTTGGGAATGGTGGAGATGAACTTTCAGGATTTGTTCATGCAGTTCCATTTTGAAGGACTTTTTGAGCCACATAGGATGAAGGCTAAAGCTTCACAGTTGGTAAGTCTCATCAAATGCAAAAAAAGCTTAGGAAGGGTGCAGATGGGTTCGTGGTACAATTATTCTCAATAGAAGCTCAACCATCAAAAGGCCCTATACCATTAGATCTACAGGCTATTATTAATGAGCACTCAATTGTGTTTGGAGATATGCTGAAAGGGTTGCCACCTAAAAGAGATCATGATCATGTTATTCAGCTAGTACCAGGAAGCCAACCACCCAATATTCGACCTTATAGGTACCCTTATCACCAAAAGAGTGAGATTGAGAAGATGGTACAAAAGATGTTGGAAGCAGGTATTATTCGCCATAGTCAAAGTGCTAACTCTTATATAGTGGCTATGGTGCGAAAGAAGGATTTAGGTTGGCACATGTTTCCATATTTCAAGAAGCTCAACAAATACAAAGTGAAAGATAAGTTTTCTATTCTTGTCATTGAGGATTTGTTGGATGAGTTACATGTTTTTTATTTTACAAAATTAGATCTTCGATTGGGATATCATCAAATCAAAATTTGTGATGAAGATATTCATAAAACAACATTTAGGACATATAAAGGCCATTGTGAATTTCTAGTAATGTCCTGTGGCCTTACAAATGCACCCTCTACTTTCCAGAGTTTGATGAATTCAAAATTTTGGTCATTTCTACGAAATGTTGTCTTGGTATTCTTTGATGATATAATAATATACAACAAGACCTAGGAGGGACACTTACATCACATCAATAAGGTTCTTGACACTCTTGAATGGAAACACCTTTATGCCAAGCACTCTAAGTGTGCTTTTGGAGTCATGGAGGAAGAATACTTGGGTCATATCGTTTCTCATGAAGGTGTAAAAATTATATCTTCACAATATATATGCTATGGTGGAATTGAAGATTCCTGAATGCCTCAAAAACCTCAGGGGCTTATTAGGACTTATAGGTTACTATCACCAATTTGTGAATAATTGTCGTAGAATTACAACATCACTTAACAACGTTATTAAAGAAAAACTCTTTTCATTGGAATGAGGAAGCAAAATAGGCATTTGAGACACTGAATAAGGCCATGTGTACCACTCCAATTCTGGATACCCCATATTTCTCTAAAACCTTCATTGTTGAATGTGATGCTTCAGTGTGTGGCATAAGTGCAATACTCATGCAAAAGGGCTACCCCATCACATGTGAGATTCATAAACTCAAAGGTAAGAACCTATCAAAACCAACTTATGAGAATGAATTGATGATTATTATTCATACAATCAAACAATGGAGACGATATATCATAGGTTGTCAGTTCAAGGTGAGAACAAATCTTGACAACTTAAAATACTTCTTAGAGCAACGACTATCATTTGAAGAACAACAAAAATGGGTTACAAAGAGTTTGAGTTATGACTCTAAGATCATTTATAAGAAAGGAAAGGAGAATGTGGTATTTGATGCACTATCCAGGGGAGGTGAGTCCACATAAACATTGTTATATGCCATCTCCATATTATAGGAAGATTGGGAAGATCATGCAAGATCAGAATGGTAGAATGATAAAGAGATCAACACTCTTATTAAGAATCTCCAATAGGATCTGAGCATTTTAAAAAATGTATGGAAGCAGGATGCTTTGTGGTACAATGATTAGTTGTACTTATGTAATAACTCTACCCTTAAAAGTCAATTTCTCTCAAAGGTCCATGCTTCTTCATTAGGTGGCTATTCTGGGTTCCTAAAAACTTATCAAAGAATTAAGCATGATCTCCTTTGGGAAGCGTTAAAAGGGGATGTCCAAAAACTTATGGCAGAATGTTTGATGTGCCAGTGTAACAAGGGATAAACTATTGATACATCAAACCTTATGCATCCTCTATCTATTCCTCTATTCCTGAGTGGTGGGAAAAGGTTTTCATGGATTCCATCACAAGATTGCCAAAAATTGAAGGGGAAAGTGTAAGTATGGTTGTTGTAGATAGACTACAAACTATGTTTTTTTTTTTCCTTGTCACATCCCTTTACAACGAGTACAATCATCATATATTTTATGGATACAATTCAAAATTTACATGGAAAACCCAGGATTATAGTGACTGATCCTGATCCTATATTTACTAGCAATTTTTGGACTGGTTTATTCTCATGTTTGGGTACTCAACTAGCTCGTAGTTCATCATATCATCCCCAATTTGATGGACAAACTAAGGTAGTAAACAAATGTTTGGAGGGGTATCTTGATGTTTTGCTTCATATAAGCAAGCGAGATGGGTTCATTGGCTACCACTTGCAAAATAGTGTTATAACAATTCATTTCATACCTCATCCAACATGTCTCCATTCTTGGCATTGTACGATTACCATCCACCCATCTCCCATTTCCAACTTGAGGGTCCGGTTTAAAGTAAGAGCAGTTCAAGAGCACTTTCAATACTAATAAGAGGTGCTGTGTAGCCTTAAAGAGAATTTGACAATGGCACAAAACCACATGAAGCAACAAGATGATCAACATCGTAATGAGCAAGGCTGTGAAATTGGAGCCTCTGTTTTTGTACGATTGCACCCATATAAGAAAACTATCTTTGAAACAACAAAATAAATATAACAAACTTTCACCTAAATATTATGGCCCCTTATCAAGTGTTGTAAAAAAATGGTAGTGTGGCATATAAACCAAAAATTCCTCGCTCTACTAGTATACATCCAAGTTTCCATGTTTGTTGCTCTAAGAATGTCACTTGACAGAAGGTGTCTTCTTAGTCAGTGTTACCAAAGCTTGATGAGGAGGGACACATCATTTTGAAGCTTGAAGGAATCCTATAGGCATACACTAAGAAGTTGAGGATAAGAATCATCACCACGTATCTATTCAAGTGGAAGAATTTGGACATTGACGATGCAACCCACTTCGGAGAATTATTTAATCTGTGTTAATGATAAGTTGATCAATTTGAATTTGTTATCTTATTCTCCGTATTTTTAAAAGCCAAGATCTCAAGTTTCGTGAATTTTGGAGGTGATTTACTATTTTTCCAAGCTTGTTGAAGTTCGTTGGTTAGAGGGTTTCCAAAATTAATTATTTCCAAGGTCAATTCTGATTTCTAACAGTTGATTGTGTTTGCCAAGGGTTTTTTAATAAATTTGGCATAAGAATCGAAGTGTGTTGACTAGGTTTAACCCACCTTAGAAGGGTTTAACTTTTCCAAGGACGTCTCTATCCTATAAAGGGCATAATTTGCAGGTTGCAGAGCTGATATCAGTCATCTACAGCAGCTCACTAATCTAATTTTTGAGTTTTACATCTCAGCTCCTTGGCCATTTCTTGAGTCCCCCTAAAAAGGGACATTAGAGTGGTATCAAAGCTCCATCCTCCCAGCCTGTGAAGTATGGTAGATGACCGTGATATGCAGTACTAAGAAAGAAGAGAAAAAAGGAAACCCTTGGAGACCAGGGAAGAAAAATTGGACATGATCATGGGAACACAAGGAGGGATAGTTGAGGCACTGGAGAGGCTTACCCTAGCCATCTAAAATATGCAAGCTGGTGATTCGCTCAAGGAGAGAGAGGGTTCCTACAACCCTCGTGATGTAAGGAAGGAATGGGTTTCATTTTCAAAGCCCTATAAACCCAAGTTTGTGCCAAAAGAAGTGGTCGCTCCACATGGGAGCCCTAGACAAGCCAATGACTATGCTACAAGGTTTGAAGAATACCAACCATTACGGGAGGAATTTCGTGAGGCCATGTCTCTCATGGAATTCATTAGATTAAGCAGGGAAGGGATGCAATATGGGAAAAGAACCCTAGCGCCAAAGGAAAAAAGTACAACATGCCAAAGAGAAGAATGTTTCAGCCCTAGGGAGAAGAGATCCTTCCATTGTGATGAAGGAGATTAAGGAGCATGCAACCCAGAGTAAAAATATTTTAGTGTTTAATGATGAATTGTTGGCGTCTAATAGTTGCATAGAACTAAATATTAGTAGAGAAAAATTAGATTTGGGGAAGGAACATGGGGTTGGCATTGTCGGAAGCCATACCCATGAAGAAAGGCATTTCTAGGTGCCCATAATCACTCTCAGCCTATTGGAGTTTTCCTAGCAGCAACCAATGAAGAGCCCTTGATAGAAAAAGGTATGCTTTTGAAGGTACCAAATGTTAAAATTAGACAAGAAAAGGAATTCATATATTCGTGTGGAGGATGTAATGCAAACTCAAAAGAATTGTGAGGAGTGGCAAAGAAGAGCTAGGGCTGCTAGATTGATAGCAGCTCAAGGTAAACAACACTTACAAGAGTATAGGGCAAAGAACTCTTCCTTGTTGATAAGGAAAGAGGAAGTAATTGTGAAGCATGAGATAAGGGAAAAGGAAGGGCTTGATGATGGAAAAAAATTGAGAATTGAATTCAAATTTCCAGGTGAAATTAATGATATTCAGCTTGTTGGACTGCCTATAACAGCAGTTGATGAAGAACATAATGATGAAGAATTAGGCTTTGGTAAGAGCCACGAAGACATCCCAAACACAGGTGATCAAGGTGTGGAGATAGTACATGAAAGGGGGAAGCTCCAATTATTGAAGAATCAAGGACCAAGAAGAAGGAACACCTTGATGACAGTCCAAGGGGTAGTAAGGAAAGCACAGTAAATGGTAAGGAGCACATACACCCTCTCATGCAACCTCTGAACTGTGTGAAGACCGCTTTATGTACGTTGGCCAAGATGGAATTGGTGAGAAGTTATGCCCCTTCCAAAGACCATGGTATGCTTTTCAAGGTTACCACTTCTTTTTTTATTATCTAGATTGTATCTCAACTAATATGCATGAGTATCGAAAAGAATTTTGGGGTCACAATAGTGGATGCATTGAGGGTAACTCAACAAAATTGATAAGGCCAAGGAAAGGAGAAGAAATTCTCCATGAAGGAACCAAGGATAGCAATTGGTGAAGTTGTTGGACTGTTATCAACAGCAGTCAAACGTGGGAGAATTATCAACATACTCAGCCATAGTCAAGTCCCGTGCATGTGTACCATTACTAGTTTGGAGGAGCTAAATGATAAAGGGAAGGTAAACCTTGAACTTAGGTTTCATTTATTGCCTATCACTATACCATGTCAAAACTATGGATATCATGAACAGCTGGGAAGGAACGATAACTGTGTGCTCTTTCTTATGACGCTGCCATGTCTTCACCTCCACAATCCACAAGACCAATCAGTTTTGCAAGGAACCCTCAAGGATGACACTAGGGAAGAGCAAGTCCATGGAGGTATGGTGCCTTTGAAATATTTTTTGAGTGTTGAGTTCTAACTCAGAAATTTTGAGTTATAAGAAGGTTAGGGACAACTCCTGGATCAAAAATATTTTAGTTTCATTGTCTACCAGCATGCCAATGCAGTTCAGTTTTCACCATGCACAATCCGTCATGTATGATGACTATGTTGCATTGCTCCATGTTCCATGATATTATTGTGTTTTTATCCTCATGATCAGCTTGCGCCAAGTGAAGAGAAGGTAAGAAGTGAATGGTGTAGAAAAAGGTGCAAGAATGCTTGTGTGCAATGCCAAAATTGTTTTAGCATATGTGGGGTTGGTACAATTGTGGGCTTCCAAAAGTCTAATCTGATTATGAGATCAATGTGATTGGTAATCTCATCCTCTGAGTGTTCGGGAATGACCCACGCCTTTGCATCTTGGTTTAACACTCATACATACCAACTTTTCCAAGTAATTAGTATCTTTAATGGCCAGGGAGTAGAAATGCTCATAGATATTGGCACCACTCATAAATTCTTCAAAGGAGAACTTACAGTTAAGCATGGGCTAAGCATGATTAACCTTGGAGGCTTCAAGGTCACCAATGTCAATAATATTTTCATGCCTTGCAAAAAGAATATAGTACAACTGTCAAATCTCATAGGAAAGGTGCAAAGTATGTGATGTTTCTAGAAACTAAGCCAGCGGAAGTTACTGTTGTTTGTGGGATGCAATGGTTTCAAAGCTCGGGGAGATATGTAACCTCCACTACCATGAAGTGGGACTGAACTTTGGGAATAAAAATAAAAAAGTCTAGAATTCAAGATTTGGATGATGGAGGATTCATGGTAGCAAAGCAAGAGGAATTTCTTTATGGTTCTCTTTTTCATATATTAGCTCATTGGAAGAACATAATTACAGTTGGGCATGCACAAATTCAGCCATCAAATAAAGTTATAAAAGGAGAATTTAAGTTTTTGATCATGGTGGTGAAAATTGACATGGTTAAGCAAAAGGGGGCTGAACTATATCCCTTACCAGCAGTCCAGGGAAGGTGGATCACAGCTGAGTTTGCAAACACAAGTTTGACAAGCAACATCGTGGGAACGTACGCACAGAGAGTTAAAAGATGCATGACTGATTTTTCTTTACCAGCTCTCCTATAATTCATTTCAGTCATCATCTATTCCCTTTCTAAAGCAAAATTGATTAGTTACAGTTGTGTCATTGATAGCATGGATACATATCAGCCAAACAAGGACAACAGGAAGTTTGACAGGTACGAAAGGATGCTGATAATCATGCCTTCAAAGCATGAGGGAAGGCGGATGAGAGAATATTTTTTCTTTAACCAGTTTGCTTCATGTGCAAGCACAAAGGAGCAGCTAACATTCATTTGGAATCCAGGTACGTGACATTGCTCGAGGACAAGCAATTTTGAGAGGGGAGGACTGTCATGTTCCTTTTTTGAAGACTGATCTTTCTCGAAGACCTTAACCCATTTTTCTCCCTGGGTCTAAGTAATGCTTGATAGTAGTTATTTTTATTATTATCATGTATTGCTATTAGGAAGCTTAGCGCCCCAATAGAAAAACTTATTTAATTAGAAAATAAAAGTATTTTGAGCATGTAGGCTTTGAATACCAAATAGAAAATCAAAAGTACTTTTTCTTAAGGATTTGGCCATCATTGCATTGCAAAAGTACCCCTTATGGTTATAAAAGAAAGTCATTTGGCTAGTTGGTGAGCTATGTTTTGGTAAATTTTCATATCTTGGTAAAGGTTTTCTCGTGAAACACTTTTCCTACCTTTCTCAAGGATGAAAACCCTTGATTGAGGGCTTGTGGAGGATGAAAAACCCTCCCACAAGGAATTTATGTGTCGCAAGCTAGTTTGGAGAGCAGTAAATTATCATTTTCTTGCTTGATTTATCTCTTTTGGATTAATAATCTATTTATTTGAAGTGGAGCGACCCACTTGGGAGAACTATTAAGTATGTGTAGATGATAAGTTGATCAATATGAATTTATTATATTATTCTCCATATTTTTAAAAGCCAAGATCTCAAGTTTCGTGAATTTTGGAGGCGATTTACTATTTTTCCAAGCTTGTTGAAGTTCATTGGTTAAGGTTTTCCAAAATTAATCATTTCCAAGCTCAATTCTGATTTCTAATAGCTTATTGTGTTTGCTGAGGGTTTTTATAATATTTTGGCAATAAGAATCAAAGTGTGTTAACAAGGTTTAACCCGCCATTGAAGGGTTTAACTTTTCCAAGGAGGTTGCTGCCCTAGGAAGGGCATAATTTGCAGGTTGCAGAGCTGATACCAGTCATCTCTATATAGCAGCTCACTAATCTGATTTTTAAGTTTAACATCTCAGCTCCTTGATCATTTCTTGAGTCCCCCTAAAAAGGGACATTACAGTTTTGGAAAAAAAATGCATAAATATGTCAGAGGGACAGAGTGGAGAAAGCTTTTTGTACGCTATTTTCATTCAGTATATGTATATATACACACATCTGTAAAATAATGCAAAATCATGTCAAAAACTTCTCATGCAAAAATAATGGATAAAGTTCAAGTTCATGTTCTACAAGAATAAAGTTCGGCAAAATTGGAACTTTTCGATAAAATGCCGAGAACGTTGTGACATAGCTTTGGACTATGCTGTCTTTGATAATAGAGGAGAGGAACTTGGAACCAGACCATACAGCTTATGACATCACTTACACAGCAAAACCAAAACTGTTGACCAGGACAGATTTGCTTGAATTTGACCTTCCATTGACTGATTTATCTGTTGTGTTGATCAAAAGGGTGGTTATTTAACTGATTTCTACTGTGTTGGTCAAGAAAAAAATGAAGGTACGTGGACAGTTTGCCATAAATGAGCAGAGGCAAAGAACGATAAGAGATTCTAAACAACAAAATTCATTGTACAAAGAGATGTAGCCTAAAAATGCTCAGATCACCCACCCCAGAAATGATGTGTCTGAAGAAAAAGTGGAGTTCTTTATAGGATTAGGCCCTCTCAATCGGCACCGAAAACGAATCTTGTGTTAAAATAGTGGAACTAAACCCTACAGTTTCAATTCCAAACAGAAATTGCTAAAGAAATACTAACATAAAATGTAGCTTCATTGACCAAAACTGAAATATACTATAAACCAAAACTATTAAAAGACAAAGACAAGTGCATGTTGACATAAAAAAGTAAATTTAAGGTGCTTATCATAAGGCCTTGCAGTTCTTCTATAGTAAAACCTCTTACCTCATACTATCGTGATTAACAGTAAACTTTATGTTAATGATTACTCATGGTGGTCATCTTGACACACTAGCAAAAATCCCACCAAAATTAGTAATCTAACAACAAACCTTTTTATTATATACAAAAATTAAGCATTGAGATTCTCATGGTCTGCCACTGTTTACAGTAACAGGAAAAATCCAGCTAAAGGGGGAGGGAAATGCCTCATGCTTTGTGGTAAAAAACCCTACTATTATTGTGCTAAGCGGTGTGATAAGGGAGGCTTTGAGGCACTATGAATATCCCATCATTTGCATGTGGTGTTAGGGCACAGTTGTATGTTTTAGACTCTAGAGCATTGAACATTCCAAAGCTTTATCACCGCATTGCCCTAGTTCTTAGAGCAGAAATACACACACTGGCTCTGTAACCATATTGTTTGCCTGTGATTGTGCCTCTTTAGATACGGAAGCGCAATCATTGATGGTAATGTTGAAGCTCGGTTAGAAATTTTCTCACCAGTAAGCGATGGAACGCATTCATTAACTAGTTTCCAACAGCTCTGAAAGTGAATTTTAGAAAGCAAAAACGCAATTTAGGAACGTGTGGAAATGAACCTCAACTGGAATCGAAAGGGAAATCGGAAGAAGAATATAGTTACGCGATAACGACTCCTAAGACAAACAGCTACGAAATGAAATGATGAGTATTCTTACGAGGGAGGAGACGATCAAGCCGTTCTGGTTCGGAATGCTGCGTCCATGCCTCAGCACCCAGTATTTGTTCTTCATCATCTTCTCCTCGTCAAAAACAATTAAATTAAATGTTTTAAATTCGCTTTTCTTTAAAGAGGGGGCATAAATTTTATGTTTTAAAAAATATATATAATGAAGGATATGAATGAATGAACCATTTTAGACCTAGGAGTCAATGGGACCCAAAGTTGCAACGAAATTGAACAAAGCTCTCCTAAGGGCAGCCCTAACACTTTTGCCTACAATACATTGTCTTTTTTTATTTTGGAATTAGTGTTGTGGGTCTTCGCCAAAAGATTTGTTGTTTTGACCAATCTTTCCTCCTCAAATAAGGATGTAAGGTTGTTTATTCTCATAATGTCATCATTTCTAATACGGATGTCATTATATGTTGTGCATTCCATTATGAGATGTCATTTTGTTTCCACTACCTCTTTGTTACAAAACATACATGTTCTCTCTTCCCACTCTTCTTTAGGAGACGTCCATCTGTAAGTTTCACACCTAAAATGGTGTGAACTAGCCCTTAATTGGGCCATCAACATTTTTGCTTTCCATTTGATTTATGCTCCTAAGTAGGTCTTTTCCTTGTAATTGCAAGTTGGATTAAATTCTTTGATGTAGTATTGTTTCTTCCTCCCAAGTTGTTGTGTTCACATGCCTATCTTAAATTTTTCTTACACATACTTTTTTATTTCATCATTAGTGTTTGGACATTCTTACATGGTAATATTCCATTTACTCATCCATTTAATATTTTGTTCCATCCACATGTTCTTCCTCCTATCTAGATGTTCTTATATAACCATTCAAGGCCACCTGTGAACTTCCATGTTTTCGACCTTCTTCATATAAGTTAACAATCAAGTTAACGATGATGCCTCTAAGGGGAAGGTTCTCGCTTTGGATAACAAAATCTCATATGGAATCAACATTTTTACTTTGAAGTTGTTTGTGAATAAGTGTTTTTGAATTCTCTTTATTTATCTCCACTTAAGATCAGACACATTGTTGCCTGAAACTTCACAACCATAAAGAATCGTTACCATGACAAGTAGGCCAAACAAAGTTTTTTTAGTTTTCCAACCCCACAATTTTACATTTCTACACTTATTTTGTAATGAATATAATGTCTTCCACCCCCATTGTATTTATTTTGCCATACAAGTTTCCCAACTAATCTTGTTGTGAAAATGCAACCTGAGATATGTGTATTATTCCACTATTTCTAGTGGTTTTTCCTCAAAAATAAAGTTATTTTACTTTTTTTCTTTGTAAAGAAAATATCATGACTTTAGTTTTGCTGATGTTTACTTGCATTCCAACCTCTTGATAAAAGAGCTCAAGTGCCCTCAAATGCTCTCTCAAACCATCTGTTGGTTTTGCAATTAGGATAAGGTCATTCACATGGAGGAACAATTAATCCACTCCTCTAGCTTGTTAATGTATAGTGAATAAAGTGGACGAAAATGAGCATCCTTATTTAACACCAATGTCGCTCCCAAAGCTTTTAGAAGGTCCTTTCCTTGTTTTGATTTCAGTTTGACCTACGCGTATAGCTTATGAACAGTCACTCTACACTCATCCAGAACTCCAAGATCCTCCATCCTAATCCAAATTTTATTTCTAGGTACCATGTTAGACATTTTTTAAAGTCAAGAAAGCAACAAAAAACTTCATCACCTTGGTTATCCCACACTTTTTCAATCAAATGTTTAAGAGTGATGCAATGGTCAATAGTAGAGTGATTTAGCCTAAAACCTACATGTCATTTTTCTCTTTTTCCCTCTTTTTCTACCCAACTACTAATTCTTCATTCTATCATGCTCCAAAATAGTTTTCTGAGAAGAGGGTTTACCATGATAGTGTGGTATTTTGACGGGCTATTGATATCTCCACTTTTGTATATGGGGATAACAATGCACTAGTTGTCCAATCCGGTTAAAATCCTTCCTAAATGATATCATTGAATATGTGTTTTATATGTGGTGTGAGAAATTTTACACCCCATATGAGATACTTTTCTTGTATCATGTCGATATCTTGAGCCTTTCCTCTAGCCAGTCTCTTTATGCCTTGAGTGATATCCTATGTGGAAAAGAGCTAAATTGTTGTGTTGATGATGGTGGGTATCTTTATCATGCTCGTGCTCATATAGTAATTTTTCATAAGCTAGTCATTGGTTGTTTGTTATATTGTTCTCTCTTTATTTTCTCTTCTAATGAAGTTATCTCAATCATCCTTTCGGATTATGCTTTTCTAGGGAAATCATCTCTTTTCGTCTATTGTTCATATAACCCTCCCTTTTTTATTGACTCGTTTTTTCATAGACATTTTTATTGTCTTTAGTTTTTCTTAGCTCTCTCAAAGCTCTTTTTGTTGTCTTATAATACTCTTCATCATACCATGGATTTGTCAAAAAACTGCTTATATTTCTTTTTGGGGGCTTATATCTTTTGCTACTGTTTAATGCTTTGAGGATGGTGAGAATCATTATATTACTTTGAATAGGATAGCTTTATGTTGTTGGAACTCTATTTTTTGCATCCCGAAGGTGTTTTACAAGGGATACCTTAAAAGCCCTTTATTTTCATGAGTCATAAGAATTTTTCCTTGCAAAAAGTGTTTTTCTTTTGTTGTGGTGGGTTTATTCTCTTGGTTGATTATTAATATGCATGTTGATCTTCGCATATATTGGGTTATGGTCTGATTTCATCTCTATAGGGTTGTCCCCTATTTCTAATTTTATCAATCTCAAAATATGACCTTGTAAAAAAATAGCATAATCTATTATGATTTATCCATTATCTGTTTTGTAAGTGATTTTTCCTAGATTCGGCCATGCTCTCATGTCATTGCATGTAACCATGTTATAAAGGCTACAAGTTCCCAACAATTCTGCCCTGTAATGCAAAACATCCCCACTTTTATCTGTGAAGGCCTCTCACAAATTTGTTCTTCTTCTTCTTCTAGCCATAGAGGATCGTTGTTCCTTTCCCCCTCCTTCCTTGAGGTAATGACATGGTTGTTTTTAGTTCTCACGTTGAAGTATCCCGTTATTAGGACTTCCCCAACCATACTATATGCTAAAATGTCATTTTTGAGTGAAGCATAAGGGTTGTCACAATCTAATTATTTTTTCTTATACGTTTTTAATCCTCTTAGTGTAAAATAGCATGCAACTAGCCATAATATTATCCCATTTTCTATTATTTTCAACCATATATATTACTTGTTTGGATTCCATTTTTTCTAATTCTATAATTACACACCATGTTTCTTTGATCAACATTGTTATCCCTTCATGCCCTTTTTCACTTTCAATCCTTTCATTCCAAACTGAATTTTTTCTATATCCTTCAAACTCTGGGACTTTACAACTATCATGCTCATGGATTTTAATAATGATGATAATATCATGATAAATGACATTCTTTGGTGTCAAGGTCTCGTAGTTATCTCATGTGTCAAGGTCTCATGGTTGTCTTAGTACTAAGGTCTCAAGGGTATCTTAATGTTAAGATTTTAGGTTATATATTCCACTAAATTTGTCTGGGACTCAAATCTAGTCTCATATCTTTTTGTCTTTCCCAATATTCATATCTTAATGGACGGTGTGGAAACACAACTAACCTTCATCCATGTCAATCATGTTATACATTTGATGAATTTCATAAAATGTCAAAAGAAAGGTTACCTTCAATTGTATGAATGAATGAAAGATTTTAATAACACCTAGGAGACCAAGGATTCTATGGCACCAAAATCTAGATGTTATGTGTGGAAAAAACACACTTGTAATATGAGTTGGCTCATTAATTTTGTGATATTTCCATTTCCTTTTTTGTGTTAGATATTTTATTGTGAATCTTAATTAAAAAATTTGTTGTTTTTTCTAGTCTAGCTTCTTCAAACAAGGTGATGAGAGTGTGGAATTTTCAAGACATCAACACATTTGATTTGGATGTCGCTATAGGTCAGGCATTTCATGATGATGTGTGCCTATCTCCACCAATCACATTGTATAATATAAGCATGTTGTTTTTTCATACCCTTCTTTAGGAAGGATACACCATATTATTTTTAAGTGTTTATTGAATTGAATTGATTGCTTTTAATAATGTTCACAAGACTAAGATAGCTATGAAACCACAAGGATAGTAAAAAAGTCACTATGTACACAAGGACCCTCTAAAAGAAGTTTCCTCAGTTGAGCATGTGTGATGTCCATTTCCTTTTTAATCTTATGTAGTGCCCACCTCTTTCTTGTATCATTTCATTTGCTAACTCATTTCATTTACTATATTATAGATATTTATTTAGCACTATTTGGATATTATGTGGTTTCATTATGGATTATTTGGTGGTCATGTGGTGTCAATCTAGTATTATGATCATCATCTTAGTTTTCTTGCACTTATGTGGTCATGGACACCAATAGGGTGTGATTGCAGTTGGTTTTATCTAATTTATGATGGATGTATGTTAATTTTGTTGTATACTTTGGATATCAATGATGATAATGGTAATTTGGATGTCATCGTGCAATAACTTAGATGGATCTTATATCTTGATTTACTATGGATGTATGTTCTTAGTGTATAGTTATCTCATTCAGATATCGATTGTTGTATAGTTAGAATGAATATCCATGATTGATTTGGTTATCAATATATTGGATTATTTCTCTGATTTATCGTATCTAGCAAGTATGTTTGATGTGTGAATTGAGTGTGTAGATTACAAGATCACACAGGAGAACATGGGTTTCAGAGTTGCACAAGCGATTGTCTGGGCTGAGAACCTTTAGCCATGCATGACCTTTGTTTGAGCTTGTGTGTGTGTGTGTGTGTGTGTGTGGCGTATTTATGTTTGGACATCCTTAGTGATTTCCTATTTGACCTATGTTATTGTGTCTTGTTAAACCTTATATTAAGCTAGTTTAAGGACCTAATGGTCCGTTCATGTATTAGTAGTGTTTTAAGTTAAGTAATCTTGTTGTTAGTGGTGTGGGATCACCTAATCATCATTTAGGTGGTCCCCACCACTTCTACCTTTGAGCCATTTTACCCAAACTCGAATTTGGACTAAAATGTGGTATTTGTAAGGGTCTCTTTTCACATTGGGGGTCTCTCTTACACTATAATGGACCCCTTGGACCCTACCTATGGGTGTAAGGGGCCTATTTTCAAGGTCAAATGGGATTTTCCCTCCCATTTGACCCCTCTCTTGTCCCCATCATGTAAGTGTGTTTGATATGTGAGCTTTCTTAAAAGTTGAAGTAAGTTGGTTTATCGTCATTTTAAGAAATTTTGGAGTTTTCTTCCTAAATGGGTTGTATATTATGTGTATATGGGATTTGGGGAATCTTGTGTTGGAGAACTAAAAGGGTGACACGTGTCACCCTCTCATTTGTGAGGATTTTTTATTGATTCTCCTTCATATACCTCTTCTTTGAGAGGGGTATAAACTTTTTCTTCTCATTTTTACTTTTGGGAGTCGGAGAGAGCTTAGAGATAGGAGCTTGGAGCTTGAAGAGCTTGGATTGGCTTGGAATTGGATAACTTATTTTTGAGGTAGGTCTTCATACCTTTTGCATTGTTTTCTATAGTATATATGTGTAAAAAAAAATGCTTGTTTTGGGATTTTGTACGCTTGCATGTTTGTTGTATGTGATTATAGAACTTGTTTTCTTGCATTTTCTCCATCCATCTCACTTGAGGTGGATTTTGGAACTATAGGGGAAGTGGGAGGAAACTCCCTCTTACACCCACATGGTTTGTTGGGCAAGCCATGATGGTATTTCAATATTTTTCCTCCCCTCATATGGTTTGATGTGGAAGATGACTACTCATATGGTTTGAATCTCATCTTCCATCCTTGTTAAGGAAACTATTTTATGGTTTAAAAACCCTTACAAGGAGGAGGCTTGGAGTTTTGGGATGGAGTGATAAGGAAAGTAGTATGGAGATTATTTTGGTGCTTATATTGTTGGAATGCAAATGTTTATATTGGGCTCCTTGTCACTCTTCCCCATTTGAGGAAACATGGAGTTATCCTTGTGCATTTTTGTTTGTTTTGGTTGATTTCTATTGGAGTATGTGAGTGTTTGTCATCTTTTATCTTCCCTATACTTGTGTAACTTTGAGACATGCATTCTCTCTCTCCCCACCGGCTTGGAGGGAGGCTAACATGTCCTCAATTTATGGAGATCACATGTAATGATGCCATTTGGTTGGGTGGAAACCGGGCCCTTAATCTTGTGCATTGAGTATTTTTCACATGGAGTGAAAGTGTGCAAATTTGTTTAGAGCATGGAGGAAAAAGTTCAAATTTTGGGCATGTTGTTCCCCATTTTGGGGAGGCTTGTACACTTACATTTTAAGTGTTGTTTTGTAATGGTTATGGATATCTTGGTGTTTTATCTTCTCTCTTGAGAAGAAACAATTGTAATATTGTAAACTTGTTCCCACATTTTGCGGAATTGCCTATATACTTGTATCCTTGTTTAGTGGAAACTTGACATACATTTACATCTTGTAAAAAATGGTGTTGGAAAGATTATTTTAGGGGATGAGAAAGTATCATTTACCTTTGTATAAGTAATCTTGGTTTTGTGAAACGAGGATTGTGTTTTGTTGTAGTTCATATAAATGAAATGTTGCTCCTTTCTTTATAAACTTTGGAAAATAAAAGGGAAATGTATTATTAACTAATTGTTGCTTTAAGTTGAGAGAATGCATTTAAATATAAAGTAAATAAATATATTTTTTAATTTTGATTTGGAAGCTTTCCATTTTTGAGTTAATATTATTATCTCATTTGTAAAAGAAAAAAAGGGGTTGAAAAGAAAAGTAGAGCATTGACAACTAGTTATTTGGTTTGCAAGATGTAAGGAATGTATTTTGATCTTATGGGAAATTATATCTTTAAATCTAGTTTTTGAAAGTATGTTAAAAAATACAAGTTTATCTCCTCCTTTGGATTTTAAATGGAAAACTTGAATTGTTTCTTTTATACAAAAAAAATAAATATAAAGTGATTTCTCCATTCTTTAGTAGACTTATCTAATAGTGTTAAATTTGAGTATTGTATATCATAATATAATACATATACATATACATATACATATAAATATATGAGCATAAATGTTCTATAATTCGCTAAGTATTGAACAAGTATACTTTCTTTTTAAACTGTTATATAAAGATAAAAGTATTTCGTATATTCGAACGAAATATTTTAAAAATAATAATGAATGAAAAGTATTTTGGTTCACCTATTGGAGGGTTTGTATTATAATCAAAATAAATAAGCATAATATAAAAAAGGGGGTGTTTGGGGATAGGTCGTGGCCTGCCCCCTCCCCTGCCTCTATTCATTTGTGATCACACCACAACCGCGCCCCCTCCTTACCACGGAGACCACAACCACGCCCCCCTCCTTACCACGGATCCTCCCCATACTCCCACACCTCAACATGTCCCCCCCCGCGCCAAACCAAAGCGGCTTCGGCCACGACTTAAAGTAATACCCTGCACAATATTATTCCGGCCTTGCCACGACCCTTATAAACCCTTGCCCAACCATTTTCATAGATCCACACAACACACGTATGATTTTATATATAATATATATTTATACATAATTAATATGTATACATAATTTATAATATATACAAATATATATATATACATGTACACAAACATAAAAAAAAAAAAAAAAAAATTCTTTCCTCTTTGACAAATTTGGAGCAAAATGAAATGGAAATTTCTTCCATGATCTCCCCCTCCTTCTTCCATCTTCTCCTTGCAAAACTACTTGTGCAAATGGAGGCAAAATAAACAAAATAAAAGTTATAAAGAAAATCATAATGAAAGATTAGGGCTTCCTAGAAACCCTAAGACCTTATGCCCTAGATTGGTCTAATCCAATGGTGGAAAATTTAACCCTCCTAACTTTTAAGTTGTGGGGAAAAAATGTATAATGGGTATTCGGGGAAAAATTAATTAAATGGGAACCTAAGGGAGTTAGTTAATACTAAATTGTAACCTAAGGGTTTATTTAAAGGCCATGGTAAGTATAAATTTATAAATGGGAACCTAAGGGAGTATTTAAATAAAATAATACTGTGACATTTAAGAAATTGGTTAAATAAACAAATATTTAGCATGGGTGCATTTTGTTTATTTAAGGGTCATGATGGGATTTTAAGAAAATATTGAATTTGGAATTTAAGAAAATATTTAAATAAATAAGCGTTAGGCACGGTTTAGTATGGTTGGTCAATGGGACCCCTTTTCGAAATTAATTTCATATGGACAAAGGGGGTGTTTAACCTGGTAATAATTATGGAGAATAAAATAGTATTAATTAAATGTTGGTTATAGTCCCGACCATAACTTAAATTATTAATAAAATAATATGTTAAAAAAAAATTGCCACAATTTTTAATACTTGTGTTTGGTTTGGGTTTTGTAAAATATGGGGCACTACATCTTAGATCTTCTTATATGAATTTTGATCAAAATTATATGTTTTTGTCAATCTCTCCTCTTCAAATAGGGCAATCAAAATTTCAAGATATGTATTTGATTTGTATATATTTATATGTCGTGCACTCCACAATCTAGATCCAATATGTCTCCACTAACCCTAAAGTACAAAAATAACATGTTATATATGACCAATCTTCTTTAGGCATTTTCCAACTATTAGTCTCGCACTTGAGACAATGTGAGCTAGTCTATAATTGTGCCATCAACATTTTCTCCATTTGATTTATTTTTCTCCTATACATGTTTTTTACATGTGGTTACAAATGGGATTCAATTCTATCCTATAATGTTCTTTATTTTGCTTAAGTTACTTTGTTCACATCATTTCCTTGAATTTTTCTCTCACATATGATTTTATTTCTTCATTGATGTTTCAAAACTCATACATGCTAATGTCTCATTTACTCATTCATTTGATATTTTGTTTTGTCTACATGCTCTTTATTCTATTAAATTTTTCCTCCATTATCAATTTGGGCCAATGGTGAGACTTAATGCTCTTTGTTCTCTTAGGATTCTCCTAAGGTGACTTATCCATCAGATCAATGTTGATGTATCCAATGAAAAATATCCTACTTCAACTAAAAATATTTCACATGGAATCAGTGTTTTACTTTTATGGTTCATTTTGATTATATTTATTTAATTATTCTCTATACATCTCCATTTTGGTTCTGACATGTCATTTCCCTAAACTTTATACCCATAGAGCATTGTCAGTGTCACAAGAAACCCAAACAAGGTCCTTTTGGTTTTCTAATCCCATAATTTTTCATTCCATCTATTTTGTATAAGGTATAAATATTTCTAATCTCCTTGTATTATTTTTGACACACGCCTCCTAGCTAAGATTGTTGTGAAAATCAAGACCAAGGTACTTATATTCACACATTACTTGCAAAGGGCTTCCTTCAACTACAAATTTATTTTCTTCTTTTTTCTCTACAATGTAAGGATTGCAACCTCAGTTTTGTTGGTGTTTGCTTCCATACCCACTTATTAATAAAACATTTCTAGAGATCTCAAGTGCTTTCTCAATTTATGTGTTGTTTTAACATTAATATAAGGCCATTTACATTAAGAGGAACTTCACAACATAATTGTCTCAGTAGACATCCCCGCCTCCCAATTAGTTTATTCACTCCTTTAACTTATTTATATATAGCCTAAAAAAGTGATGGATTATGGACAACCTTTCTTGACACTGATGTTGCTCTTGAAGCACTCTGATATTGGTGGGAAACTAATAGGGTTAAAGAGTCAACATGACAAGTATTTAGTAGTACTCTTTATGTCTATTTAATTTTTGGCTAACGCGTGTACCAGTAATATTTTAATTACACATTAATCAATATAAATGTGAGTAGTTACACATATAAATTACCTTATTTCCCTCGTCATTCCTTGTTGCAAATATCAATTTCCCCGTCTTTCTATTTTTGTAAATCATCCTAAATAGTGACAAATTTGTCCATATTTATATTTTCCTTTATATTTATGGTAAGAAAAAACTATACATTTCTTTGACATTCAAATTCATAGATTTGAGTAGCATTGGGTTTGTTAACATTTGTATCCTATTTTTTACGTTGTATTGTTGTTTATGAAAAGGGAAATGGTGATTCTACTATAATTATTGTGTTGAATAGATGTACACACTCGATGTGTCCAGTGCCCAATCTATCATGGTAAACCACTTCTTGCCAATGGTATATTTTTTATAATGCCTCGACATGTCTTGTCAATCATAGCTCCCTCAGTATTGGTTGGATCAAATATGGGGTTTCCATGGTTAATCTTTTTAAGTTATTTATCCCAACAAATGGTTAGATCAAATCAAGAATCACATGTTCTTGCAGAGACCAACTTTCATATAGCATTAGAAAAGGCATGCCACCTCTCTAACTCATTAAGTGTTCCCTCAAAGCCTAGTATCTATACACCATTATTCTCATAGATGGCCACAATATTGCAATCACCCTTTCTCCTGTAAAGGCTTAGTCAAATGCATATAATTAGTTTACATCAACAATTTGAACATGAGTTGTATGCATTATCTTTATGGGATGAAGGACATGGCTATGTCATAACTTGTAAGAACATGTGATTTTCTTTTAGTATGGCTCGATATTGTTGTTTGGGCTTCTATGGAAATTGCTAGATGTATAACCCTAGTATTTTCTCTTACCACTCTGATAATGCATGTCCTATAACCTACAATTACACGTATGATAATAATATCAACCTTGTTACATTCTCTTACTAACTATTTCATCAAGTTTTGACAACAAAAATGGACACTTATTTTATCATACACCTTAATGACTTAAATACATATAGACACTACAACCATGTAACATTTTAGATCACATCAATTGAAGAAATTATAGTTTCAATTCATTAATCATAAATTTTGTGTCAACGCTTACATTATTTGTAATCATATTATCATATTAAAAATGATATATATTTCAATTATATTGTTACATAAATAATATTAAGTTGACTGAAGGTGTTTGTAGGCTATGCTTAGTTATAATCTTGTTATTTTGTTTCATAGATTTGGGTACTCACATTTTTTAGTGTGTGGTTTAAAATGCATGATTTTGCATGGTAAAAGAATGTTTGTGCAAGGATTTATTTTACATTTTGTATTAGTTAGTTGTAATTGGGAAGGAAAACATCTTAGTAGTGTGGCTATAACTGGGAAGCGCAATATCTTGAAATTTTTTATTGGTTAAAGACTAATAGCCCTTTAAAGTAGACTGAATTAGTTATTAGGTATTCAAATAGTTAGATGTTAATGTGAGTGTGGAAAGTGGTTTTAGATACACAAATGCACTCATTAAACATGTTTAATAAATAATGAAGGTTCAAATATTTAAATTAATAAGGCATACCTAATTACGAAAATAGATCCAATTCTAATTTAGCTCATAAAAACATAGGAACAACAAGAGTACTTAGAAATAATTAAATTCTTGGAAAGACTGGAGAATTAGTGATACATACTCAAATATGATGAAAATAATGAATCTAGATGCAATATTTTGTGGAACATTGAGGGAAAAAAGTCGACAACTCAGAATGATCAACCCCTATATAAATCAGATTAGCAAACCATGTTGACATTCTTCACGATGTACGAAAATTCAGATTACACTACAAAATGGTAATGTATGTACAAATCTAAATCTAACTTGATGAATGTGTTCTTCATGTCTTGATCTACATAATTATATATTGTTTCATTTGGATTCAAATCATGAAACATTAAGAAATTGAATTTCCTTTGGGGAAATCCTAACCCTCCATTAAATCCTTGTAAAATTAATAAAAAAAGGGGATGTTAATGGTGTCCCATGTTATCCCTCTATTACTATTAGGCCCAATGTGATTCAAAAAAATCATAAGCAACAGATGATGCAAGTCAAAAATAAATCTTATGTATGCAAGGTTCCCAACCTATATCTTTCAAATATGTGTAACTAGTATAAAATAGAATGAATATTTGAATCTTTTATGTTGTATTTAATGCATTCATGCTTTAGAAGTAGAATATAGTGTTCTCTTGCAACTCCAATATCAGTATTGTGAAGGTAAAAACTCAGTGTGTAATAATTTGTGGTTCCTTTACGTGTCTTGAATGCATTAATGTGCCTACGAACTTATAGATTTCTTGAATTCAAATTAGGACCATATCAACATGTAAGCTAACACACAACAATAAGGAAAATTGAAAAAAATGCCATAAAACTCAATAAACAAGGACTAAAAGGCCAAAAAGGGCTAAAAAGGAGAGGGTTCTTTTTAAGGGAAATGACCATTTTCATGGGCTATGAATATAGTAAAAAACTAACAAAAATGTTCAAGGCCCTAGAGTGTGCTATAAATAGGGAAAAAGAGGTAAAATCAAGATAAAGTGGAAAAATAGGGTCACATTTGACATTAAAAAAACTAAAAACATGCACAAATAATAGTCCCAACTAATGAAGAAAGGGATAAACAACACCAAGGGAAGATTATGAAACAATAAATGCAAGACAATGAACAATGAAACAAGACAATATGCATCAACAAGAACCTAACTTGGACCAATAATCACTAAATAAATAAATACACCAATACTAAAATAGTTACAAAGACCCGCTGCCAAATTAGATGTCTTCATAAAGCTGCAATTTGATATGTGTGTATGCGTATTTATATCAAAATAAAGAAAAACAATCACTCACTTGGAAGCACTTTTTCCAATGGTTGCCTTTTCATATATTAAGAGTTTTTCAAATTCATTATTTATATAATAGTGCAATAAAATTCAAAATGAGAGAGATTATCTTATCATAGAGTGATGCAGGCCCAAGATTCATGTTCACTTAAAATAGTAGGCCAAGTAAAAAAGTATTGGAATATGAAAATAAGCTAAGTCTAGTAGTGTGTGAATTTTTCATTATTGTTAGCCTTTGTTTTTAAGTTATTTTTTCACAAGTCTTGGTTTTCACCAATGTAGTATTTAGTTTTGCATATCTTGTGAGCATGCACATGTTTTTTTGTTCTTTTGCAACTACTTTGTAGCTTATATGTTGTAATGTTTCATGTAGTCATCTGATGCATGAAAATGTTGTTTGGCTCATAATTATTCGTGTGTTATCTCATATCTAAAATATTTCATTAATATTCACAGTATATTATAAAGTTATGAGCATATTTTAGAAGATGACCAAGAAATTATTTCGAAAGTGTAACATGTAAGAGTGTTTGATATTATAAAGGTTGATTGTAAGAAATTAAAGGTCAAAATATTGTAGTGCCCACTTCTCTTGAGCATTGTTTAGCTTGTTTTTATATTGCATATCATTTTTATATCACTCATTGTACCTATTATACATGCACATGGTGCCTATAATTTTGAACTAGTTTCAGTGGATTATGTTGACACTAATTTTCTATTTGTAACATGGAGTGCTAGCATGATGCATGACTTATTTTGATATTTATATGGGATAATGCTATTAGATAGATGTTTTATATGATGACATTAGATATATACATTATTACAATGTTTTGAGATTATTGTTGTTGAATTAAATACATAGCGTAAATTATATGTATGATATCATATTTCAAATATAGATAGATTTGATTATTTTATTTTGAGTAAGTATGATGTGTTTGTTGAGTGTGTGTATATGGAACATAGGTACATAAGATCTGAACTAACTAAATAAAATAAAACATACCAAAAGAGGATGAAGGGAGGCCAACTCACACAAGGTTGACCAACCAACATGGGTCACCGAAGTATGAGATTAGACCTTGAGATTGTGTTAGTGATCATATTGCAAATTTAATTTAATTTTTATTTTTTCCATGGTTTGTGGAGTACCCCTCTTTTATGCACCTTTACTTCATTGTGCTTAATGTAATTAATCTTAATTGTGTAGAGTTTTGTATTATTTAGCTCAATGAATTTGTTTGCCATTTTCGACTTCTTGTGAATTGATTTTGGTTGTTGGGAATTTCCTTTTTGAAAAACTTGAATTTGGCTAAAAAGTTCAATTTTAAGTGGTGTGTGGGACAAGTTACTCTAGTCTCACACTCCCAAAACCTCGTCACTTGCCTACCCATGGGGTAGTAGTACTTTTCTAAACTTTTTGACTACTTGGGGACCCAAAAAGACCTCATTATCTGCCTTAAAATATTTCCTACTTAACATTTCATGTGATGGAAGAAATGAGTTAACTTGCAAATTAGGTTAGGTGATTTACTTGTTGATGGGAATTCCATTTAATTCTAGATTTGATGAATTTTGGCTTGAGGGTTTCTTAGTTTTCAATTTGATTTCTATGTCTTAATCTTATAAATAAAATTTATGGAGGGTGGTCGAGCTGTAAGAGGATATGAAGTTGGCCCATGTGGGCTTATACGTGTCTTTATTGCCTTTTCAGAGTATGTGCTTATATGGGGGTTTGGAGCATGCAACATGGCATGCTAATATTGGAAGCTTCAAATTTTATTTTTGGTTATTGAAGTTATTCTTATTGCTTGTTTTTGGGTTATGCATTTAGATTTTGGGGGTGATTTTGGATTAGATTTTTATTGGAGTGTGTGTCTGGAGTGATTGATGCGAGCTTCAATATTTGAGGGAAAGACGAGAAAGAGGTAAGTCCATCCTCTTAATTTTTATATGTATAAACCAATTATTCTCACACGCACACACACACTCTCTCTCTCTCGCTCTCTTTATTATATGTTGTATTTTATGGCTCATTTGAGCTTATAGATGAATTATTGGATGTTTTGATACCTATATGTGTACCCAATAGGGGCATTTATGCCATTAGTGGAGGGACAAGGTTAAATATAGAGAATGGGTTTATATGTTTTTTCAAGTGGAGGAAATAAAGGTAGGTTAGAATATCCTTAGTGGAGAGATAAGTGTTTGAAATATTGGTGGAGAGATAAGGGAGTTTACATACATGTTTGTGCTCATGAGAGAAATCAAATGCTAGTCTACCTCCCTTGGTGGAAGGATAAGGGGTAGTTAATGGAATTTTATTTTCCTTGACAAGCCATTCGTGGCTTGAGTGTGTTATGTTTGATTTCATTTATTTTTATTTTGGCATTCACCTTCTCAAATTGTCAAAAAAATCTTATTTCTTTTGGTTGAGCAAGTTGTTTATGAGTTTTTTTTCATGTTGCATATTTAATCTTCTCTCATTACTTGGTTATTAGCCCTTGAGTCCTTGTGTGATTTGGAGAACTTATGGGTCAATAAGGAAGATATTTTTCTTCACTGTAAGGTTGGGAGGTAAATGTTGCCTTCACCTTTTTTGGCTTGTTAGAATAACAATTGGAGTGCTTGTATATGATGGATTGTTAAAGAAAAAGATTACTTTTCTTACAATAATTTGAGAGCTTGAAAGTGATCAATTTTGTGCTTGTATATGTCTCTAAATGTGAGCAATAATAGTGTTGTAATATCTCTTTTTTGGAAGAATTTTTGTCATTATTATAATATCTTATTTCATGTGTGAACGTGATTGTGTGAGTCATTTAAGAGCAAGTGTTGAGTTTGCATTTGAACTTAGTTACAAGTGAAAATCAAAGCAAAGAGTGTGATAGTTCTTGTTTTATGAAGCAAGTTTTGCTCCCATCATTGTGTGTGAAATCCAATATTGTTTTAAGATTCGCTACTTCTTTGGAAATTAATATGAAGGCATGAAAGATTGTAATAATAATGGTTGAAATATTTGTAAGTTATAAATGTAAATGTACGTGAATAAATTTGTATTCGTTTCTTATAAGTTGAGGCCAAGAGGTTGGGTTGAAAATCTTGTTATAAGTCCAAACAAAAGAATCTCTCTCCCTCTTCCTCTCTTTAATATTGATATTGGACAAACAAATGTCAGGGTAATGAAATGAGAAATGTTTTCTCTTAAGTTTCCATTTACAACTAGGTTTTGTATGCTTTGCATTGTAAATTTGGTTGAGAATGAAGTATGAATGTAAAATAATATTGTGAAACTCTCTTATCCTTCCTCTCTTAAAGTTTTTTGAGTGATAAAATGAATGGGATAGTTATTAGTGATGGAATTTCTTATTTCACTTAGTCATGTATAAGTGTTATAAATTTGAAAATTGATAAGTTTACTTCTTGCTTATAAATGGATTTACCTCATGAAATTTAGTGTTAAAGTAGAATCAATACAAAATTCTCAACACATTATATATACACTAATCTAGACATGTGTGTGTGTGTGTGTGTGTGCGTACACGCACACACACATGTGTGTTTATGTGTGTTTTTACATGTGTATGTAGTTAGTTATTTATTTATTTAGTTAGTTAGGGGTTGCATCCTGTGTAAGCCACAACCCCATATTACTTTCCTATGGTTAGAGGGGAGACAACTTAGCCAACCAATTTCCCTCCCTTTACCTTTGGGCATGGCTTATAGTTTATGTAGATCACTTGGGCACTTTTTGAGGCTTTGACTAGATACCCTAGTTAAGGCTTTAACCACCACTGAATCTTGCACCACTCCTACAATGGTTTCAAATTTATATTAACATAATCATTTGCTCATATATTTATGCTCACACACACACACACACACACACATATTTATCAGATATATTGCCCTACGTTGAACTTATATACACATATGTATATTTAAAAAATAGCCAAACCATTTAAAGAGATTGGGAATGAGAAGATCAAGTGCATAAGTTGAGGATGCCTCCATGAGAGATCTTCTCCAAAACTTTCAAAAAAACAATGGACAATAAAGAAAAAAAGAGACTTTTAGGGTTTATGGAAACATAGAAGATCAATGGTGGAAGATCTCTTGATCTAAGGGATTAAAATCATTTCTACAATTGTACTTGGAATGTTGATTTTTCCTAAATGGAGATTTGAATTTTTAATGAAACCTACTTAATATAAATCCCTTGTTAACTTTTAAGAGGTATGCGAGAAATAAAAATTAAATGGGTGTTCTAATTTAATTAAAGGGGCCTATAATGGCTATAGGACTGTACAACTTGGTGTAACACCTAATTCTCCATGTGAAGCCTTTACAACCTGGTCCTAGAAATTGAACAAAAAAATTTAACATATAATATTAATTAAACTTATCCTTTTGTCTTAAATGTTAACTAGGGTTATTAACAAGGCCAATTTACCCGCAAACCCTCATCGTGTAAACATGAAACCAGAATGAATTATAGGAGTGTAATTTAAATTGTGCACTATTGTCGTGCTAAATTGTAACACACCTACAACATACTCTTGTGGTGATCATTTCCAACACTAACATAATTTCAAACATATTTTCTCATTGATTCTTACAAAAAAATCTGATTAACATGGTTAATCACGTGTGTTAATTTTAGGGCATCACAAATACATTGTGACATCTTTGCATTATGCACATGTCTTCAAATGGATGGTACAATGCTTCAACTAGATAATGTGAGGTTTACTCACTTTATGCAAGGAGTATGTGACTTCATGTCTATGCAAAAATAATTACTTCTTTCATGTGCAGTATCAAATAAACTATTATAAGAGGCTCATGCCACCAAAAGGTGGTCGTCTTGATGGTACACACTTCCTTTGAAACTTTAATACCATCTAATTTGATTTGAGAAAACATGTACGGAATCACGTAGGATACTTGGATTCACTTAACCCATTATTGTAAATGTTGAGCTGATTAAATTTCTTACAATGAGGATTTGGACACATTTAATATCATATGGGTCAATTGTAGCTTTGATGCATATTGCAAATAAGTGGATTTTGTGTTGATACACTAGTAAACTTTGATGTTTTAGCATTACTTTTTTCCATTTTCATGACTCTTGATGAATTTTTTTACTCTCTATGTGAAATTGCACCATATAAATTAGTATGATGAAAACACCCCAAAACAATGTAAAAATAGTATCAACCCCTCAAAAGATAGCAGTATTTTTTAAAATGTTAATGTAAATAACGTCATATTATAAATGATGATAAAATTTATGTCAAAGTTCATACATCGAAACAAATAGTGTCAAACTTGGCGAGGTTTATTTTATCAAATCTAAAACAAAAATGAGACCCAATGCAACAAGGGATGTAAGTGTAATGCAAAACAAAATTTGATGTTTTAATTTAAAATTTGAATTTAAAAATTCAATACATTAGACCAATATATTACCTAAGTTTATTATTAAATAGATATTTAAAATTTTAAAACTAGGGATTTCACATTTTCTTTCATTATCATTTAAATATAAAAATATTTATGTCAACTTGTTTGATATTTGTGAGTTATATGTCTGAAAATCATCACATCTAAAAACCATCATATCTTTTTTTGAAAAGTAGTAGGAAACAGAAGAAGTTCAGTCTTGTAAAAATGGAGGGTGACAGGATTATAGTTGAACCTGCTAGCCAAAGCATTGAAGCTTTTAATCAGCCTCTATGGAACAAGCATAGGATTGGGGGTTTCAGTAATTACATTGCCAAATTACATGGTCACGAACCCCTCCCTATCTAAGGATTTTGGCAAAGCTTGGAAAGAGGATAAGTTTGAAGTCAAAGGGATGGAAATTGTGGTTTCTGAGTCCACCATCACCCTGGCCACAGACATGAAAATGGACGGGCTTAAAAATTTTAAGGACAAAACCCGTAAAGAACAAGAAATTGAGATGTTCTTCGTTGGCAAGGAAAGATGTTCTTTCTTTACAGATTGTATTGCCAGGTCGTCTATTCCGGGTATTTGGAGAGATGTGTGCCTTCAAATCATGAAGTACATCACTCCGGAAGGTAAATACCAAAAAATCAATACTCACCATAGACCCTTCTGAATATGTTCCGCCATAAGGTCATGGTGAGCATCCCCTTCTTTATGTTTATGTCTTTGACTAACTCTTTGATGGCTTTCTAGTAGGAAAAAGTGGAGATGCCTCTGCATGAAGGGATCATTCTTTTGATGTTTGAAAATGGGAAACCTGCTATCTCCTCTTCCCTAAAAGAGAAGGTGGATGAGGATGACCTCACTCTCGTAGAATACCTTACTAAGATGAAGGCCAGTAAATATAAAATTGTGGGGGAGGATTCTGATAAAGAAATGGGTGAGGATGGTCGTGGGGAAGCGAGCACCTCGAGAAAAAGAAATCATGATGGTAATTTACAGGGTTTTGAGGATTTGAGTAGAAAGGTCCGAGTACTTATAAGGGGTGCTTCAGGAGATGGAAGAAACCAATGTTGGTTAAAGGGAAACAATGATGGATGTCATCAATGCTTCTAATCAAAATGTCACTGCTCAGGTGAAGTCCAAACAAAAGTTTTTGGAGCTAGAGGACCAGGTCAAAAAGCTAAGTGATAGGCTAGAAGGGATGGAGGAGGGCACTAAAAGAAGGAACTTTAACTTGCACATCAATAGCTCTGAGGATGAGCTAGAGGAAGATATTAGTGACAAAGGTGGTGAGGCTGACGAGATCAAAGATAGTCATGATGGTAGCAGTGGGGGATCTCCAAAAACTTAACTAGTGGTTTTGGACTGTTGGTAGAATTTTTGGCGAACTTCTGTTGTTTTTGTAGTTTTGGAGAGTGTTTCTCCTTCTCTCTGGTTTTCCCTCTTTGGTACAAAGTCTAGTTCTTAATTGTAAGAGTTAAGCATGTTTAACTCCTTTCTTGGAATTTTTCGTTTCCTTCTTGCTCGTTGTTTTATGTTCCTTGTCTTTTAATGGCCCCCTGGGAGCCGATCCCTGTTTTTACCTTATCTAATAAAAAAAACCATCATATATTCATAAACAATATGAAAACCATCAAATACGAATCGAATGCAAAGTTAATCTCGATGTCATCCCTAAACAAGTAAATCCTAGTATTAACCATCAAAATTAGTATTCATTTTTAAAGCATGTAGCGGAATGTCTTTCCATTTAAAATATTATTTTTTCATTAGTTATTCTTAAAAATTAATGTGAATTGAAATATATGATATTCTACTCACAAAAAACACTTATGGAAAGGGAAAGTGAATGAAAAATTATGAAAATTAATAGGAGTAAACTATAAAGGCAATTTTGGTATTTGTACACAAAAATTATGAAACCAGGGGGCACATAGTAGTTGCAGTTAAGAGAACATGTGAGGGTTAGTTGAAATTGAACATATTGTTGAGTTATGGAGCTTAATTGCTTCATTGGCATGATTTTACAGACTTGTTGGAATACACAGTAACCGGCGTCGGTTGATGAACCGACTTCGGTCACCCAGGGACAGGTGTCAGTCAGGAAAGAAGGAACCGACATCAATTAGGGTAACTGACATCGGTTACTTGTGTGTGACTTCTATTATTAAGTTATGGTAATTAGTTCTATCTTTGGTTGTAAAGTGAATCTAATGATTGTAATTGCATGGCTAAAGTGCCCTAAGTTTGTAGATGCTTATATAAGCTATAAAGCTTGGGTTAGAAGGTAAGTTTTAAAAGAATTAAAAAATATTTGACAAGATTGACAAGAATTGTAAAGTAACTTTCCTTTGTAGAGAGAAAAGAGAAACTTATAGAGAAGAAAGTATAGGACATCCAAGAAGGTGTGGAAGATTGCAAATATTCGTTGTATTTCCTCTGTGATAATATATTGGTTGTTTCTTGGTGGATGTATCCCACACTGGGTGAACCACATTAAATATTGTGTATTGTATCTTCTTGTTTATTTTTGTATTCATTGCTTGTATTCTTATATTCTAATTATATATATATGTACAACCGGTTGTGCTAACCCTAACAAGGTATTAGAGATTTTTTGTTTGAGGGTTTTGTGTGTTGACAGATCTATACTCACAGAGGGATTTTTGATTGAGTGGGATCAAAGATTAATGGGAGAAGATAGAAAATTCAGAGTAGAGAAATTTTATGGTCATGATAACCTATTTATGGAAGACGCATGTGGAAGATTATCTATATCAAAAAGATCTATACTTACCATTGGATGAGAAAGACAAGACCTGCATTAGATGACTGATGAATGAATGAAAAAGTATTGATAAAAATGCTCTTATCGAACCTAGGTAAACATCTAATGGCTTCAAATATTAACCGATATGGTTAGATCCATGGTAGAGATTGTTAATGATTATATTGTTTAGCAAATAACTATATGAAAAGGGCATTTAGTGCTTCAAATAAAGTTGTATTTGATGAAAAAATTATTTAATTAACTCACAAGATGTAGGAGAATAGGTTGATCTTGCATCAAGTCATTTGAATGATTTTACGAGGTTCTATTGTAAATCAATTAAAATTCACTCTAGTATTTATATGTAATGAGTGTTCGAACTGAAAGAAATTTTAGAATTATTATTATTCTTGTGCCAACATTAGTTGGGATAACTTCCCATTATGATCTGAATCTAGCTCTATATTTGGTATCAAAGCGATCTTCACTACTCTATGTCTCTTGGAAAGTTTGATGAAATTTAGTGGTTAGTGCCATAATGTGTTTTGCCTGAGCGATGAGATAAAATAAATTACGTAGGAATATGTTGACTAATTTGTACCCCATAGGAAAAATTAATTGAAGACATGCCCCTTGCACAGGAAAAAGTTGAAGGGTCATGCCCATAGATCCTGCGAGCTCATAATTGCATCCCAACAGTAAGTTAGGTGATGTAGGATTCACCAATTCTAGGGGGTAGCTATTCCTTTTTTTGGGTTTAAGGAGCTCCAACAGTCCCTGAAGATCACTAGATTTTTGTTTGCATAAAAGAACAAATGGAGAAAGTTCAACATCCACTTGGAGCCCAAATTGGCTAAGTATAAGAAAATAAATGGAAGCTGCCACGTGCCTTGATGGCACACCTCTATAAGGCCAAGACTCAAAAGGTGGTCCCCAAATGAGTTCGCGAAGGAGCGTCACGGGTGGGAAGGTATATTAGCATAATCCATAGAGTGAGAATCCAAAGCGGGATTACCCCAAACATTTGATTTGCACCAAGCTCTCCACGTGTTTATAACCTTACAAAGTCACGTCCTAAGTGGCATCAGAAGGGACCCATGTATCTGAAAAATGTGATCAGATAGTATAGCCCGAGCAGGCACAACTAAAATGGTTACCAGTGTAACACCCCCCATTTGGATCTCCACGTGGCAAGCCTCCACATGCTCATGCATTCACGACTTCATCTATCACAAGGTCAATCCCAAAAGGCGGTCCATTAATACGAGTAGACCCAAAACACTGCCATGTAGTAAGGGTCTAAAAGAGGAATCTCAATGGCCACGCCACTCGGCTACAGTAAAAAATAGACCAGTCACAGAGGGTGCCATTCAACATCCAATACTGACACATCTTGCAGAAGCTGAAGACCCGTAAATATGCATTCAGTCCTAATAAAAAGGTGCAGTTTCTTTTGAAGCTTCCACATGTCTAGGGATCTTAGACTTTGAGTGGCATCCTAAATGCAATGTAAAAGGGACAGGCGATTGAGCCCTGTAAAGTTTTCATGTAACTAATGTATAGAGCCAGGGTATGGTGGAATCATTAAGTCTACGTTGGTCTCATAGTCATTGCACAACTTTAAAGGAATGATCCAAAGGTGAAGACTTTTGTCAAGATACAAGCCATCCAGTCTTGAGCCTAGGTCTGGAAAGGAGTCATTAGTTATTCAACACATTAAAAAGTCGTCATAGGTTGACAAATTTGTAGTTGCATGTCAACTTGGACACATTTGTTAAAGTTAGGCATAGTCAAAGTCAGTTAGGAGACTTTAGGAAATGAGTCATTCTTGTTTAGCTTCAACGTGTGTTTAGAAGAATCCAAGTCATAGAGTCGGAACATTTTTTAATGCTATTGTCAATGTTACGTTCAATTAGCTAATCTTACTGGAAAGACTTGTTAGAGACTTCCATGTGTCTCAGTCGGTGCATACTGTCAAATAGCACATACCAAATGTCAGAGACTCGAACGTGTGCCATTGCCTGCCACATTTTGTCAGGGACCAGAAAAGACATTGCCTTACGGACTTAGAATCGGTGTTACCCAATGTCTACAAAAGGTAAGTGGAAGCCTCACATGTGCCTCATCAAAGATATAACTTCAACAATGTGGAAATCACTTAGAGCGGGTTCATATCCAAACTATGGCTGTCATAGCCTCCATGTGTCCAGGGTCAGATGTATGGAGCCTACCAGAGTAAGGAGAAACTTAGCCAACGACACAATGAGCTAGAACAGGCCAACGACGGGGGACGATGCACTACATTTGCCTGGCAACGTGTGCAAATTTTCTTTGGTGTGGCCCTAAGGCCTTATTTCAACTTGCAAGCATGTAAGCACTCCACGTGTTTCTAGGTCTGAGAAAGGTTTTTACCCCCCATTGAAAATTCCAAGCTCAGGATAGGCTTGCATTATTGCCTTCACTGGTATGTCACTATCTGCTATAACCCCTATACAAAGGGGCGATCAGTGAAGTGAAGAATCAACACAATGAAATGCCAGTTCATCCATGTGTCTTGATGAGGTTGAACAGTCATATGTGTTCTCTGTTCAGACCTAGGGAGCTTGTGGCTAGAATATAAAATAACCATAGAAGGTTACGCAAAATCTGTTCCTACGTGAGTTCTCACACGGCTACGAATTTAAAAGTGTTCCCTAGGAGGGTCTGGAAAACCATTGAAGGCTGCACAGATGTGTTCCTACTTGAGTTCCCACACTGCTAGGTCATGCGTGAACCCTAGAGTGACTCCAGTTGATCCGCAGATGATCCCTCTAGTGTGTTCCCATCCTCTTTCAGATCAGAAGTGTTCCCAAATCGAGTGAGAGAGGATGTTTCAATAGATTTGATCGTGCACCTGCTATTTTACCTACCACCATTAATAGTGTTCGTACCAAGCCATTACTGACACCGTCAAGTCTCCTAGGCTGCCACTATGCATGAAGAAGTGTGAAAGTTTCCCTTCTTGCTACTATGTAAGGAACAATGACAGGGGCATGGGTGTTAGGCATATTAATTTTCACATCATTTTGGGTGATTTACCGAAAGGTAAATATCAATGCCCCTTCAGGGGTTAACCGTTGGTTAACAGGGTTGGATTGTTCCCTCCTTATCTCTGTTCTCATTCTTCAATATAATATTGTACATTTAGGGACAATTTCTATTAGAGGTTGGACGTGAGTATAGTTGCTTTGCACTAACTCCCTGAATCTCTGAGAATCTGAGATATTGTAGAATTCGAATGGATTCTCAGGACCCCTCCATCCATAATTGTAATTCAATTTCTACCTCTTGGCTATATGTAATGCACTATGAATCAAGATATCTTAGAGAAATAGAATAAGTCTTGTGAGAACATGATTGTGTTATTTTCCTCTTATGACGGTCTGAATCTAGTTTCTATAAGACCTGCAAATGTGACTCATTAAGAATGGAAAATTCTTGGTAGATAGACTGTGGGATGGATAAGATTGATTTTAGCAGCATTTGAATGGTTTTTGATATTACCGAAGATGGATCGATGGTCAGAGTTGTTCAAATCATTTAGAAAATCTATGGTGCATCAACCTAGTGCTTCAGATTAGGTTTATTTCTTGTATTTCCTCAACCTTAAAGATACAAGAAGGTGGATTTGCATCAAGTTATTTGAATAGGATTTATGGTCTAATGTACCCTCAATTAAACTCAGTTAGTATTACATTTGATGATGAAGTGAAAGGAGCCAACCTTTATCCGGATTATGCTCTCTTGACTCAAAAAGACTTGGACAACTTTGAGAGATACTCCATGCTTGTGTAGTCAATTACTGCGGATGCTCAACCCATCAGGTTTCAAGATTCTGAGGATGTTGTTAGTGATAATCTTGAATTAACAAATACATATGAAAAGTATAGGAGAATCATCATCTGGGAATGCTTTGAATGTAGAAAGTAGGGGAAAGAAAAAAGAGAGATCCAAGAGAAATAATAATGGGAAATCAAAGTCTAGGACTGGCATATCTAAATCCATAAGAAGAGGTAGTGAATCTGTTAGAATTGTGGAAAGAAAGGTCATACAACGAAAGATTATTGGTTCAAGGAAAACAAATATGAATGTACCAGACAAAGGGTAAAGAGGAAAACATTGTAACTGCATATGAGGTAATGTAAGATGCCCTTATTCTCTCCTTGGATAGTAAAATTGAATCATCAAGTTTTAGATTCAGGAGCTTCTTTCCATGCTATCCCTAATAAGGGTTATTTCAGAAATTATGTCCAGGGTAATTTTGGGCATGTTTATTTAAGAGATGGTGAGCCATGTAATATTATTAGTAAATGGTGAAGTTCATCAAAAATTGAAGAATGGAAATACATGGATATTGAAATATGTGAGGCAAGATGCCAAGCCTCAAGAGAAATATTATTTCTATAAAACAACTAGTGTGCATCAGGTTGCATGGTTACATTCATAGTCAACTCTTGGAAAGTTACCAAGGGATCTCTTGTTGTAACAAGAGGCAAGAAGGTAGGAACATTGTATTTTTCTACCTGTATTACTGATTCCTTTTCTATGTGATGTCTACTTCAAATTTAGATGTAAGCATGTGGCATAATCGTCTAGTCCATATGAGTCAAAAAGGAATGCAGATCTTAAAAGCTAAGGGTAAGTTATCATATTTGAAAGATGTAGATATTGATTTTTGTGAGTATTGTATTTTTGGAAAGTAGAAGACAGTGATGATTTCTCAAAGTTGGGGCAAAAAATAAGAAGCATAAATTAGAGCTTTTGTACACTCATATGTGTGGGGACTAGCCCAGGTAGCTTCTCATGGACTATCCCAATACTATGTTACTTTCATTAATGATACCACAAGAAAGGTATGGGTTTATTGTATTAAATGTAAATATTTTATTTTTGAAACTTTTAATAGATGAAAAGACCTTGTGGAAAATGAATCACATTCAAATTTAAAGTGCTTTAGATATAAAAATGGTGGTGAGTAATACTGTAAGGTTTTCAATGATTATTGTTCAGTTAATGGAATACAAAGAGAAAGAACGGTTCCTATAACACTTCAGGGGAATGGTGTTGTTGAGAGAATGAACAAGACAGTCATGGAATGTGCTAGAAGCATCAAAATACATGTTTGATTGCCCTTACAGTTTCTAGGTGGAAGCAGTACACACGGTCAGTTTATTTTATTAACGATGGACTTTCAAGTGCAATGGATGGTGGAATACTAAAAGAAGCTTGGACTAGAAAAGAGGTAGATCTTTATTTTCTTAGATTAGTTGGCTTACAATATTTTGTGCATATTGATAAAGAAAATAGAAATAAGTTGGATGAAAAATCCCCAAAAGAATGTAATTTCATTGGTTACGGCTCTAGTGATTTTGGATTCTAGTTTTAGGATTTAGAAGGTTGCTAAGATAATTAGGAGTCGTGACATTGATTATAATGAAAAGAGAATTTACATAAATCAAGTTTTGGTACCCAAAGGTGAACCGATGGACAAGTTTGTGGATGAAAATGAACTCTCAAATTTAATAATTGACACCTTACAGGTTTACACAGTAACTAGATGTCAATCGACCCCTAGATTGGCATTGGTCCCGCTATACTAGCATCAGTCACAGAAGAGCCAGACCAATGTCTAGTTAGATGATACTGGCTTTGACATAGATATGAATGACCAGTGTCGGTCACTGTCAGAATGTAGATACAAATCTTGTGGATGAGTAGTATTGAGCCTCCGATCACCCCGAATATCTTAGTGAGAAGCTCATCAAAGGGTAAGTAAACCATCCAGAAATATTTTTACCTTCCTTTATCTTATTTACTATAAACTGATAGTGGTGAACCAAAAAGCTTTGAAGAAGAAATGCAGGATAAATCCCACAAGCAAGTGGGAACATGGCATGGATGAGGAGATGGACTCCTTAGAACAGAACCAAACTATGGAATTTGGTTAAGTTGTCAGCAGGTAAAAGAGCATTGCAGAACAAGTGGGTTTACAGGATCAAAGGAAGAAGAGGGTGGATAGAAAGAGGTACAATGAAAGGCTTGTAGTGCAAGGGATTCACACACAAATCAGGTATTAAATTTGGTGAAATATTTTTCTCCTGTTGTTAAGATGAATTCTATTCATACTAGTATTGAGTTTATTTGCAATAGAAGATTTACATTTAGAGCAAATTGATGTCAATAAGGAATTCCTCCATGGTGATTTGGAGGAAGAGATTTATATCCAGCAGCGACTTGGTTATGAAGTCAAGGGTAAGAAGAAATTTGTGTGCAAGTTGAAAAAGAGATTGTATGGACTGAAGAAAACCCAAAGGCAATGATACATGAGGTTTGATAGTTTCATGCATGAACATGGTAATTTCATATGTGAATCTGACCATTGTGTTTATTTCAAGAAGCTTAAAAATGGGAGCTATATTATTTTTTTATTGTATATGGATGATATGATTATTATAGGATCTTGTATGTAAGACATTGGTGAGCTCAAAGAAAAATTAGCTCACACATTTGCAATGAAGGATTTAGGAGTTGCAAAGAGAATCCTTGGCATGTAAATTCATAGAGACATAAAGAATAGAAAGCTATATCAATAAGGTGTTGGAAAGTTTAATTTACAAAATTCAAACCCTGTAAGTACACCTATGGCTAGACACTTCAAATTGAGAAAAGATCAATGTTCTACATCACATGAGGAGGTTGAGTACATGGCACAAGTTACATATGCTTCAGAATTTGGGAGCTTGATGTATGTTATGGTTTGTACCACACCAAACATTGCACATGCAATGGGAGTTGTGAGCAGGTTTATGGCTAATCCAAGTAAAGAGCATTGGAAAGAAGTCCAATGGATTCTCAGGTATTTGAGAGGGACATACAACATGTAGTTATGTTATGGAGGGTCAAATACTTCTTTACATGGCTATGTGGATTTAGACATGGTTGGTGATTTGGATGGTAGGAGGAACACCAATGGATATGTTTTCATAGTAGGTGGCACGACACTTAACTGGATTTTTAGATTGTAGAAGGTTGTGGCCCTGTTTACTATAGAGGCTGAGTATGTTGCAGTTACAGAAGCTAGTAAGGATATGATATGGATGAGCAGGTTCATGGAAGAGTTGGGAAAAAATAAAGAGGATTGTAGATTATACAATGATAGTCAAAAAGTAATTCATTTGGAAAATAACTCAAATTTTTATTCTAGAACGAAACACATTCAGTTGAGATATCACTTCATACAATAGGTATTAGAGGATGGGAAACTGAAGTTGGAGAAAATTCATACAAAGGAGAATCTCGTGGATATGTTAATGAAGTTGTTGGCAAAAGAGAAGTTGGAGCTACACTCCACTTTTTTTGGTCTTCGAGTTTGAGACTTGAAAAGAGAGAAACATGCCAAGGAAAGGATCAGAGGAAAGAGTTGTATGGGACAATGCAACAATTTTTCTCCAAGTGGGAGATTGTTGAAATGTGGAGCTTAATTTCTTCATTGGCATGCTTTTACAGATTTGTTAGAATACACAGTAACTGACAATAGGTGACGAACCGACATCGATCATCTAGGGGCCGGTATCGGTCATGTAAGAAGGAACCAACATTAGTTAGGGTAACCGAAATCAGTTACTTGTGCATGTCTTATATAATTAAGTTGTGGGAATTAGTTTTATCTTTAGTTGTAAAGTGGATCTAATAGTTGTAATTACATAGCTAAAATGCCCTAAGTTTGTATATGCCTATATAAGCTAGAAAACTAGGGTTAGAAGTGAGAATGAAAAGATTTACAAGAATTGTAAAGAAGTTTGCTTTTGTAGAGAAAAAAGAGAAATTTGTGGAGAATAAAGTACAGGGCATCCAAGAAGGTGTGGAAGATTGCACATCTTCATTTTATTTCCTCTGTGATAATAAATTGGATGTTTCTTGGTGGACGTAGCCCACACTAGGTGAACCACGTTAAATCTTGTGTATTGTTTCTTCTTGATTATTTCCATATTTATTGCTTGTTATCTTATATTTGATTATTATATCTGTATAACTAGTGTGCTAACCCCAACACATATGATAGAGTTTTTTTAATTTATTACTATAAACATAACTAGTGTCACATAAATTAATTAGGGTATTCAGGGGCTTTAAAAAATTTCAATATAAATGATGGGCCATAATACTGAAGCAAATTATTAGAAGTAAAAACCCCTTTGTTTTAATGGGTCATGATCACATAATACTAAAATAAAAGTCATTATTCTTGTCTAAGGTCGTGATTTAATATCTTAATAGAGATATTTTGTGAATTTTTATGACATGTTTCCATTGGATGTTGAAAATGAGTGCCTAATAACACCAAATGAGAGTTTTTTCCGTAGCAAAAACAATGGGAATACCTCTAAGGCATGGGAGCTTGGATCTTTGAGGAAAACCTCTAGAGAAATATGGCCCTTGTCCTAACCACCTAAAATTTAACACTAATCTACTATAATCTACCACTTGTAGGGAAAAAGAGGAAACAAACAAGTAAAATCAATATGGTGATACACCAAAAGAGTTAGGGATATCTCCCTTTTAGATTATATCAGACACAATGAAATAAAATCCTACAAACACTACACACGTAATGAATCACAAAAAATAACAAAGAGGTAAGAAATAATAATACAACAATAAAGGGGAGATATGAGCCACAATGAGAATTATGTTAAAGCTTGGAATATAAACAATATGTTATATTAATGGTAAAACACATTGATGCTACTATTTATAGAATAAGAGAGGAGAAAAGATGGGGGAAAGAGAAGAATATTTCAGGTCCGTGATATTTCCCACACACATGCTCTAAACATGATGCTTAACCAAAATATCCACTCCAATAGATTGGAAACATATTCTAGTTTATTTGTATATTTGGAATAGAATGCACCTAACTGAAAGGGATCCCAATAACTACCATGATTTGGTAATGACCCAAAATATATCCCAAGTTGAAGTACTCTTCAATAGTTTTCCGACGAGCTCTATCTTTCCTTATTTGGTGGTCCCGATCAAGAAATATGGGAAACAATATATGGCTCAAGCCGTAAAGCACAAGTGATGGCCATGGGGATGTAAAATTTGACTTAGTAACTACACTATGTCACATGTTTCTTTCTCATTGATTGTTGCTTTGACATGTAACCATTTAAACTATGTCAGCTCTACAGATTCCAGGGCCAAGTTTTGTTACATGTGGCATCATATGATTCACTACGAGATACCATATTCTAGGCATGTACTATGCTAACACTACAAGATCTGCCTCCAACACTACCTTTGAATCTAATAGGACCATGAGCCCTAAAACACCTCTTCAAGCCAGATTTTCCAAATTTCTCAACGCAATAGGAGCATAAATTTATAGCACATAAACCAATGGACACCCTTCTTTATAACTTCATATTGTCTTCAACTTTTAACAACACTTCTTTGACACACACACACACACACACACACACACACACACACACACACACACAACTACATGAAATAGATGTAAATACTCATAAAAGATAACATACCTTGTTCATAGTCCATCTATGCTCTTCTTGAGAATACAAACCTTTATGTCATTTTAAGACTTCATAAAACATTGCTCATAGACCCTAGATCTTTGCTTTGCAACTTCTTTCACATATCCTTCAATCCTAATTCTCTAACTCAGAACACAGATAACTTGTTCTGATAACCAAACTTTATATACTTGATGATCTAATCAAACATTCACTCTTGTAGTAATACTTTTGGTGTACACAAGTAATACTAAGCAACATACATTTGTGTTAAGATTTTAATCCTTTGTTTCCTTAATACAGATTATCATGGGACCCGAATCCCCCTAGGAGGATGATATTGACATCCTTAGACACTACAAAAATTCCTTGATGGAATAGAAATCTCAAATACCACTGTTAGATCATACATGTGGTCTTTTTTATTGTATATTCTTTCTCATCTTTAAGCTTTGACAAATACCATACTCAAAATTTCTTCAAGATTTTATGTAAATGCAAAGTACTCTATCTAATACAACATATGCATATCTTCATTTTTAAAACACCTGGATATTCTCATGATCTAATGGAGGAGACATATTTTATTCAAACTTAACCATCAACTATCACTTTTTCTTACAACTCAGATTCAGAGACATGAACAAATGATACACACATATGCCTTGATTTCATTCAACCAACTAGGACAATTTTTTTAGGGAGAACATGAAAACATGAAGCATGAGGATCATGTGAGATGGCATGAACATCAAATAAGTTGCAATATGACAACGTGATGAGATCTTGTGAAGGATTGAGCACCAACCATAGGTGCATGCAAAGATTCAACAAGGGGCTCAAAACAATCCCATCCAACCTCACATAGATCTAAACAACGATTTACATATATAGGGTGTTGAGTAACCCTTAATGCTTGTAATGATGACCTCTCAAGTAAAGAGGGGGAGTTACATTACCAAAATGGGAAGTGACTCCCATATGACAAATATGATGCCCTAATATGTAAGGTAATCTCATGATGACCATAAACTGACACCTGGACCTATGACCTCACCAAAGTGAGATGACCTACCTAGTGATGTGGAAAGTGACTCACACCAACACCCCCCTTCATCATAACTTAACATGAGGTGGAAATTAAGAGAGGAGAAATATGGGTCCCAACACTGAATCCTGATGAGATACCCACGCACAATAAATAATCTCAAGCAATTAAGGAAAACCCAATGGGAAAAACATCCAAAATAAGAGAAAAAAAACACTCTCTAATATAAGAAAGATTCCAAGGATGGGTCCTGACCACTCAAGAGCCTAATAAGGTACCCATGTACAAAGGGGTAATCTTTAGGAAAGAAGAAGAAGAGAGGAGAAGAGGGAGATGAGAGGAACACAAAATATGTCATAGACATAGCTGAACTCTCAAACTCTAAGAGGTCTCCTAGAAGAGTGTTGATGACATGTTCCTCTGCCTTCTATACTGAAGAAGAGCCACCCACATTGAACTATGTGCCTATCATTAAGAAGGATAGAAATAGAGTGTTGTAAGTTTTCCCACTCCAGAAGGAAACCAAATGCAACATCATGAGTAACTCTGAGTCTGATCGACGAAAGTGTGACATAGGTCTAGCAAGTGAGTGTTAAGGAACTAAATGTAATTCCAGGTGCAAAGAACTATCAGGGTGTAGAAGAAGAACATCTGTTGAAAGGATTCCTGAGTGGTGTGAAGGTGAAACAACAATCCCCACAACATAAATAGGATCCACAAGTAAGGGTGGATTAATGCAGATCTTCTGAAAGGTGGAAGTGATAAGATTCCCAAAAGTGGAACTCCCAATAAAGGAGATGAAATAATCCTCTGAAGTACCTATAAAAGGATGAGGAACCTATACTAAATCACAAGTATGGGTTACAAAAATATGACCAAGGTAGGTCAGATACTCATCCCAATGAGGGGGCTAGAAAAATAGATGAGAAATGTCAAACAGGTATGAGTCATCCATGTAGGAAAGAAGAGGAGTTAAAAGGGACTCGCACACTGGAAGTGGAAAGGCGGCTGGTGCAATGAAGATATGATGCTAAGAAGGATATTTCTCGATGTCTAATGGGATGTGGGATGTGTCAACACTCTTTGGAATAGGGAGAGACGAAGGATATGAGTCCTCGGTGGTACTCTCGACATCAAAACTAGGATCACAATCCTCATCATCATAAGTGGGATCAAGTGATTTTGTCATAGTGAAACTGTCATCACATGAAGAATACTAGGAGACAACAGTATCAGTAGCAGCAATAACAGAAGTATGTGAAGGGTATCCAAACAAAGACTAAAAGATGCTCCAGATGTGGTGGGGAGGATCTGAGTCTACCATGTGAATGCGAAGAGGTCTGGTGATAGACAACATCAAATGATCAACAACATGGTCACAAGTGTCAAGAAAGTCCTAAAGACGATTATAATCAATGGGTGTAGGAAATGGCCCAGGAAAGAAGCGTGTAAGACCCTTGTAGGCAAAGTAGTGTTCCATAGAAGCATGTCATGATGTATAGTTCTCTCTCCGAAGAAGAAGTGATGTAGGTTATAACGTAATCCTGCAATGCTCAAGTTTGGAAAGAGCATCCTCCATGATGCGAAAGAGGAAGCAAGAAGTGCAAGGTGCACAATAAGAAGAGGGTGCAAGAATGGAAGATGTCAAACACATTCAATAATGCATCTGTAAGCAATACAATACGTGAGAAAAGCAGTGATAACCCCCCTTATTCGTGGCAATTTATAATCAATACATGATTATAATAAAGTGCATTTGTACGACATCAGACAATTGGCCACTAACCTCACAGTAGGCGATGAAGCACACAAGAGTGGATGCCACAATGAATTCCTAGTTGGAAGCATAGGAATGACACACGATCAAGCACAAAAGGCAAAAGCAAAAACAAGGGTACACTGCTCAACGTGAGAGAAAGGGCATCTCACAACGTAAAAAAGAATCCTCTCTTACCACAAGGCTATGGTGGACACATCCACTATCCGCAAGCAAAAAGGAGAACTACAATGCAGCGAGCCAGAAAAAATGGCTTAGAAAGCCCAATAACCCTATAAAATGAGCCCTAAAAAAATACCCCCTGTGTATAATGATTTTTTAATAAATTCACCCTTTAATTAATTTAATTAATGATGAAAGGGTGAAAAGGAGTGAAAAAATCCAAAAAGAAAGGTGAAGGGTCCTAGAGTGAAAAAGGGTGTAAGAGGCAAGTAGCTCGGTGAGATGGGGGAGCTTCCTCGGTGGGAGAGCAGACATGGTGGCTCAGTGAGCTAGATAGGATGTTATATACCAAGCTGAGGTGGTGAGTTACTCGATTTGACTCGCTGAGGTGTGGAAGGAGCTCGTGGCGAGTTGTATAGACATAAACCGGTGAGCTGAGCAACAATCACGCTGAGTTGAGCTGTGACGAGTGTAACAATCACTGAGCGTAATGATTGTTAATGAGGTTGTGGACCGAGTTAATTTGGGAGAGAGGGTTCGTGTTTGGTGTATTGAATGGTAGGAAGCAGTAGTGATGATCTAGAAAGACCGAGGTGTAGGAGGTATCAGGTCGTGAGTTGGCAGTCAGAGTTCATGTTGTGAGCACAAATGAGAAATGGCTCGGCCAGAGGTGGGAATCACAAAAAAAAACCACAAACACGAAGGAAAACCAACCACGCATGCCAAGATTGAAGCACACAGGGATCGTGGAAGCAACACATGGGATCCTGAACCAGCCTCGAGGAAACAAAAGAACACGCCGAATAGGGGTCAAATAGAAGCAGTCAATAGAGATAAGGGGTGAACAAGCGGTACAAGCAGAGACAGTCAGACATAGAACCAAGCACAGAGATGGAGTAAGGATAAGCTAAGGAAAAAAAAAACACTGAGTCACAGACAAGGCATGGGAAGGATGCAAAATTGAACAGTCAAAGATGGGATGTAACCAACAATGTAAAACACCAAACGTCGAGTCCTAAGATGAATGCAGACCGAGTTGCAACAACCATACATGGCGACTTGGGAAGAGGGTGAGCTACGGGAGCTATCT